>JAJTUS010000091.1:0-203428 GCA_021399465.1 Hyaloscypha sp. PMI_1271
TTCCGCAGATCATGCGACCGCTGCCACATCCAGAAGCTCAAATGCCCTAGGAGTACGAGGTCTCCCGCACAATGCCAGCGTTGCGAGCGGGCCGGGAACAAATGTGTATACAGTCGCAGAAATCCAAGGCAGACAACAAGGAGGCAAGGCAGTGCGTCCTCTTTGGCGTCTCCTGTTACACAAGAAGGAGATATTCAGTCACACCAACCGCTGATGGCAACCGGTCATGATATTTCATTAGATATGCTATCACTTGGGTTGCTGAGCACACTTGATGAAGGAGACATTGATTCCCTGCCGGAATGGTCCTGGCAAGGCTTTACGGAAAGCGCTTTAGAGGGATTCCATGACCTTGGGGATCCTACATCGTACAATCCACAGACCACCTTGAATTCACTTTCGACAGAGGGAGAACCCGCTACAACGGCTTGTCAGTATCAAGACGTTTTCGAGCGCCTATCTAGCATATCCAAGTCTTTGGAGGACTATGTTCACTTCCTGGCCAACCAGTGGCATCATAAAGATATCCAAAACTGTAAGCGCGCCCGCTGTTTCCTGTATCCATGCATGACTTGGCCATGTCTAATTCGTTAGAAATAATAGATCCTGTTGGCAAGGTATTTGGCACTTTCCAGAGTTTCCTGACGACCCTGCAAGCCCAGACACCTCGTGGAAAGCCCACCGTGCTGGAGGGCTGTCAGCAGACAAGAAATATCCTTCTGGCTTCGCATTGCTACACAGTATGCATCAAAATCATGGAGGCGCTGGCAGATAATTTGTGCCAGGAAATGTCCGTCCAAGCCTCGCAAAACGCAGTGTGGCAGCTCCCCGGAGGCAATATTCCCGGCAGTCGGCTGGAGGCCGACTGCTTGGTGGGTGAGTCGTTCTCCCAGCTAAATCCACTCGCCAGTTCGTTGGTGTCGGCCTGCACAACACTGCACACAGGGGTCGGTATTCTGTGCAAAATTGAGGCAGAGCTTGGTGTACCTCAGGGAAGCGGCATTATGGTGAGAGAAATATCGACTGGTTCGATTGCTGTCAGCGGGAACACACTCTTGCAATCACACAGGAGAGCGGATTCAACGGGGTTTACACAGGCGGCTCGTTTCCTTGGCGTAATGTGGGAAGGAGTAAGCAGTGGTTCTGGGTACATCACCATTCTCCAGAACTTCCAGCGGCATCACGCAGAGATTCTCCGTCTGACTAGACAACATGCTTTCGTGTTTTTGTCCCAAATATTATCCCCACAGACGAGCAGAACTTAGCAGGAACAATCACTGGATCATGGCTGTATAACAATCGCGGAGCAACAAGGACCTGTCGTTACCCAAATAGAAGATTTCTTTTTAGAGGCTTGAGCTTTATAAGTGTATATAGAGTAATTAGATACTGAATTATACATTAGATTTTAAATGCTGAATGGGGGCAGACGGCAATGTCGACCATCCACAGGTCACGGAAATCACCCTACTCTCCGCCCTTAGGCAACCTTTTTGTTTTGTTTTGTTTTTTTTTTGTTTTTTTTGGGGGGGGAATCTACCCACATTACTTTGATATTTTCACCTATCTATGGACCCCTGCCTGTCTCCCACGGACAATGTACTTGAATATGGTTTAGTTTGAGGTTCCTAAATCATTGACTTTCTTTGGCTGAATCCTACCCCAACCCATGCCCCAGGCAAACAGGAAGGTCGCTGCCGAAGCCCCTAGCGCAACGTAGAAAGCCTTGCCCACAGCATAGGCGTATGCACTGAAAACACCAGGGAGCTCGGCTGGTGTGACAATTGAGGGAAACGCAGTCGCGCCAGCGTGGACAATTGCACTCACATTTGCTGTAGGGGCATACTTGGGAATAGCTGCCTCTAAGCACCTATCGAAAACGAGTTGTGCAATTGTCAACGCGAGTGACCCCCCAAAGGTCTGTGTGAAGATGACCAGTGACATTCCGAGTGGGACTTGCTCAACTGGGAGCGTGTTTTGTATCGCAATGACAGGCTAGTTAGGTGTGAGGATTAGCAAGTAGCTTCTATGAGGTATTTAAAGAGTAGGAGGAGCGGTCTCACTGTTTGCATGCCACAACCTCGACCCAATCCGGCGACAAACTGATACATGACCCATTGGGCAACCGTCGCTTTCACCGTTATGGTTGTCATTAGACCGGCACCAATAAGCATGATCACAGCACTGGCCAATGCCCACGGTAGGTAGTAGCCCGTTTTTCCAACTGTGGACGGTTAGTCATCATAATCGTGCTGCCAGTGGCAGATTCTATTGGATACTTACTCAGTACGCCGGACATGATGGCCATAACTAGCTGAGGCAAAATGCCGGAGAGCATATACACTCCACTCATCAGGGCAGGTACTCTCTTGACAGCTTGGAAGTAGATGGGCATGTAATATGAGAAGCAGAGTAATGCTCCGGAGAAGAAGCCAAGGTACAGGGAAGCGCTCCAGACTTCGCGCTTGCGACCAACAGAAGCTGGGATCATGGCGGCGTCACCGACACGGTGTTCCCATGCCGTAAACACGATCAAGGAAGTGCCACCACCGCAAAATAGGCCGATTACGGTGGAGCTGTTCCAGGCGTAGTCGGATCCTCCCCGCGAGAGTGCTAGCTCAATCATGATGGCGAAACCCGCGAAAAAGACGAAACCAGTCAGGTCGAGTTTGGAAAATATCGTTTTAATGCTCGTTTGACTAGACGTGGCCTCGGGGGAACGATTGTCGGGGATGTAAATGGCGATGAGGAGAATGGCTGCAATAGCACCAATGGGGATGTTGATAAAGAAACCTAGCTAGCTTATCAGAATAGTCAAGTCGACGGCTACCCTGACGATACGTACACCATCGCCAACTTACTCCTTGTGTCAGAGCCCCTCCAATGAGCGGTCCACATACGATGCCCATCTGGCTCACTGATACTTGTCAGAGGTGAAATCGTTAATGCTTCTCTGTCTTTGTGATTACTTACATCCCATCATGATCCCTACCATGACTGTATATCATGTGAGCTAACCGATAAAATAAGGAAGCTCGAAAAGGGGCAAGAGACGTACGCGGTTGCTTTTCCATGGTGGAGCTGGCAGAGATGATGGTTAGAGCACCATTCATGATGCCAGAACCACCAAGACCGGCCACGGCTCGTCCCACTATCAAGGCCTTGGATGACTGGGCGGAGCCACACACGGCAGATCCGACCTCGAAGACGAGGAGGAAGACGAGAAAAGTAGACTGCACCCCATCAGCAATGCCGATCCGGTCGAGAGGATAAAAGATCGTACCTTGGAACTTATTAAAGTGTATAATCGACCTGCTAGAGGTTGAAAAGCGCAGCTGATAAGATATAACGACAATTAGTGAATGGACATAGGAATAGAGAGGGGTTGGTAGCGGGATGTGTGAACTGAACGCACTTAGCCACGAGAAACGCGCTGCCATACCACCCCACATCGCCAAGAGAGTGGAAGTCGTTGGTGATTTGAGGAATTGCCTGGTCACACAGGGTCAGAGGCTGTAGACCTGCTGATAGCAAACTTTAAGAACTTGCCGTCACGATGATGGACATATCGAGCAGCATAACGAAGGCGACAAGGGTGACAGAGGCAAGTACCAGCCAGAGTCGGACGCCGGTAAGGTACTCCCGATTATCACCGTCCTCCACCAACTCCCGTGTGTTCCCATTCTCTTCAGAAGATATGTCTGTATGTTCGCTTTTCTCTGGCGTCGCGGTTGATACGTAAGCGCTGTTGGCGGGCTTCTCCATCGTCTCGGATGCCAGTGGTTAAGCTACAAGTTTCAATTACGGTGGCGTCGCCCCCCTTCCCTGCGTTTCTTGCTGGCGACGATGGGAGGAATATCTGTATCGGAATAATATCCGTAGCATCCGGCAGAATTCAGGAGAGACAAAAGCAGCCACGAATAAACTGAAGATGGAAATATTGTATGGCCGCACACACATGATCTGTAATGGAGAAAGTTGCGCCTGGAATTCGCGCCTAGTTTGGGTGCGTATCCGGCTTGGGGGAAGAAAAAACTCGGATTGCAGATCTTCTGGAAAGGACCGGAAACTTTCTCGAGCAGCGCTGTAGGCAGTAACCGAGATCCAAGGCCAGTGCACACGAGTCAGTGCACACTCATTTCTTACTAAAATCATAAATTAAAATTTATGTATTATTAGTTTCTAACTTTATTAATAAAAGCATAATATTCAAAGTATATATCTTAATAAATCAATTATTTTATACTACTCTTATAGTTTCGGAATACAATAATTATAATTTTATAAATAATTCTTTAATAAATTTATAATATTAAAAGGAGTACAATGGCGGGATTAATATAATAGTCGAAGGCTCAGAGTTTAAAAAAGCTCATGTATTGAAAATACTAAGCTAGAGGGCAAAGGAGGGAGGAGTACCTTAACCTTTTATAGTATATTACTAAGATCCCTAGCTTAGCCTCACGTTTCACCCCTAGTTCCTGATACCGAGCCCCTAGTGAATCATGTAGAGGTGCCGTCTATTACAAGGAGTTCTAAATTCAATTAAAATTTTATTATTAATATATTATTTTTATAAAAATAATAGTTTTGATTTTTATATATATTAATTAAAGTAAATTTATAAATTATAAGTTAGAAGATCTTATATATATAAAGTTATTAATCTTTATATTAAGATTCTTTACTTATGCTCTTAATTTTAAGTACCTTCGCAAATCTCGTTCTCTCTTTCTCTCCCTCTCTCGCTTTCGCGTTTTTGATCCAAGGCCGGTTCGGACCGATGCTTACTTAACCCACGATTGCTGCAAGAACCCCAGAAGAGGTCCAATCCCAAGGAGCGTATGTACAGTATGTAAATATGAAGTACATACTATGTAACTATACACTAGAATCTCTAGAAGATTGGCTGCAGGAGACTCTGCTGCAGCTGGGTGGCCCCAGAGAGAAGATGCCGTGGGTTCTGTGAGGACCAGTGTGGCAATGCAATGGATAGGTAGCCGTGAGGTGGATTTGTGGCATGGTAGTTAGGGTTGGGGGGAAATAATTGGTATGTATACAATATTAGTCTGGCTTTTATATATAATATAAAAATATACTCTATTTATTCCAGGTTAGTTTTAAAGGGAGTTACTTTTTCATGGGGATTTCCGTTAATTCTCATTAATTTCCGAGGGAGAACTTTGATATTGTAAGGGAATTTTTAGTAAACTTATTAGCTATGCCACTATTTAACAAATAGCATTGGTCTTCACAAATCCATATTTATGCCACTCTTAATGATGATTGGTCTCCACGTCAAACAACCGCGGTCATAGGTCTGCAAACCAAAGTCTGTCTGCCAAGGCGGTGTGAGATCCCCCAGTTTGTTTGTCGCTGAGAGGATCCGCATTAGCCGCTACTACATGGCACGTCTGGTGCGCAAACAGTCGCTGCCTCCAGCGTCAGACCTTGCGTAAGATAGCAGCTGTCTACATTCGCTCATTCCATTTCATTATGGCCACATGGGATTGTGTTTTAAATATCACGTGGAAAACGGTCGTTGGGGATTGAATGGAAGTTTCTAATCTAAATCTACTCCAACGAGTCTTCTACTGCTTTGGGTTTCTGATATTTGTACATGTTGAGAAAACGTCTGACAGCCTCATCAAGATCATCCTTCCTGTTTGGAAGGTGGTGCTGCCCGTGGAATTCCAACACATCAGCATTTTGAGGCAAGTAATGCGTTGCGACCATCTTCTTCGACCCTTTAAGGACAAAATCTTGACGGCCTTGGAGATGCAGCGTCGGTACGTCGATCAAAAGCGTTTCTTGGTCATCCGGTGACTCGGCCCTCATGAAGTCTGTAGCTTCCTCGGTATAGTAGCAGCAAATGAACAGAGCACTGTTCAATTTTGGGAACCACGGTAGCCTTCCCATCTGCTGCTGCCATATCAGCAATGTAGCCACCAATGCGCCCTCGGAGAAGGCGAGCACGCCGACGATGGGTGTCTGCGAGTTATTTTTCTGCCAGCCTTCGATAACCTTCTGTACCGGCGTGTTCACGGCCAACAGCCGCTCGCCCACCGACGTGTTTGCGCTGGAATACTCTGCATTTTCCAATGGGTTCACTCTGATGTTTTTGTCGCCGTCGTCCTTCTTAAACCAGGAGTAGTAAGGGCCCATGCCTTGAAATAGCGGCAGTACCCCGGGGCCGGGCTCGGATGTGAAGGGGGCAGTGGCATAGACAAATTCAAACTCGTGTCTTAATGCCATGCGAAGTTTGGCCGTCTGGACGCGAAATATTGTTGCTGAACCTCCGGCCCCATGAATGCACAGAAGCGCCTTGGGGGCCTTGGGCGGCGCCGTGGGCTGAGGCCTTACAACGCCCATGATGTATTTCGTGGATGATGTTCACTGAAATTATCCTGATATTGTTAGACTGCGAAAGAAACGCAGGTTGATGGTGATACATACCTCGCGATCAAGGAGAAGAAAAGGACCAGGAGGCCTCACTCATACTGGCAACAGACTCAGCGGGAACGGAGCTCCGCTCCGGTTTTGGTACCGATGTTATAAGTCACTGGAAGTAACTTGTTATCGTTGTTTGCGGTTGATCTTTGCCATGATCATGTAACCTGTTTACATGCTGACGTTCGGCGTTTTCTCGACGCCGAAAAACGCCGTGGGCATCTGCATTACCTAGAAAGCTTAAATGAGGTCCTCCGAATCATTCCCCACATTATACATACCGGCTCCGGCCTGTCAGGCAGTCAAGGATAGATAAAAGGTCAAATCATGCACCACAGCTTCCAGTCTTCCCCACAACAGTCACAATGGGCAGCCTAGCCACCGAGACCACATCCTCCTTCGCCCCGCCTCTGAAGCAGAGGGCTCTGACAGTCAATGATCACGATGAGGTGACAATCTGGGATGACGCGCCATGCCCAAAGCTGCCCGTAGACCAGGTCTACGTCCGCGTCGAGGCCGTCGCGCTCAACCCCAGTGACACCAAGATGCGAGGCAACTTCGCCACACCCTGGGCCTTCCTGGGCACCGATTACTGCGGAACAGTTGTCGCGGTGGGATCCGAGATTAGGCACATCAAGGTGGGCGACCGGGTTTACGGAGCCCAGAACGAGATGTGCCCTCGCACGCCCGACCAGGGGGCCTTTGCCCAGTACACGATTACCCGTGGACGGATCTGGGCTAAGGTACCTGACAGCTGGACCACGGAGGCTGCCGCTGCGTTGCCTGCGGGCATCAGCACGGCTGGCCTGGCTTTGAAGCTGCTTGACATTCCCTTGCCGTACACAAGGGATGCTAAGCCTAGCAAGACGACACATGTCCTTGTGTACGGTGGGAGCACGGCTACGGCCACTATCACAATGCAATTCTTGAGAGAGTGCGTCGCAAAACCCAGTCATTTTTTCACCATTGCCGTCAGTGTCGTGCTTGCTGTCCACCGAAAGTGGTGCCACGTGCGCTCATATCATCCGCGGCACTCCCTTCAAGTTAGAATCTGTCTGACACACGGTATTAGGTCTGGCTACATTCCCATCGCGACTTGCTCGCCTCACAACTTTGGCCTGGCAAAGAAAAGTGGCGCTCAAGAGGTGTTTGACTATCGTGATGCACAATGTGCCGAGAAAATTGTAAGTATTTCGGGTTGCTACCAAGATGGCGACGCTCCAGCTGACAACAACTGTCACTTTAGCGCGCCTACACCAAAAACAACCTCCGATATGCACTGGACTGCATCACAAACGTGGAGTCCACAACGGTATGTTTCAAGGCCATCGGCCGCGCCGGAGGGCGATACGTATCCCTCAATCCGTTTCCCGAGCACGCAGCTACGCGGAAGATGGTGACCACCGATTGGACTCTTGGCCCGACCATTTTCGGGGAGGGCTCGACCTGGCCTGCACCCTACGGGCGTGAGGGCTCGGACGAGGAGCGTGAGTTTGGTGCTTTGCTCTGGCGCGTTGCTGGAAGGCTTGTTGAGGAGGGCAAATTGCGACACCATCCTTTGCGTGTGATACAGGGTGGATTTGAGCAGGTGAAGCAATCGATGGAAGTAGTCAGGGCCGGGGAGCTGTCGGGAGAGAAGATTGTCGTTCTTTTAAAGAATTAGAGCTGGCGGTATACCGTAAGAGGTATATGGAGCGGCCAGTCGGTGCAAGCCTTTGGATCCCATAGTCTGTTCATTGCCGACCTGCGGCGGTCGTCAACCGATCGGACATGGCCACGCCGGGACTGGCCACAGGAATATTTAATCGGCGCGCACAACGATAAAATGAATATTTCGGACGCTTCTGCTGAATTGGTCCTGCCAAATTTGACAAAATTCTGGCTGCTCGTCGGCATGCTCATCTAGTAGCGGGCAGTAAGGAATACAAAGGTGGCAGCATTTCTAAGGTTGGGAAAAGATAGCCAGTATTTTCGGGGCTACAGCGGTAGAGATTAGTTCAAAACCATAGATAGGTCAGAGCATGTCGTAGAGTGCGTATCTGTAGTTGTACGTCTTCCCCTACGTCTTCTTTATATTCTGAGTCAGAAGCCTAGGTGCTAAGGGCTTTTTGTATTACGAAATTGCAACTGTGATTGTTCATCTCGACACTCTGCCTTATTCTCTGCCCACCCGGAGAACGATACTCGGGCTGGGTACAAGCTTTTCCACCCTTCGCGTGATAATAATCTTCGGCGTAGACTTCACGCTCTCTAGAGGGGTTGCAACCTTCCTCGTCCGTTTGATGACCTTGGCCCTTAGGCCCTTTCCATGGACAACTTTTGCGTGATTCTTAAACCGCATTTCACTTTCTATCACAATGGCCTATGGCTTGAATTCTGGGATCGGGCATAACATGGCCTGGGTCTCCTCTCTAATGAGATGCCGCTCTGCACAATCCCACATCGCTCCCTGTCGGTTCACCAGAAACGCTAAGCACCGTCACGTGTAGTCGTGGAATGCTCGTTGCGTTTATCGTTGGTGAAGTGGTATATTCTAGAAGTAGGAGAGTGCAGTTCAGGAGGTCAACCTCCTGAACTGCACTCCCGAACCTCTGCTATGCCTAATTGGGTCTAGTCTACGGGATGGGCTGTGCACGTGACAGTGTCACATGACGCCCGAGGTTGATAGTGTGCGCACAGCTAAAAGCTAGCTAATAACTGAACAAACACTCCCTTCCGAGCAAAGCGTCTCCTACAGAAGATACATTGATACAGCACCTCCTTGATTAGCGTTTGGGAGGCCAAAGAAGCAACCGTCCCATTCTCAGCGGGTATGACAATGTCCAAGGGAGGGCTGCTGTAGGCTGCGGTACACTGCGGCGGCGGGGTCTGGATCTCTGTTCCGTCTGTTAGCCTCGGCACTGGAGGGCTCACCGAGTCTTGTATTATCGATGCGACCACAGCTTCGGCGCTATGGCGCATCCACGTATCAGAGGCTCAACTAATCTGCGGCATCTCAATTTACATTACCACCTCTATTGTCGGCTTTACAGCTCTATTTGATTCCGCGGAGGTGTGGGCTCCTTTGGCTCAATTTTCAAGGCACAATCGACCCAAGGGTTAATCAAGTCGACCTTTAAAGCATATTATATAAGGAGATTATAATATAATAGGTATTACAAATTTTTATTTGCTAAATATAACGGTTACTTGACTGCCTTTTCTTAAAAGAATAATAAAATATACTAGTAATTTAATATATAACTCTTAAATATAATTAATACTTTTATAAATGATCTAAATTAGTTTTTAGGTTAAAACTAATATACGAGAACAATCATCTTAAACTTGTTTTACTAGTAACCTGGGGCCCTTAACAATATCCGAGGAAATGCATATTTAAACCTTTAATTCTTTTCTGCAACTTTGAATAAAGGTGGTAAGGTCTTTAGTGACTTTTGCTTGAAGACATTACCCAATGTGAAGTATTTCAAAAGGCATACAAGGCCGCCCCAGAGTTTAGGATGTTGCGTAGTCACGTGGTATCGCCACTTGATTCAGCCCTTCCGGTGTCTGAGGATTCGTCGTCCGATTCGTTAGCCCACTCGGGGCTGAGGGGGCGGTCTTCCAATTCAGGTAAGCTCAGCCCAACCACAACTGAAGACCTCTTTCCATCTTGTGCCGAGTTGGTATGGTCAAAGGCAGCAACGGTCACGGACTCACCGAGTTGAGCGCGTATATACGCCCAAGAATTTCCATCGTTTCGATACCCTTTCCAGGTGCTCTCTGGATAAAATACCCTACTTTTCGTTGGCGGCCTTCTCGTTTGCACGTCTGATTGTGACTGCAACCGAGCCAATGCTTTCTAAGCAAGCTCAGCTCCGGCATAACCACCATGGATCACCACATTCCTGGAATTGGCAAGTTGGTGATTGATTTTGCAATGAGGACTGCTAACAAAAGTAGATACGAATGATCTTTCAGGCCTCGCTCTCGGTTCCGAACTCGTCTGCTTCCAGGTCGACCTTTCCAGGACTGAGTTCCTACACAGTAACCCCGACCATCGTCAGCAAAGAACCCTTCAATCACTCGCCCATAGTCTAGGGCTTGAGTATGAGTATTGTTTAAGGACAAGACAGGCGAGGATCACCAGGTCTGATGTCGCTATGTCTGACCGAGTCGAGATCTCTGGTTTCAGTTTCGACCATCCATCAACCACTGAAGGCGCCACAACCAACATCACTACTAGCCGACCCACCATCAACGAAAATGCTTTCGTTACAGCCAACCTAGAACCGATGGCCCCAAATACCAATGGACTAGTGACCTTCGATCCACTTGACCTCTTGAACTTTGGCAACGTTGATTTCAATCTGGAAGAGTTCGACCCGAACTTCAATTCTGGGGAGCCGCAAGCAGACCGGCAGGCAAGGGCGTCATTTCAAAGACTTGAAAGCTCTGCGATACCGATGGACAAATCAAATGGATTAGAATTTCTTGGGAAATGGGATATCCCCTCTGGATTACCTCAGTTTTCTACCGATTTCGTCCCTATCGTTCCCATCGTTCCCCGTGACGAGCATCTCGGCGGAGGTTTGAACACGATTCAAAAGTCGCAAGACCCTTCAGGCATTGATCAATTCACAGAACTGGGCGATAAAAATAATCAAGGGCCCTCCAGCATTAAAACAAATTATGATAACCGTAGTACACCTGCTATTCACGATCATAAACCCTACTCAGCTCCATCTTCTTTGAAATATGGATACGAAGAAGTTTCCGATGGCTTCTCAGAGGCTTCGATATATCATTCTTGGCCCACGAGCAGTAGACCTGGTAGCATGTCTGGAAGTAGAGTTGGGAGCAGCGGCAGCTCTATTGGGAGTGCGAATAGCAGCCGCAGCTATGTTCGAGGCCGACCTGGTCGAGTATTGTCTTTTGCTAGAAGGACGCCCAGCTCGCATAGCAGAAACGGCTCGAGAGGGTTTCAAGAAATTGTTTTCGACTCCAGCCAAAGTCGCCCAACTAGCACCGCGTCCACCTCGTCACTGCGCAGAAAGCCATTGGATTCGATTGCTCGTGCTGCTGCAAAGGCCGTCAAAGCAATCAGCGCATGTTGGAGGTGTAAGTTCTTGAGGAAACAGGTAAAACAGGAACTCTTTAACTCATCCTTGTACTAACTTTGTTTAGTGTGACACGACAACACCCTGTGAGGCGTGCCCGAAAGGTACTCAACACTCAAACTGGCGGTCTGTTGGCTGCAAAAGGGGAAGTCTCACATCGGAGATGATTCCTATGCCGCTCTGTCCGCAGTCTCATACAGGATATTTGGTGCCATCCAAATGCTCGGATGATGAGAAGGTCGATATGCTTCTGGCTCGTGCAAATAGTTGCTTACGGGAAGGTATCAGAAGAAGGGCAGAGCAGTTCGTTGTCGACGATGATGAGCCAACTACACCTACCAGGGAAGCAGATGTGCATCCCTTCATTCCAAGACTAAACAAACGATGGCACTTATTAAGTCGCGATCAAATCAGAATGATATCATCACTCGACCACCCTTTCCCAACCAAACTGCTCCCTCTCGATCAATGTATCCTGGATATATTTTGGGAGATATCAGACTATCCCTTGTCTCGCATTATCATTGGCAGCGCTGGGGATCTCATTATGCTGCGCGCTGCTGCGATGTACCAAGCAAAGTCAGAAACTGTAAATTATCTATCGTATCCGTCAACTTTGACCAACACCAGCGTAGGATCAGCTAATTGCCCAATCATTGATCTGTTTACGAAACTGCCTGGAGTCATTGCGAGTCGCGAACTCTGGCAATCTGGAAGAAATCTCACATCGAGCCTGTGACCCACGCTTGTGCAAGGTCGACTGCATCGCAAACATCACTTCATCTCTGGACCTATATACACATGAACTGTCCCGCGCCTTCTTCAAAAAAGAGAACATGCGCAATAGATCATGGTGGTTATCTGTTTTCTACAGTCTCTGCATCCAAAGCATAGTCAAGAAGGCATTGATAATGCTAATTGGCGGTACAGAGCCTGCAACGCAGCCAACATTGGGAGCCACGGTTCACCTGCATCTGGCCGTTCGATTATTTATTGCTAGTTCGGGCAGCTACGATCCATTGACTCGGAAATACCCCCTCGGCCCGGAGTCTCCGTCAGTGGAAGAAGCGATTAGCCTGAAAGACCTTGAGTTGGCCCAGTATGCCTCTTACGTAGAGCAGTGGCAACACTTTGGGATCAAGAGTACCAAAGACTTTTTAGAAAACCTTTTTGATATTTGAAAGAGAAGCTTCTTAATTATATAATTAAGAGGTAATTTGGGTACAAGAGGGCTAGCAAAGAAGTACGGGTACGCTTTCGGATGGGGCAGCAAGGAATAATTCTGCTCCAGTGCAATCCACTGGCCCTTCTGGTGAGCAGATGGAGAAGTCTGATTTATTGTTGATCGTTATTGTTCTAATGACTTTGATAATAATGTAGCCCTAATGATCAATGTAAATGGTAATGGGGGCATGGGGTATGGGTAAACTGTTGACTGTTCATTGAAGCTCTAGTGACGAAAACTAGGTAGTAGGCACATCTTCCAGCAACTCCCAGTGGACTTTCGGCAGAACAACAACAAAATTCGGATAACACTATTCAAAAATCCCTCTTTCCTAAACTAACTGCCCAACGTTGGCCACAAACCAAAAGCCTTCTTATACCATCGCACCGCTTCATCTCCTCTCCCCGCGTCCTCCAATCCCTCCGCAATACCCAACGCTTTCTTGCCCTTCACCTCGTCATCCAGTCCATGATACAAAGTCTCAAAATCGAAGCCCTTCTCTCGGACATACATGACATCCGTCCTCAGCAAGGACTTAACCCCTTCGCTCAACTCCTCACCATCATGCCAAACATCATCTCGGAAAAGTGCTGCTTGGCCGAGTTGGGGCTGGACTTTTTTGATCACCTCTTTGCCGGGCGAAAGGAAGCGTGTGGCACCTCCATGGGACTCGGGAACGGTCTTGAGGTAGATATTAATTGTCATGAAGCTTTGGTCATTCACCGACTCAAGTCTTCTGCCATCGGTGTGCGGCGAGAATTTACCTCCTTCCTTTCTTTAGCTTACTTCGTCGACTTCCTCGGGGGAGGCGAAGGAGGATTGTGCGTACCTTGCACGTACCGACATAATCTGAATGTCTCATTCAATCCCCTCACATTCCATATCTCGCCATCTTCATCGACAGCTTTTTCTCCTTGAAAGAAAGGTGAGATGCGCGACCAGAGCAGTGATGCAAGTGCAGGGTCCGAGAACACTTCGCGGTCGCGGACGGTGGCGGGTGTTACGTTTGAGGGTACAAGGTTTGTGTATGACGCGATTATCTCGGTACATTCTTCAGGTGTTAGGAGACTCGAAACGAGGTAGATTGAACGCGGTGGGGAGATTGACAGGAGTGGGGAGGTTGAGAGGGTTGGAGATAGTTGGGTTGACATTTTTCGGCTATCGGTGAGATTTAACGTGGAATCGAGTTATGAGTTGCTCGTGCTAGAAGGGCGATTTGGAAGAGCAGAAATTGAACTGGGGCTGAGAGGAGATAAAATCATCGTCATTGCCCAGGGTGGCTGAACTCAGCCCCCACACAATGCTTGCCGGCATGAGTCACAGCGACACCAAAAATGTAGCTGGTTCAAACCCTCATTGTACTTTGGATATTTCTCTTCAATGACGTCCTTTAGTTTGATTCAATGATCTTGAAAAGGTGATGCGGAGGAAAGACCTGGATGTTATTATTTCCGTTCATATGCTTAGTTTCTGCACTAACAGCACTTGACAAGTTTGAACGACCGCCAAATACTTCTGTCAACTTATTAAGAATTCCAAAACTAATTGGCCCACATAATCTTTGAAGGCACCAATCTATTAAGACTTTCTAGTATTGGTCCGAGAGGTAGACATGTTTACACCCGTACGGTCAACAGCCACCACCTGGCGCCCCCTTCTCCAAGGTTCAAAGTTCATTCCCAACCAGGCTCCAGGATATCCCCTCTGCTCCTTCCACCTGGTATTTTTCTACCTGGGTTTCCACCTCTGACGGATTAGCTCGGGTCTTGAATGACTGCCCTTTGAGGGGTGAGCCTTAATGTGCGGGTTGCTGCTAAGATTTCGTGCCAAAACGCAAAGTGGGGCCGTAGCGGAATCTCTCGTAGGAGCGTTTCCTTACGTTAGAGGATATGTGACTTTAGGGATATTACACTTTCGCCAACTGCATTTTCCATCGAACGTGAACGTTCTGAATGAGTTGCGCCTGGGCCAATTGCCAGCCGAGATTAGTATTCTTTGGCTTGAACTATGAACAAGGCATAAAAGCTATCTTGAAGTATGCGACGGTTTTATACTTCAGACGCAATTACTTCGAGGTTTAATACTTCAAACCAGTCTACTCGTAATTGTGGTGCTCCAAGTCTAAAACTAGTTTTGAGGTTTGCCCCGTCTGTGCTTGCCCGGTTTGCTGATAACGGGGCATGCGTTAGTAATAGCGTCACTAGCGCAGGCGTCAAGCGTGGAGTCGGCGTGCAGTATCTTACTGCAATATACCTTATGCACAACCACCCAGGACCCTAACTCGTATGTAAAGATCTCCCCCTTTAGAAAGCCTCAGAACTGCCTTACTCTACTAAATCCTTTCGCTAGACCAACACCAGCATTACGAATTTTGATCATGAATTTAAAAGGTCGAGTCACCAGCTCTCTGGTCGACCTCTTTCTCGCTGCAGCTATAGACATCGAGAAATACGAGACGCTATACAAGCACTTCCATGAGCACCCCGAGCTCTCGAATCTTGAGGCTAACACTGCAAAAACGATTGCAGTCCAACTATCGAGCCTCCAAGCTTTCAACATCACCGCCAACATTGGCGGCCATGGAGTCGTCGGCGTGCTAAAAAATGGCCCAGGGAAGACCATTCTCCTGCGCGCTGACATGGACGCGCTCCCAATCTTGGAAACAACCGGCCTTCCCTACTCCAGCATAGTCACCATGCTCGATGCCGAAGGCGTCATGCGGCCGGTGATGCACGCGTGCGGCCATGACATGCACATGACGTGTCTCCTCGCTGCAGCCGAAACGCTGCTCAAGCTGAAGCAAATGTGGAGCGGGACATTAATTGTGCTGTTCCAACCTGCAGAGGAGCGTGGCACCGGCGCGAAGGCGATGATAGACGATGGCCTATATAATAAGCACAAGATCCCCGTGCCCGACTTTGTGCTCGGTCAGCATGTGATGGCTATGCGGGCGGGGAGCGTGGGATCGAAGCTGGGAACGATCATGGCGGGGGCGGATAGTATGAAAATCACACTGTTTGGGGTTGGTGGCCACGGGTCGCAGGTGGGTGGATGGAGACTACACAGTTTCAATTGCCTCCAAGAGCTTGCCTGACATATATAGCCACATCGGACGATCGACCCTGCTGTCATGGCGGCTCACGTTGTAGTACGCCTCCAGACCCTCATCAGTAGAGAGATCAACCCAAGCGATATTTCAGTTCTAACAGTCGGGAGCTTGCAAGCCGGCCAGACAGAGAACATCATCGCAGACTCGGCAGAAATTGGCGTCGACATACGCAGCGTGCGACCGGGAACGCGCGAGAAGCTTCTGGCCTCAATACGGCGGATTATCAAGGCTGAATGCGAAGCCAGCGGTTCGACGGTCGCACCCGTATTCAAAATGACTCGGCACCTGCCCACCACAGTGAATGACGAGGCGATGATGAGAACGCTAGTGAAGAGCTTCAGTGAGTATTTTGAAAACGACTTTGATGCAAATATACCGACTACTACCATTTCGGAGGACTTCTCGGTCCTCGCAACGTCGCAGGGCCGGCCTTGTGCGTTTTGGCATTGGGGAGGAATAGAGGAGGGGCTATGGGATCAGAGGTTGAAGGAGGGGAGAACTGATGATATTCCCGCGAATCATACGGCGAGATTTGCGCCGGTGATACAACCTACGATGCAAACGGGTATTCATGCTCTCTGCGTTGCTGCTCTTGCTTTCTTTGACGACAAGTTACAACATAAACTATAGAACGACCGCAGCCGCACCAATGCAAGATTATGTCGATTTCCCCCTCCTTCCATGCCTACGTCACTGCCACTGAAACCCCTCACCAATGCTCTATTTTGAGACCTAACTCCTGAATCAATTGAATACCTCGCTTCGGAACTTGTATTGATCCAAGTCAAGAAAAAAAGGGGGCTTGGGGAGTGGGGGGCTCGGCCGGCAACTATGGCTGCGTATTAGCCACTTCTGTCTGTCCTTAAACTGCGACATGCTACAAAAAGCTTCAAGATTGGTCTTGCTTACTAAAACTCCATATTTCCGCCGAATAGTCCATCCTATTATGAGTGACAATTCACCAATAAGTAATCTTGTGGATAGCGAATACCCACTCTCCAATAGGGAAGATGTAAAACGACACCCCGCCGGGCGTCAATTAGGGGTATCGATTAAGAGCTAGGGTATTAATAACCTGTAATTAATTACTTAAGCTCCTTAAAGAGCTTGACTTACATTTCTTAATATAAGTATAAGTTAATATATTATATAACATATAATATTATTACGTGATTTTTAACTTATAATAAGACACTTACTAAAAATATAATTTTAATTTAAAGGAATTTATATATTAATTAATAAACTTCTAATTTTTAAGCTTTATGAAGCCTTATAAATTAGGGGCTTATAAGGCTTTTATATATAGTTTTAGATATTTAAATACCAAATCCCTAAGTATTATAAGCTAGGCCTTTATATAAAAAAGACTAGTAGTATAATAGAGACTTAATTATTATATAGATTTCGCACTAGATATAGGTATTAAATATGTGAATAGAAGTAGAGAGGGTAAGAAGCTAAATCATAGAAGTAATACTCTATAGACTCTTAATACTAGTATTAAAATAATCTTAATAGTTAAAAATAAGAAGCTTTAAAAGTTAATATATAAGTAAGTCTAATTATATATTCCTTAAACTAGTACTCTTATATTTAGAAAATAAGACATATAATAGTAATTACTAAATAAGAGAGAAAAAATCCCTATTATTATAACTCTAATCTAACTCTAAAGAAAAAAAGAAAAAGGAGAGAAATAGAAACTATATTCCTTAAACTATTTAAGCTCTCTAAATAGCGCGTAATCACTCTATTAATTAAAGGGAGTATATTATATAATAATAAACTTATTTATAGTTATATAACTCTATAGAAGCTTTTAGTTATATATATAAACCGGACCTCGACTTGTTATATTAAGATTTCTTAAGCCTTTTTTAAGCTTTGTATTATTATATTCTAACTTCTTTTTCTTTAACTTTACTTTTAAGAAGTAATATTAATTTATAAATAAATAACTTAAAGACTATTATTTAAAGTTATTAATATTAATAATAAACATACTACTTTTAAGGGAATTTTTAAGATAAGGTAATTAAATAATAAGAGCAAAAACAATAGGGGTAATAGAAAGCAGCGACAAGATCAAATGCTCAAGCATGTTCAATGAAACCCGCTACAATTCGTTTTTTTCCCTCTCCCAGAATCCTCACCGCGAATGTTGTAGCCACCTCCTTTGCATTCTCAACCCCTACCCACTCACCCTTTCCCGCCACAACGTCACTTTTGACTCCAAACCTTTCCCAATTCGACCTGGTAACTGCATGCACAGGCTTCACAACAGGAATTGCTGCTAACCACCACTTGTCCCCAAATGCCTCCTCGCAGATGAACTGTGGCTTCGTAATAGGATTTGCAGCACCAGCTGTAGCTTCATTCCCTTCTCCGATGACAGCGATTGCTCTCTGGAATACCTGCAAGCCGTATGCCATATCTTCACCACCTGATATCGTGTTTTCAGTGGTCAGCACAAACAGCGGCTTTGTGCCACCGAAAGCATTCGTACCAGCTGGGAGCTCGTCGATAGGAAGCGTGGAGAATGATTCGTCAACTTTCCCGGATCGATCCACAAAGTCGAGCAAATGCTTTGGCCCGTCGTCCAACAGATATGACATGACGAAAGCAACAGTGCTCGGATCGCCACCATTATTGTCACGGAGGTCGACAAGGAGGGCGTCTGCGCCCGCAACGCGGCTGAGCCTTTCGCCGATCGCCGCTCGAATCTCTCTCCAGATATCCCAAGTCTTTTCACTCGAAGGAAGGAAGCCCTGGATGGGTAGAGTGGCGATTGTTTTGCCTGGGGCAGACTCGGTGTCAAGTGTGATTGACCCGAAGCCAAAGTTCATCTGTTTCAAATCTTCGAGAGTAGGCCCATGTTTGGGTTCTCTGTCCCCGTTATCAGGGTCTGTCTGTGAACGAGGTTCAATGAAGTTGATGCCCATGTGTTGGTCTGTATTTCGTGTCAGCTAACGACATCAAAGCCAAATGCGATGTAAACAGCGAGAGATTACCGAAATAGAGGGGACCCTCTGATATTTTCCATATTGCCTAGGCAAAGAAAAGGGGGGAGAAATCAAACTAAATTCTATTTACCGTGACCGACTTCATGCAAATCTTCAGTGAGACGTTCCGCGAACATGCCGCTATCTTCAAAGCTGTCATAATGTCCACCCTCGTTGTGAACATTGAGTGCGTCGGCCATCTTCACGCCAAGTTCCGACTCAACATACTCCTCAGTCAAGATCCTGACAAGACTATCGACCACGTTCCGCCGAAGTGATGAGTCTAGCGGTCTGAGGGCTTTTTCAAATTTTCGCCGCCTGGGGTCGTCTTCGGGAATAAATTTAATTGGTGTGACGATGGGATTGATCCTGAACTCTTCGACCGGATATTTCGCCTTGGCATCGTCAACCAGAATTGACACACGGGCATAAATAGGTCGTTTCTTCTCCTTCATGATAATGACGGCAGAAGATGGCAATTCAATGGACTCAATATCGACGACATCGAAGCCGCCGCTCGCTTGCGCAAGGCCGTATTCGCGGTTGAGTCCTTTGATATCCGGGCTTGCGACTGAGTAGGGGAAGACTGCGTCGCTATGGTAAGAAGCTAGCACATCTTTATCTCCGGTGTTGAAAGCAGTTAGCCATGCTGAGAACTGTATTGAAGCAGGGTGGTCATTCGGTAAGGAGGAGGTTGAGGAGTCGACCATAATATTGAAGTGCGGAACAAGAGTTCCAGCAACGCGCAAAATGATCTGAATGATTCCCTTCATCGTGCCAGCGAGGAAAAAGATTTAATAATGAGCTAAATATTTAAATGGCCCGAGATACCACGTGTTCAAGAGTTGAGAGTCATAAGATCAAGTTGCCTCTGACAATGTGTCTCGATTGCATGTTAGGTAGCCCAATAAGAGCGTCAGCGAGGGTGCCTGAAACCAGAGACATTGTGGCGAAGGATGTCACCGAGAACGGCTTACTTGATCTCCCTCCACTGGGAAAGCGTGTAGTAAGATCGGGCTCTTTTTCGACCTCAACTTCCAATCGGTTCAATCCGATCCCGCTCGCTCCAACAATCTTCCCCCGAATCCCCCACCACTAGAAAAGGCCCGATCAGATGCTAAGATGGCATAGTCTTTCAAACTCGGTACGTATGAACATTAATCTCTGGGTATTGATAGACCAAGTTTGAATTTTGAACGAGGTCATTCCTTTCCGCCACGGCTTGAGAGTGAAGAGAAGACTGCAAAGGTGTGGCGGGGTATTTCTCGAATTGGACACCGAGCAGCACCTCCCTGGACTTGAATAAACACTGCATGTGCTAAGCGAACAGCTTACCAGCGGTGCATCCCATAGTGAACAAGGAGTTCTAATTAGACATGAGATCCAGTGCCTGCAACTGAATTGTTAGCAAAAGTACGACAACTTTAAAGACAGGTCAACGGACTAATTACAAGTCACGCACCGTCGATACCTCCCTACTTATTGTATCTGACTATGATCCTTGTGGTCGCCTCCGCGGCGCAGTTGGCGGTGCATACTTGAGATGGCCTGTTGAAAAGCATTAATCTTTGGAGACCCTAGTTTCGCTCTTAAAACTTTTTCCCTCCCGACCTAATTCATTCAACCACTCTGCGCTCATCATCCCTGTCATGGAAGCCAAAAACGCAACGATCTCACTTGCTACCGAGGTTGATCTGCTAACACTGGGCCAAATACTCATCGAGGCTCATGGCCCAGAGGCGGTGATGGCTTCCTTCTTCGAAGACTGGCCATCAATCACGACGATGTTACCTACCATGTCCTCCAGAATACTTCTGAATTTCGCAAACCCGTATTCAGAAGTTATCAAGACCGCGGACGATGTAACAAACGAGATTTTGGGCTTTACGGCGATGACGCTAGAATCCGTAGAGAGAAGACGCAACGGGACATCGCAGCTATTTCCAAGCCCTCCGCCATGCCCCCTTCAGGGCTCAATTTGAATTTCCTGGCTGAATCGATTATTGGATTGCAGAAATTGGATGAGGTGATGGTTGGGGTGAACAATTACAGTACCTAGTGAATTCAAGTAGTTAGATAATGGCATAATGCTAATTGATCGTGAAGCTGTCTCTTTGTTGGCTATAAGCCCAAAACGTCAGGCCACGGGACCAGACTCATGAAATGCTGCTCGGATATCGCGGACCAGGCTGGTTTGCCAATATTTCTGACGGCATTTCCTGGTGCTCACGATATGTACTTGAAGCTTGGGTACAAAGATGCAGGTCTGTTTGAACTTGATCTAGACAACTATGGGAAGAAGTACCGCGGCTTTAGAATTTATCGAACATGTGCCATGCTACGGCAGCCTGGGAAGTCTCTGGCGTGATTCGAGAAATTGAGGGCTGAGATGCTGCTTCGTTAAGGGTGAACATACTTTGGTCCTTTGTGTGCTTTCGAAGTTTCGCTTCCCTCCTAACAAACTATAGACGTTTTTTGAATTTCGTTCTCCACTTCCTTCAAATAGAAACCATCAGCAAGTTTTGACTCCTCACCTTACCGAAGTTCAAATACCATAACAACTTTGTTACAAGAGTAGAGGATTGATTTGCACTTTCAATCCTTAGACCACTTGTCGTTGATTAACTTCTTTCTAATCAGGAACGAAAATAAATTAAATTCTTAGTATATTTAGATATTTCATATATACTTAGATATTTCATATATACTTAGATATTTCATATATACTTAGATATTTCATATATACTTAGATATTTCATATATACTTAGATATTTCATATATACTTAGATATTTCATATATACTTAGATATTTCATATATACTTAGATATTTCATATATTTTTTAGACATTTCATATAATTATATATAAGTCGTATTCTATAGCTATTCTTATATACTCTAAACTCCTCTTACTAGAAAATTCCTTGTCTCCTTCTTATATACCTCAATTCCACATTTTGTCTTCAAGTAAAAGTTTGGAATTTGGGTCTTACTAATAAGTAAGTAGAACTAATATATTCTAATTTAAAGGTTTCTCTATCCCAGAACAGTATTAAGAGTACTCAAATGTCATATATATAGTGAGAAAGGTGGCATTACATAGCGGATGAATTATATCACTAGAGACCACGCTCTGTTAGAAGTATCTAACATTATCTAACTCTCCTTCTTCCTTGTTTTGTAGTTCAGAGCTCTAAATTTGAGGTTTTTCTAGAGCTATCACCCGTACAAATATCGCTTTCGAACTTCCCCATCCGCAATCTTCGCTCGTCTCTATGACTGCTTTCTTGTGTTGTGGGCACTGTGGATGTGCATCGCTTTCGTCGAAGTCCCGCCCCCAAATAATCAGTAAGTAACCTTCTCAAGAATTTCAGCATCACCTTTCTCCCAGGGATGGATCTGCTCAAATGAGCGGATGAGTGCTTCATGTTATTGGCTCCTCGGCACGACGGACGTTCTAAATGGAGCCGGATAGCTAACTACACCAGGCACAAAGTTTACAGAGGGTTCTATAACCTGACCGTTCTCGATTGGTTTGTTGACTTAAAAGACAGCCAAAATCTGCGCAATATTGAGAAACAGCGAGGAGTCGGCAAAAAATTATCCGGGGCAGATGCGCCGCCCAAATCCAAATGACAACTTATGTGGATCGGGTTCTGGCAGACTCCCATCGGTGGGCAGGAAACGCTCGGGCTTGAACTCCATAGGTTCGTGGTATACGTCCGGGTTATGAAGGAAACCCCTGTGAATGCTCTGGGTCAAATTCTAAAATGCAGTGGAACTCTACTTACCAGATATTAGGAAGAAGCAACGCTCCTTTAGGGATCAAATATCCCTCACAGATATCGTCTTCAGTTGTCATATGTGGTAATCCCATAGGCGCAACAGGGTGCCAACGAAGGACTTCTTTCACGATGGCATCGATATAAGGCAGGTTCTGCCGATCTTGGAATCCGGGAAGCCTGCCAGTACCTACATTCCGATCGATTTCTTCTTGTGCTTTGCGTTAGACCGCTGGAAAGACTGTCATTGCCAAGAAGAAGCACGACATCGATGAGACGGTCTGGTAGAGTCAATCCATGAGAAATCTTCCCCGACAAGGAGAAACGTACCGTACGAGCTCCACCACCGTACAACGACAGGGATGACCACCTGGCCACAGAAGTCTCTTCATCATCCAAGTCCCCCGATCCCAGGAGCTGCGACAAGAATGATGACTCATGCTTGCCCTGCGCCATCTGATGTTTGACGAATACGTAGGGCCTCTCAGTCAGGTCAGTCAGAGTCGCCCTCCATTAGCGAGCCGTGCGCTTGAACCCCGTCCCTGGAAACCAATCCGGGAGGTATCTTACTACGAATTAGTTAGCCTTTCCCTCAAAACAGGCAGAGCACTCACAAAACTGCACCATATCTACTACCCAAGCCCCAGGGACAGCAGCTTTCCCAAACTCTTTGAACGATTTCTCAGCCAGCGCCACGAGAGGGTCACTTCCATACGGCTCAATCGTATAGCCGTAGGCGATTTTCAAAATTATGGCACCAGCTTCCCTTTAATAATGTTAGAGCTAATGTAGTTCTGAGGCCACAAGGATAGACTGACGTTCTGGTATGCTCGGGAAGGTCATTTGGACTTTCCAGCATCCGCAGTAAGAACCGACCAACTTCAACCTCCTACAGAAGATTGAAACGCGAAACCGCTACCTTGGAGCCCAGAACCTGGGCCGTCTGCTTTCGATGGGCAAGGAACCTTTTTGAATATGTGATGAACGCTATTGAGATTTCCCAGCCCACCCTGCGGAAGTTGAATTTAGTCAGTCCGAAATTGACCAGTGGGAACGCCATGAACATATATCTCACCGGCAAATACCTGACTTGGTCTTGATGAATGTTTCAATGAGCGTTTCTCCATGAGCTTATATGCCAGTTGAGTGTTATTGATAATGATTAATGTCTGGCCCACGATCGTCACTGAACTGATTAGACCATTTCGCCAAGCATGTTACTATTGAACACCGTATGTCAAGAATGGTGAATGAACCATATAGATCTCTGTGTTTAAGCTAGTGCATCCACTCCGTTTCTCCGGGTTTGGGGAGATCTAGTAAGTTCCCAATGAGAAACTTGGGGTGCGGGCCCGGGGGAAGAGCCTGCCGCTTCTAGGGAAACAAATTAACTTTGACAATATACAGTCCCAGAACACCGAAGATAAGACTTATTATGACAGCGAAAGCCATTGTTGTCTTAGAAGATTAGGATGGCTATGTTGCGAGAGTGATAACGAGAATACTTGAATTTAGATGTGAAGACAAATGATATGATGGCAAAGTCTTATTTTTGATTCCTTACTAGCTCGTACGTTTTTCAAAGACAAATGATATAAGACAAGTAATCCGAGGACAATAAAATATGGAAACAACAGAAAGACGAGGTCCGCTCGAGGTGATGTTTGACGGATAAATCGATTTCTGACGCAAAGGTAAGTCAAGGATGTCACTTGTGTCACATGGCTAGCCATATGATTCGTCCC
Organism: Hyaloscypha sp. PMI_1271; assembly: GCA_021399465.1. Lineage (NCBI taxonomy): Eukaryota > Fungi > Ascomycota > Leotiomycetes > Helotiales > Hyaloscyphaceae > Hyaloscypha > Hyaloscypha sp. PMI_1271. The sequence continues at coordinate 24,419 of JAJTUS010000091.1, forward strand.
CCTTAATTTCTCAACGCCACCGGGTGATTTTTCGGCTTGTATCTGACAATCACCCTGTGATTTGGTGGGAAGCAAGTGATACTCCCCCCCCCCCCTACTAAACGAAGGGCCGATCCACCTGTTTAGGACTCTGTTCCATCCTATCTATCACTACGAGCGGTTTAGGAATCGGGCGCTACGATTAACTAATCAACCCTCGAATTAATTAATAGGTAACGAGCCTACCACCCATAAGTCTGTGGATTATAGGCCTTAAGCGAGAATCAAGAACATCAAAATCATGAACAATTGTAGCATTTAATTAGGCGTCGCCCACCCAAATCGCTCCATAAGTATATGTACCCACTTCTCCTGCTTATCTATTAAGCTATTAATCCATTCTTGTGGTATTACGTCCTATTCCTCTCGTATAGTAGCTTGTATCTCTTCTTCATTCGTCGGTTGGTACTACCGGCGGTATAACCTCTGCTTAATCCAATGCTAGTACTTCTTAATTAGATTCATATCAGGTGAGGTTAAAGGGTAGGGCATAAGAACGATTCTATGAGCTGTTCTCTACCTTATACAGCAATTTCGTGTGGATTTATAGCCGTGAGCTAAGTTTCCGTCTTCTATAAATAGGGGTTCTACTATAGGGCTAAGGGTATAGGCAATCGTTGCAAAGTCATCTATAAAACCTTAGATATAGGGCGCCAGAACCTACTCCAAATAATTAGCTTGAGTAAAGGCTCCTGACTTACTAGATCCCTAGAGAAATAGTAAAGGACTCTTATATCTATATCTAATTACGCCCCAAGTATTAACTAGTGTTGTATAGCCGTAGCGAAATTAATACTAGATATAGGTAGGACAAGTCCTTTCCCCTCTCTTTCTCGTCACTGTCTCCTTTATAGTTCTTCCTCTAACCAAAAATGTGACCTCATCTGACCAAAGCACCTTCCTCTACTCTATATACTAGAATATATACGATTACCCAAAGGAATCGAGCGTAAACTTAATCGGGAGTAAGGTAGGGTTTTTAATAAGCGACGCAACGAAAATAACCCCGCTGCTTTAGCCGAGAAACTAGGGTTTTAATAGAGTATTTAAGCTCTAATTCGTCGTATAACTTGACCTAATTCAAAGTCCTTTGCCTATATATCTCGCTCAGCTACTTAATTATCCAATTGACCTACGTGTCGTTAAGTAAATGAGGTCGACTGGTATAGGTAGGTCTCTCGCGGGTAGTTTAATCATAGTGCAATACCCGATTTATCATTGATTCGCCGACGTTATAAAGGGCTAAGAGGTATATGGGTATAAAATGAGCTTACTTATATAATTAGCGTATCACCTACTTATCTTCCGTATAGATTTCGTCACTAGGGAGGTGGTTTAGTATAGGTGGTGTAGCTAGGGAATCCATAGTGGGTACTGTTTCTCGATAGTTATACGTGCTCGCTTAAGGCCTATAATCCATAGACTTATAGTTAGTAGGCTCGTAAGGGAATATGATTCGTAAGCTATAGTGGGTCCTAATTAATTAATTAGAGGGCCGATTAATTAATCGTATAATATTAGGGTTTCGGGCTTAAGGAGGCTAAAACCTTAAACTCCTTAGTATATATTAAGTATATCCTTAAGTCTAATTTCTTTACTTTATTATACCTTACTTTTTAATACTATACTCTATAGTATTAATAGAAGTAAGGAGGTAAAGACACTTCTCTAGAGCTTTTAGATATATATAAGGCGTCTACTATAAGAGGGAAAACATAGTAAGATAAAAAGCTTAACGTGGTTTATTAGTACCCTGCGTATATTAGTACCCTGCGCACTTTTCTACTACCCTACCACTTTGAACTATGATTATTTAACCACTATATATTAAATTAATTAAAACTAATCGGAATCTGATAAACTAGATATATCTATATCTTCTTAATAAGTTCGCGTATTATAACTAGTCTTCCCGTAATTTTTATAGCGTCGCGTGCTTAATTGCCCCTTATTCTAATGACCCCCTCTAGAGCACTTATTATGTCGAATCTACTTATCCACCTCCTCTTGGGCCAAAATATCATATATATCCTCTATAGTAAGTGTACCCCCTTAATGGATATGATTCTTTTTAGCCCTCCGACGCTTAGAAAGTGCTTTATTTGCTGCTCGAAGTATGTATAGCTTAGTGGATATAAGGGTTATCTCATGAGCCAAAATCTCCGTACCCTTTACTAATGTAGCGACTATTGAAAAAAGTGACGTTAGCGAGCTTCCTTAATAGTAGGTAATATGATCCTGAACTAGAGTTATCTATAAAAGGGCGTTGGTCGGATTACGTGGTATCTAAGAGACCCAAGGGTCGGCGTCTCTAGAGGGGGGGCTAGTCGGTATTAGAGTCCGTAACTTGATATTAAGCTTTAAGATTACTACTTAAGGATTAAAGGGAATTAGGCTAGCTCCGCGGAATCTAGCTTAGGCGTTTTGGACTATAATTAACTATAGATATACTACTTTAAAGGCTATAAGGAACTTAACCTTAGTAATATAATAGATATGGGCTTTTATAAAGCCTTTAATTTACTGGCCGTATATCTGCTTTAATATACTAAAACATCTAATATTAAGTAGCTAGGTAAAATAAGAGGAGTATAGAGGTAATCCAAGAGTTATAATATTATAGGACTTATAATAGTCTTGGAATTTAATTAATTCGTGACTCTTATACCTATCTAGAACTAGTATCTAATATAGGCCCTTTATATAAGGAGTAGTATATTTATCGAAGTATTTTAGCTATTCTAGACTTATCTTATTATTTATCTATCTATTATTTATAGGTTTAATAACCTAATTATATAGGAGGTTAGTCTCAGAGTACTAGTTCGCGAGGTAGTTAATGCCTTAAATAGCCAAAAATAGAGAGATATCCTAACCTTCGCTATTAATATAAATAATTGCTATTACCTATTCTCGATTACCTAGCTATATTCCCTTAGCTCTACTACGTTAATCGGCACACGTAATAACTATTCCGGGTATAATTAGGCCTATTATAAAGCCGGTCTCGTTAAAGTTATAGAAATCACTATCTACTATACTATACTTCGCCCGCATATTCTCTACTAGTCGGAACCACGCGCTAATTAGCTTAGGATCTTCGTATAAGGCTCTTTGGAAGTCATAAACGCAATTAAAACACATCTTTAACTCTAGGCGGCATTATATAAAGTAATACGCCTAGAGCTTACTAATAGGTTTTACTTAATGTGTTTTTCGTAACTAATTCGCTATATCTTCCATATTAGTCTACCGTAGGGAAAACCCTCTAGAATCCCGATTAAGTATATAATTAATAATAATTTGCTCTTCGAGTTTAGTCAAATTCTGAGCTACTAGCTAATAGTCGCGGATTAAAGTATAGCCGTTTATTCTGAGATAAAGTATAGATTCGGGGACCTCGTAGATTATTATAGCCTTTCGACGACTTAGTTTTTTGGATATTCGAATAGCTTCGATAGCTAAGATAATTCGTGCTTCTTGGGTTTAAACTAATATTTGTAGTTATTGAGAAAACGTGTATTAAAGTAATAGGGGTAAGAAATCAGGAAAAGTGTATAGGGTACTAATATACGTAGGGTACTAATAAACCACGTTATATAAAGAATTATAGAGTATAAAATCGACTAATAGTTAGAATACTAAAAAACAGTACGTGTAAAGTAGATATAAAATAGTATAGAATTAGTATATAAGTATATAAGACTTAAAGTATAAAAGTAATATATAGATTATTACTCTATAGCTATAAAAACTATAATAAGTCGAGACCCGATTAATATACTTAGCTAGAAAGCTTTTACTTAGGTTATATAATCTCGGATATATCTATAATTATATAATATACCCCCTTTAGTTAATAGAGTAACTATATATTACTTAGAGAGCTTAGATACCTTAAGGAATATAGTTCTTATCCTTATTTCCTTTTCTCTTTTCTTTTCTCCTTAGAGAATTCTATTTAGTTAATTAAACTACTAGTCTTCTTTATATAAAGGCTTAGCTTATAATATTGGAATTCTCTCTCTCTTATCTTTATTAACTAGAGATTATATATATACGAAGCTAGAAGTAAGGGAGAGCTTGAACTTATATATAGTCGATGAAGCTTAGAGTAAATAAAGCTAGAAGTAAACCCTAGTTAAAACTACTTATAAAGCTAATATATTTAGTAAGATTCTAGAGTATATAAAAGCTAGAAGTAAAGAGAGCCTAAACTTATATATAAATAATAAAGCTTAGAGTAGATTAGTATATTAAAGAATTATTTAAGTTATTTAAATTATTTATAAATATTTATAAATAACTTAAATAAAATATAAGTAACGAGTAGCTTAAAAAACTTAAGTAAAATAGAATAATTATTTATAAATAATATAAATAACTATAATAGTCACGTGTAAGTCACGGAATTATTATAAATTAATATATATTTTAATTTTAAAAAAAGAACTAAGGTACTTATTAAATAAGCTTATATAAAGGTACTTAAATATAGATTTTCTTTAATAATGAACTTGAAGTATTACTAAGGTTTAATTTACTTACTAAGTACTACTATTACCTAATTTAGTAGTAAAGTAGTACTAGGTACAGCCCCCCCGGAAGTATTACCTAACTAGGCTAGCTTTATCACGTGTAATAATTACATGTGTTATTTAAGTTATTTATAAATATTTATAAATAAATTAAGTAATATATAAATAAAATATAAGTAATAGTTATTATTCTATTTTACTCTATTTATTTAGTATATAAGAGTAGATAAAGCTAAAAGTAGACCTAGGTTAAAACTAGTTATAAAGCTAATATATTAGTAAGACTTTAGAGTAGATGAAAGCTAATAGTAAAGAGGGCCCGAAACTATATATAGAAGCTAGAGTACTAGTATACTAGTTAATACTAGAGGTCGTGAGTTCTTCTTAAGCTAAGCTTAAGAAGAGAAACCTACTAGACTCCTCTATTATATAAAGATATAAGAGTAGAACTCCTAATAATTAGTTAAATAAATAAATAGTTATATAAAGCTAGAATAATAAATAAAGCACTTTAGTAATTATAAGAAGCCTTTATAATATATTCCTAATAGTTATTAGAGCTAGTAATATAATAAGTAAACTTAATAGTGAATTTAGCTACACGAATTAATTTAATTAATAAATATATAACGACTCTAAACCTCTCTTAAATATAAACGCCTACTCTACTCTATATACCTTAACTTTATATATACTCTTAGCCCCTTATTATAAAATAACTAAAGGCTTACCTCTTAAACCCTAATAAGTTTAATAGGGACGACTTAGCTTATTACTCCTAGTTTAAAAGACTCTTAAGGGCAAAGCTAGAGATTAATAATAAAGTAATTAGTAGAGAAAGAGAGAAAGTCTAGTATAGATTTAGGTACTTATTTAGAGAAGTATTAAGTAAGATATACCCTTAGCTAAGATATATATATGTTAGTATGGTTTCCCGGAGGTCATGTGATCTTGTCACATGACCTCGCTTCCTATATATAGGACATGGGACATGCGGGAAACGGGATATACTAGTACTAATTAGGATTAGCGTATTTAGGGATCACATATTAGAACCTCGATACTATAATCCCTACTTACAAAAAACAACTACTTTACTAACCTACGTAATTAGTATTCCACGACTACGTGACAGTGCTACACGTTACTAGTGAACTAATACTAATTAGTCTATATTTAGATTAGAAGAATCTCAGGATTTATCTATTTATATATATAGATTAGAGGAAGGTCCTACTATTAGTAAAGTATTCAGTAGCCTAAGATATTAATATCTACTCCTAGTCGAAGAGGGGAACTAATATTAACTCCGGTAAAGTATTTAGTAGCCTAAGGAGAAGAGATTAGCTCTTACTAATCAGAAAGCGGTTAGCCCTTTGACTATTTAACTAAACTATCTAGTTTAACTATCCTTCAGAAATTAACTCCTCTCGGTACTAAGACTACCTTCTTAGTAACCAACTTTCTACTTATATACTACTATAGACCCTCCTCCAGAACTATACGCCCCTAAAGCCCTACAAGTTTTTCAGCTCCTACTTCGATTTTACTATTAAGTTAAGCCCCTTTGAGCTTTAGAACACCTCCGGAAAACTCGATATTTTACTCCCTAAATTACTTGTTATAGACGAAATTTTTGTGACTAAGATATTTACGAACTACTAATACCTTTCTACGAACTTACTACGAACTACCCTACCTTCGAACTATTCCCCTATTAAAACCACACATATTCTAAAGGGTTAATATAGACAAAGACGAGTAGAAGGAGAAGATTAAGAAATAAGAGAATAGGATTAATCCGCTAACTACGATAAAGGAGGATCTTTAGGAGTATCTAGATACTAAGTTATACTAGTACTCTATAGATAGAACTATAGATAATAACCTATAGGATCTATTTAAGGATAACTTTAAAAGCTTTGACCTTCTAGCCTTTAATTAATATAACCGCACCGAATTATAGCGCCTTTAATCCTATCTTCGGTATAGTAGCGTTTCTGTCGACTAGAACACAAACCGCCTTACTATAGCCTAATCCTTACTTAATGTCGTTAACGAGGAGATAAAGCGTATATAGAACGAAGACGATATTACGTAATTCGGTCTAGTGAGAGTAGATCTCAAGAATAGGCCTATTACTTCGGTTTTCGTAACTTTAGAAAAAGCTAGATACTCTAATATACCGAATATTTAGCTACTACCTCTACTATCTTAACCTTAACCTTAACCTCTACTACTACTACTAGAATAAGGTATATAGAATGTCGACTAACCTCCTCTACTACTACTACTACTATTACTATTTAACCCGGGAGCTCCTTAGGTAATCCTAGCTATAAAGCTCATTAGAGAAGTAGCTAGAATCTATACTAAAGATTAGAAGTATAATAGAACTAATAGTAGTTTTAACTACAAACTCACTATCTTCCTTAATATCTATTAATATATAGACCTCCTATAAGATATACTTATGAGAGCTTTCCCTACTATACTAAAGGGGGCTTAGTATAAGACTTCTTTTATAATAATAGCTTATCTTAACGAACCTATAAAGTAGCCTATATGAATATTTATAACTTCTTCGAAGGTCCTAAATATTAATAACGAAACCTAGATAAATAGAATACTACTAACTTGAATTCTACAATAACTAAGTACCCTGAAAAGTCAATATTTGAGGTTATTTAGATTCTAATTAACGAGCTATATTAACTATAGTTTGGACTTATAATTACCCTATAAAGTATTAAATTCCTATATAATAAGATTATCACCGCTTACTAAGGCTCTCTAGTATACTAATACGTAGTTTCAGACTCTCCTATAGATCTCAGCTAGCTTATCTATAAGCTATAGTCCTCTATTACTATATACGAGAAGGAGTAATAATAGATTAATAGCGAATCTACTTTCTTTACTAATCGACGATTCTATTCAAATAACTATTAGTTCAGAAACCGTCGAAATAACTATAGTTATAGTCGCGGAAGCGGAAATCGTAACGACTACTATAATAGCTACTCGACTTCCTATAAGTCCTACTATAGTAATAGCGATTTGAATACCCCGAAGTCGTACTTTATATATAAGAAACTAGACTACTACTCCTAGAAGTATTCGCTAGAGAAATAATAAGACGAAAAGGCTCGATTTAGAGCTAGAAACCTCTATTAGTTCAAGGCCCTAAACTCCCGAAATTTCAATTAAGAGTTTAGTCATTCCTATCTATAATATATAGCTCGTATAGAAGGCGAATAGGAGATATACTAGAATTGTGAGGATAATCTAGGTAATGATTTTAAGGCTCTTTTAATAGATATAATCGATGATATAGACGAAGTAGAAGTAGAGGATAAATACTAATACTTAAATTCCTTCTTTACTTCTATTAAGAGTCTCCTAGTTACTCTAGACATATAACTATCTAATAATTAAGCTCTTAATATACGAGCCCCTAAAGTACTAATAACTACAGCTAATAACCTTATAGATAAACTTACCTCTCTTTCCTTTATATACTAGTTAATAGGTGAGAACTATACTATAGAACCTAAAGAACTACTTATAGAGGATACCTAGACCTTTATAGTAAGAGGTATATCTAGATATAGTAGTTAATACTTTTACGGAATTATAATCGATACTAGAGCCTCTAAATACTCAACTACTAGTCTCGATTAATTCCAAGCTCTATAACGAACTAATAATAGTATTATACTTAATAAGAGTACTAAAGGTCAAGTTATAGTCTACTTTAGTATAGACTCTTCTACTTCTATTAGTTCTATAGTTATAGAAATACTAATTAGGTAAGTATAATTCTATATTATACTCTTAAAGACTCTATTCCTACTTAGCTTAGATAATATAGACAAGCTATAAACTACTTTAATAATCTCACTAATTATATTGTTACTTCTACTAGATATTACGTACCTATTATACGATGTTTTAGTTACTCCTTTCTACTTTAGAACGATACGTTATAAAGCCTTATTTCCGAATCCTTTACCTATAATCTATACTTCCTTATAGAGACTAAATTACGACGTCTCTATCGCCGATTCGGTTATCTATTAGTTAGTAAGCTCTAGAACTTACTAGAGCGAGCTAGTTATAAAGTCGATATAGAAGCCTTAGAATACCTTACGAAATACTATAAATAATACTAGAAGAATAGAAAATCACCTAGTTAATTCAAGTTTAACCTAAGAGACGATATTAGCTTTAACCTCTCGATTATTATCGATATATTCTATATCCTCGGGAAACCTATTCTCTATATCGTCGACGAGGGCATTAGATGTTACAGGGGCTATTAGCTCTAGAATATTAGTACTATATATACCTAGGACGCCCTAAAGATATACTAGATTAATACCTATTTAAGCCCTCCTAATTAGATTATAGTAAATACCGGAAAGTAGTTCACTAGTAAGGAGTTCGCTTAGCTTATAAATACGATAAGAACAAAGGTGAAAATCGTTCCTATAGAAGCTCATAACTCTATAGGAATCGTCGAACGCTATTATAGGCTAGTTCAATGTACCTACTTAATTATTATAGCCAAAATCAAGGGAATTAGTAAGGAGATAGCTCTATAGATAACCTTTAAGGCTCTTAATAATACTATAGGAATTAGTAGAATCATTCCTACCCTCCTAGTCTATAGTATACTACCTCAATTAAGCGAATACGATACTCCCGTACTTACTATTTCCTAACGTGCGATAGCCCTAAAGAAGGCAATAGTAGAGATTTAGAAGCTACGAGCTAAGTACTAAGTCGAAGACGCCTTAAATATATGTAATAGCCCCTCTATAAGCGATATCCACGAGCTTATACTTAATTCGAATGTCTTAGTATAGTATGAGGGGAATATAGGTTAACTAGGTAATTAGTAGGGACTATATAAGCTAGTAGTAATAGAAGGGGAGTCGTATATACTAGCTTTACTATACGGTAATACTACCTTCTACTTAACCTCTATAAAGCTATTCTATATAAAAGATATTAAGGTTAGTTCTAAGGGTCCTAAGGACGATCCCGAATACTATAGCGAAGGCAAAGGTAATACGGGCATGATTCCTCCTACTATACCACCTATTCCACTAAAGCGTAGTAGAGGTAGACCCTATAAGAACCCTAATATAATAGTATTCCTATAGGACGACGACTTATATAAGGATTCTTATTAAACTAAAGTCACTAGCTTCCTAGAAAAGGGCATATTTAAGGTTATTCCTAGATCTTAGGTACTATAAGAGGTATATATCTTCAACTCTCGCTTCATTAATGAGATTAAGAATAAGGGAATAGATAGAGAGCTCAAGAAGTTAAGACTAGTCGTTTAAGCCTATAATAATAGTGAGAAACACATAGTATTAATATAATTACTAACTATCTAACGAGTTAGCTAGAGAGTTATCCTCTATATTACTATTATGACTATAAGAACTACTATACTATACCTACGAGACATATTACAAGCCTATATCTAGTTATTAACCTTACTAAATCGCGATTTCTATATTAACCCACCTCCTAAGCTTACTAATTAACTAAATCTAGAGGCTAGTTCGGTATTAAAGGTCGTAAAACTACTCTATAGAGTACTAGAAGCCAGAAACCACTAGTTTAAGACTTACTATTCTCACTACCTAAATGAGCTAACTATAGAATAGTCGACTTATGACTTATACTTACTCTATAGTAATTACTCCTTTAGTATTATTAGCCTTTAGACTAATAATACTCTATTATAGAGACGACAACTTTATAAGGTAGAGTATCTAAAGCTCTAAGAGGCTAATTTCCTAGTAAAGGAGTATAAATACCTTATAACTAGCTATAATCTCAAGTTTAATAGAGGTATTATTTATACTAACTCTACTAGTATTACTCTTATATAGGAATACTAGTATAGTAACCTTTACCTAGTAATAGTTAAGAATATAACTATAACTAGTAATAAGGGTATTATATATTAAAACTTTATAATTAAGGAATAATACATCGCCTATAAGCTTAAGGAGCATATATCGTATTAACTTACTAACTAGAGGCTTATATAACTACTTAGTAGCTACTTAAGCTATTAAACCCACGGAAACTAATATTAAGGCCCTTAATAAGTATATTAATAATAAATCGAAAATATTACTAGAGGACTATATTTCGTGAAGCTAGATAAGGAGTCCTTATACCTAATCGTCTTTATAGATACCTCCTTTATAGGTAATCGGGACCTCTCTTCTTAGATTAAATATATTCTAGTCCTAGTAGATAACTCTAGATATACTAATACGATCTACTAGTCCTCTATAAAGTATAAGAGAGTTACTAGAAGTATCTTAGCCTCCGAACTTTATAGTATAGCTTATGGCTTTAATATAAGTAGTTTAGTTAAGTCTATAATTAATAAAGCCCTCGAAATCGAAGTCTTACTAGTTATCTATATAGATTCCAAGTCCCTTTACGAATACCTAGTTAAGCTAGGAACTATACGAGAAAAGCGACTTATAATCGACGTAATATACCTCTACTAGGCTTACGAATAACGAGAGATTATAGAGGTTAAGTGAATTAAGGGAGAGTTAAACCTAGCTAATTCGATAACGAAATCGAAGCCTATAAATACCCTTAAATACCTACTTAATATGAATACTATATAATTAGATATAGAGGAATAGGTTAAATATAGATAAGGTAAATAGAGGAGTATATAAGTAAGAAATAGATATATTTAGAGAGAAATAAGTATATAGGATAGGAATATTAATAGGGACATATATATACTAAGCGCTTAGGGATAGTCTAGTACTAGGCCGGATTAGGAAATCTATATATAAATAGGGGACACTGTTTTTCGTACGTTTTTAGTACTTTTATATCGGTTTTTCGCGTTTTTTAGGTAGTTATTAGTATTAGTATAGTTTCCCGGAGGTTATGTAATTTATATCACATGACCTCGCTTCTTATATATAGGACATAGGACATAAGACATGGATATATAGGAAACGGGACATACTAGTACTAATTAGGCTTAGTGTATTTAGGGATCATATATTAGAACCTTAATACTATAATCCTTACTTATAGAATATAACTACTTTACTAACCTATATAATTAGTATTCTACGACTACGTGATAGTGTTATATATTACTAGTAAACCGATAATATCTTATCTAAGTTTTACTTATAAGTCTACTTTATCTTTAATAGTAATTCTTACTAGGGAAGGTCCTAGAATAAAGCTAGAATCTATCCTTTTTCCTAATATAATAGGTTTTGAGAGTAATCTTAATACTATTTATTAGGAGCTACTATATAATATCTTAAAAATAATACTAGACTAAGAGAAACTTCTTAAGGTCTAGATACTAGACTTATATTATAGAAAGTCTCTTAAAGAATAGAGGATATTTATATCTTCCTAAGAGATAGTCTTTAGGACTATAAAGTAGTTATTAATAAGTAATAAGGCAATAAGTAGAATTAGAGTTATAGTATTAAAAATCACTAGTATTAAATTTAGTATAGAACTAATCTCTATCTCTCTTTAGAGGTCTAGGGTAAGCTCTTATAAATAAGAGCCTAGAATAACATATATATAATCTAGTAATTAATAAGTACTAACTAGCTTACTAATTAGTAGTATTCTTATAATATAATAGGATTATTAATCGTCCTAATTACTAATTATACTACCTAAGAGCCAAGGTATATTATATATACTAATATTATATATAACCCTCTATATATTATAATATACTCCCCTTTAAAGATCTTAGCCCCTAAGATCTATTAATTCATTCTAGTAAAAAACGTATTCGACTTTATTAAAGTAAACTTCTAGTATCTTAGGAAGTAGTTTTATTATATAATTCTAATTTAGAGAGTATCTAATTAAGTAAGAACTAAGACTATAATTATAGCTTAGAGGTAAGAGCTAAGTACTAGGCCCGTGACACTGCGACATTCCCCACCGAGCGGCACCGGGTGCAGTTTGCACTAATCCTGCTCCTCCACTTCGGCACCGGATATCGGCCTGCGGAGCTAGTCGATGCCAAAAAGAAGAGAAGAGACGAGGTCGGTTCTAAGGACGACGACCTTGATAACGACGAGGTCCTTGCCATAGATAAGAGTGATGAAGGTCTCGGTACCGAGGGCATGGACATCTGTAGTGACGACGACGACGCTCTGGGAGGCATCGCTGCTACGAGTGGGTTGAAGAGGACATCAGATATTATGACGCGATCTGCTATGAGGATGTGCGCCTGCTGGTTGTGCGCAGCCCCGGCAGCAGAGAGCGGGACGTGCTCGCGATGGAGGTCACGATGGCTCACTACAAAGGACATAAGAGACGCCCTAAGCCGTGAGTTGATTGACCACCCCGTATATGCGCTCCCACATCGAACTAACGAACACTCGTAGCACGATCTTCTTCTTTACTGAAGTTGACGACCCGATCTTCTTTCCCATCACGCACCCTAAGAAAACACTAGAGCAGGGTCTGGATGTGGCATGGCAAGTCATTATATTATTGATCACATTACCTAAAGCACCTGCTCACACGGGACGGCAGCTAAATGATTCATTCCATGCCCGTCACTTTCCCCGCCTCACTGATCTTCTTGAAACTAGTCATTGAAATCTATTTCCAACTGCTCCTTGCCACCTCATACGATATCACGCTTCTTTTGCGATTTTACCAGAAGTTCATACATACCATCAAGTTGTAGCTGAACTCCGTGTCCGGGAGATATTGGTATCTCTCCCCCTGGATCTCCTTGCGCACCGCTTCTGCATCACTTTTCAATTTGATTGCTTCCTCGGTCAGTCCATTTTTCTCAAGTGCTTCAGCGAGTCTTCTCCAAACCCTTGCCGTCTCTCCTTTGTCGCCTTTTACTGGCTCGTTTATAGTGCACAAAACTTCTGTCTTACGGAAACCGTTTCTGTACTATTCGTTAGGATGGATATACTAACATTGATATTAGCTGTTCGGTTATGTCATTGGGATCTTACATCGCGTCCAGAATATTTCCTTGTTTCAGATCCACGCAAGCAAGCTTGAACCATGTCGCAGTAGTTGCTGGATGTAGCTCATTTTCTTGCACATACACTTGAAGGCATCTCTTGTACAACTTCTTGGCCACTTCCCAGTCTCCTTTCTGGTAGGAAATGAATCCTTCGTTGTAATCAACACTGCAAATTGCATCAGCTCATGCCACCATAACGGATATCAATACTTGTACTCTGCATCCCAGTGACTTCCAGGTCCAAACTTTTTCAAAGCGTAGTCGCGTGCTTTCTCCATGTCAACATATGCTTCGTCATACTTATTCTGACATGCAAGTGCAAATCCACGATTGATGTATCTAATGAACAAGTACTCATAGCGGTCAGGCCCAGCCGGTTTCGAATTATCAATTTCAATCGCCCTGTCATACAGATCAATTGCAACTTGGGGCGCTGTTGGAGTTTCTTGCTCCGTCAAGATCATGTTTGCAAAACTTGCATAAATATTCGCCAATTCTTGGTGATCTGGTGCAAGTAATTTCTCCCGTACCCTTATACTTTCCTTGAAGAAAGGTCGAGCAAGGGTTGTATGGGCTCTTTCTGCATGTACACAGGCTGCGGATGCACAAAGGTGGGCGTACCAAAGAGATTCTTTGTCTTCGCACCCATCAAGACCTGCTTGTATCATCTCTAAACATTGAACCCACGACCCGGTTTCAATAAGATACCTGTTTCGCCCAAGTGTTAGTGCCGATGACTTGAATAGCAATGACATTCTTACCATGCGACATTGGTCATCAATTGAGTGAAATCCAAGAAATCCCCAGGGCTCTGTGGCTTGAAATCAAATTCCCTGTAGCGTACAACGAGGGCAAAAGCATGTTGCTCAAATCTTCTGCAGACAGCCCACTCCTGTCGCAAGGACTCGCCATTTACTTGCTTCGGAAAAGCTTCAAGAAGTAATGTTGAAGTTGCTAGGAAGCAACGATATCGCTCTTCATGTGTCATTCTGTCCCGATATACTGACTGAATTATTCGGTGAATAGACATATCAGCACCTGGTTCTCTGCGAATCAAAGATAAATCCAGTAATGTCTCTAATGCCTCTTCAAAACTGCCATTGTGTTAGCATAATTCGGTACAGAACGCCATCTATATCATACCTCCAAGAGTCATAGCAGCAAGTTAACTCCTCCGAAAATCTCTTTTTTCTTACAGGCGAAAACAAATCCTGGGGAATACCGTCGGGGTAGACGAAACACAGCGTTGCCAAAATTGAGCATGCATCTCGTGACCTTTTCTCCATGGCTTCAAAAGTGATCACCCAACATGTTGCCAATGTGTGCGAATAGTAGAAATTCAGTTTCTGCTTCTTCGAGGGTTTGTGAAGTCGTTCCATGTTCCTTTCGTAGAAATCGATGAACTGCTGAATACTCATATCTTTGATCATGATATGACTAGTCATGATGCGCAATGCCAGCGGCAGTCCACCCAACAGTGAAGACAGTTTTTTGCCAGCCTCGATTTCCTCCGTTGTGTATTGCGATCGTCTCAACGCTTTTTGAAAATACGCCGAACCTTCGGCAGGTGTAAAAACGAGAACTTCGAGACTTGACGATGCGGGACCTAGGGATACACCCTTATGTCTCGAGGTCACCAGGACAGAGCCGCAGTCACCTTGCGGCCAGTATTCCATCATGTCACTACCAGTCTGTTCGGGATCGGAAAGCTCAACGTTGTCAAATATTATGAGCCAAGGGATATCTGTCGGAGTCAGATGCATTCCCTCACCGAATTCATGAACTCACCCGTCGTTTGAAGCCACTTCGTCACTAATAACCGATTTTGATCGTGGCTTTCTTCACTGGCGCCCTGAAGGCCTAATAGCAACGCAACTTCTGTATAGCTTTGATTCCGAGCCATCGGGGTTTCGCAGCTTATCCAGAATATTGCCTTCACTCCTTTCTCTTTCCTCTCTCTTGCATATGCCAGCGCTATCTGAGTCTTTCCAATACCTCCAGTACCCCATAAGGCAAGGGATCTCAGCCGAATGTTTGGAGGATCATGGTCTAACGCCAATCTCACTTGAGATAGCATAACTTTGCGTCCGAAGAAGGAGTCGTTTCTCGGCATCGGTATATTATTGCGTGGCTTGAATTCTCTCGAATCGTCCTTGTACTCTCGACTCTGCATACCAAGCTGCTCGAGTTGCCTGATGTTCTGTGCATGGGTCTGCTGGTGCTGCCGCATTCCTCTTGAGCCATAAGCAAGGATCAACTCCTTGATTTGGGCCATCCTCGTGTTCACAGCGTTGCATGTTTCGTCGAACTTCCGTCTGAACGTAGGCCAGGCATTCTTTCCGAGATTTGCTATTTTGATTAGCACATAGCGACAAGATTCCAAGAACAGTTCTCTCCAAACTGATTGTCGCCCATGAACCTGATACAAAAAACTCCCCACTTAATGATAGCCATGTATATTTCAACCAGCGCTTCATCCATGCGGGATTCCCTCGTGAAGACATCTTTATGTATGCGAAAGATTTCCATGTCATGTGTAAGCTGTTGTATCATCCCAATAATCTTCTCTAAGATATCCTCGCTGTCTTTTGCGCACTGAACTTGGATTAGCCAGCCCTAGGTTAATTCATAATCATTTTTGATAACTTACTTCAACGATCAAAGAGAAAACTCCCCACAGTACAGCCATCTCAAAGAAATTCCATTTCAGCACGGCCCTCATTGCTATTGCAAACCCATTGACCTTTTTTAAGGATGGCTCGAGTCGAGATAAGAGCTGTGATATCGATGATTCTCGTCCTACATATTTGTCTCGCAGTTCCGTAAGGTGCTCCAGCAAGCGATCGCAAGTCACGAATTCAGAGAGTTTTCGCCGGTCAATCTCGTCAATCCCACCTTGCAATGCCTTTAAGGCTTGCTCCCATTGATCTTTGCACCAGTTTTCGGCGTGTGTTTCACCCCTGAGATGTCAATCAAAAGTTTCTAGCCCTACAATCACGGTACTGCTTACCCTTCCGAAATAGTGTTCGGGGTCAAGAAGCCACTCGATGTCGCACTTTCTGCCATTATTCGTTCACTGAATGATTTCGCGAGGAATTCCGATGAACTGAATTCAACATTTTTAGCAGCCAAAAGCCCGGAGCTTACCCGAGTTTAACGAAGGCGAATTTAAGGCTTACATAACCCCATACTTCTCGTCACACTCCACGGGCTCCCCATTCGACTCACACATAAGTCGGGCGTCTTCTGGTCCCCGCCGCCTTTAGCCCTGGTGGTTTGATCTACTCCGCCTTGTAGGGTCGCTGCACAGTGAGCCGAAAGGGCCAGGTGAAGGGTGTCTCGGTCCAATGATTCGTGTGTTGCGCAACCATTTGGAAGAATAGCTATTATCTTCCGGCGGGGTATGCAGAAGGATCAATCAGTCATTCGCAAGCCTGACCAAGCCTGCCAGTCTGAAAATTACCATCGTGACAGGTCCTGCATTAGAGTTTCATTGAGGTGGTGAGACAAGTGTCCTGCTCAGTACTCAGATTCCCCAAGAAGAGAAACAAGTCTCCATTCTATTGCGCGTAGCCTACCATTCAACAACTTAGCAGGCAAAATGCAGATTTCACTCATATACTTATCTGATCTCCCTCAGTACAAAACTGAGAAACTTTACGAGCTCTGGATTCCAACCGAGCCTGGAGTCCCTAAAACGAACAGGGAGTTCACGGACTACCATGGCATCAATTTGACGGACGCCCGGGAAAACACTACTACGTTTGACTTTGAGACGACCGGATTCAAATTCTTCCACAGGCCATCAAAGTTTCCGGTCGCCGAACAAGACTTTCAGGGCTCTGAATGTCCCGAGCCTGTTGAGAAGTACCTCCGAGAGACGGTTGATCTAATGAAAGAGCTGTTTGATGCTGAACTAGTCATCTGCTATGACTGGAGGGTGAGTTCAAGCTCGCCTGCCAATGTATCACCTCTTCATTTCTTCTTTGATTCTAATGAGACCTAGTTTCGTAAGAATACCGGACCTCAGACGTACGACATTGACATTACAACCCCCCAAAGAGTCATAGCAAAAAGACCTGCGCGGATAGTTCATACAGGTTAGAATGATACCTGCCTTCTTTCATGCAAGATCGCACTGCTAAATCACTTAGATGAGTCTTTTAAGGGCGGAAAGATTACCGTAGAAAGGCATTTGTCCGAAGAAGAGCTGAACAGATTTCGAAAACCAGGCTGGAGAACTAAAATTGTAACGTAAGCAAAGATCAATAAACTTTGTACAAGATATTGAAAGATCACTGAAATGGTTATCGCAGCTGCTGGCGTCCAACAATCGCTGTCGTTGAAGACACACCTCTGGCACTCTGCGATCGAAGGTCTGTCGCAATCGATGAACCAGTTCCTTGTGACAAGGTATTGGAGGACTACGTCGACGAAAGTTTCTATCTAAAATATAATCCAGCGCATAAATGGTACTGGTTGTCTCAGCAGACGAGAGATGAAATTGCCGTCTTCGTGGTCTGGGATTCTAAGAAAGATGAACAATACCTCGGTATGAATAGCTCCTCGAACAGCAGAACAGCGCTCATGTATTTTGTTGGTAATTAGTGGGACCCCCGCATGCATGTTTCGAAAACCCCGAGGCACCTGCAGATGCCGAAAAGCGAGTGAGTATTGAAGCTCGCTTTATTATCGTTCATAAGGATGTGGAGGAAAGGTGATATAAAAGAGCTGGAATACCCGAGAGGAGAGGATTTGACTAGCAAAAAAACCATTCAAGAACAGCTCTTTGGGAACAGGATTTGGTGCAAGAAAATGTTCTGTCATTGCGTATTGTGTACGAAGTTTTGTAAACTAATGAATTCACTATGATTGCTTCCAAACTCCTCTCAATACAAAGTGTCCAAAGCTCCGCATGTTTGCCGTGTACCTCCTCCAACCTAGATTTAACAACTAAATCGTCCACAATTGTAGATTTCGAAAGTTCTGTTACTTTAGCCTGTAGTTGTTTAGCTATCAACATTCTGGCGGACTCTTGAGCATAAGAGCATACTAACATTTAACCCCCCAGAGATGTCTTGGCATCTTGGGTGAGCAACAGTCTAATGGAACTGGGACTCAACCCGGCCGTTTCTTTGAAGTTTTGCCCAGCCTTAAGAACAGGTGGTGTGATGAAGGCCCTCCAGGGCTGTGCTTTTTCAGCCACATTGGAACCTTGGGAAGACTTTGGAGGATCCATGACAAGTTCCTAGACTGTTTGTGCCATGAGATTACTGGGAAATGGTTGCTTGATGGGCGACTTACTTGTTTGTTTTTGGTGACTTGAGAACGGGATGTAATGATCTTCTTTCGACGACAGCTGGCTTGCTGGCTTACAGAGCAATGGAATCAAAGCTTGAGATCTGGCAGATTTTTGCCTTGCTGTCCTATGGTCAGTTTATGAAACTACTGCCGGGCCAAGTGGCAGGATTGAACGCTTTGGACATTCCAACTGCTGACCAGTGACGGGCCTCAGATTAAACAGCGACGTGTGAGGGATCAGGAAAACCAGGCGTGGGGGTTGTGGCTGCAGCTTTTGCAGGGAAATGGGTACAGAAAAGTGAGCGCCGTCGATGCCATGCAGGATCACACGACCTCATTGAAGACCTCCCAGATGTTGTGGAACACAACACCACCATTGAGAAGTGCAGTTAGCTTCCCTATGCCAACCAAGTATTCATGCAGTTATCAGCCGATGTAAGCATCGAGCTCGATTGAGACGTGGTCCAATGTTTAATAGCTTCAGGTAATAACTTGAGACGAGATGCATTGTACTTTGACAAGCGTCCTTAGCCTCCCGACACTGCCGTTCTTCGCAGCCTCAATTATGCGGCGAAACGACGTGGGGGTATCGTGTCCGAATCAAGCCCCTCGCACAGCGTGCGTACAGGGGAGTGATAGGCTGAGGCGTTGTCCCACCCTCCTTGTCGTGGGAAAGCGGGGCAGCTTTCAGCCCGCCTTTTTCGGGGAGTTTGCGATGCCCACCTTGAGGCTCATGATTACTGCAATGCTCAGCAAGATATCAGTTTTCCAAGGCCTTCAAAACCCCCTCTCAACGACTACAGGCTCGCTCATGTATATAAGTGACAACCCTAGATATGATAAAGAAAAGCCTTACTTCTATGCTGGCAAGCTCGAAGCATCACAGGAGCATTTGAGAACGAACTTGGAATATTCTCAACATGATGGAATCAAATTCCACAATATTCGAGGGTTTGAAGAGAAATTAGACCTCTCTAAACACGGGTTCCAGATTTTCAAACACTCAAGTTCTCAAGACTTGGAACGTTTATCAGAAGACACGATCCTCGAGAACTATCTTTTAGAAACAAGCGATCTCGTTAAGGAGTACATGAATGCGACACACGTATTATGTTACGATTATCGGGTGCGATCCTGTTTCTTTGTGCATTGATTTCACGAGAATTGATGATCGTGGTAGTTTCGGAAGGATGTGCCTCAGCCAGAACCAGAATATGACCTTGATGGGCCGCAACTTGGGACTTTCAGTCGACCCGAAGAACCAGCTAATACACCTCATGTTGGTAAGATGTGCTGGCTAAACTCAAATACAGTGCTAACTGGACCTAGATCAGACCAAAGCCGGTGGATTTCGCCGGGTGCAAAGACACCTCACGAAGGAAGAGACGGAGATATATCTCACTGGACAATATCGTTTACGGATCATCAACTCCTGGAGACCGTTGAAACCCGTTGAAGATTCCCCGCTTGCTTTCTGCGATTACCACTCGATTGTTGACTCTGCATTGGTTGCAGCGGATCGTGTTTCACCAGAATACTGCGGGGAGGTATACTACCTGAAGTTTGAAGCAGAACAACAATGGTATTATCTGAGCAATCAACAACCTGATGAGATGTCTGTATTCGTGAGCTTTGACTCGCATCCGATGTCAGGAGTACCTTGTTGGTGGCACTTCCTACCTCCGGCAAGCACTACTAACTGCGAGATACACAGTCTGCCCACACTCATCTTTCCGCAGTCAAGACGGAGGAGGGACACTTCATCGCCCTCGTGAAAGTATTGAAAGCCGGATGATCGTCATCTCGGAACTTCAGGATGGTCGCTAGCTCAGTCTTTCAAAGGAATGAAGCCAATTTTTTTGTCGGTCAGCATTGGAAAATTACATTGGAATAATCAAGTGTATCAAAACTGTTTCTTGTCTTCGCATATAAGATCACTCTTGTGACGAAATGATTTGGTGATTGAGAAGATAGTCCAGCGTCGAGAAAACCATAGAATGCAAACAGAAAGTCCCAACAATAGCGTCCATTGATGTAGAATTTGTTCATATAGCCGATGTTGCTGCGCTGTGTTGCTATTTAGTTGAGCCTCAGCACCGGAAACTACATTCACTGACACTGACCTTCGCAGCATCGGGGGCACAGATCTCGGAGGAAATGTTGCTTCCCAGGCACTCATGACTTTGATAAGAAGTTCCTCCTGATGAGCCGATACCACGGCAGACACGCCAAATGGACGCCCATTCAGATCCAGGGTTGAAAGTGGCATCGTTGCTACTGGGTACCCTTTTGCTGTCACTTTGAATACACGGGATGGGGACTGTCCAGACTTACCAGCAGCTGCGGGCGGCTCCGTACACTCGCAGTCGGCAGGTCCAATGATCACATCGACTCCGTACTGTTTGAGATACTTATCAATGCCATTGGGTCCTCCTGCTTGTCTCATCCATCTGATGGATTCTTCTCGTTCACTGAGAGACAGCTGATTTGCTGTACTCAATGCACTTTCCAGGGCATCTTGATTTGGATAAGCTGCAGACTGGTCAGTGATGTTTGGTTCTGCAAGACTGCTCACAAACCAGGTGGCAGCTCCTTATCCTTGTGGTCTTCATTGAATTGGATGATATCTTCAAGTGTCTTCACCTTCGACGTTGCCAAGCCTCCCAAATAGTTTTCAATATCATTCTTGAAGTCGTTCACTAAGAAAAGTCAGTACTTCCGTAGAACAATTCTAGAGATGTGACGTCTTAATCAATACTCATAAGAGTGGACAGTATATCCTTTCCCTTGTACTCCAAGTCATCGAGGGTCACATATGAGACGTTCTCCTGGGCTTGTGGAAGATGGGTCTTGATTTTCTGATAAGCCGCCCTAATTTCCGTCTCCTGTAGCTTATTAACACCAGGCATAGAATGAAAGCTGGAATCATATAGTCACCATCTGAGTCGTTGCATTCTGGTTGGGTTTGATGATATCTGGCGCAAAGAAGAAAGTGCCAGGATCGAGAAATCCAACTCGAATGCCATCCCAAGTTTTGGTGAGGGCTCCCGCATAACCACTTTTTGGAACATTAGGATGAGAAGGGTCCACAATCACAGTCATAAGGTTGGCCAGATCCTCGACACTCTTTGACATTGGTCCGACTGTATCCAGTATATTTGTGATGGGTATGACCCCTCCTTGAGGAATAAGACCTTGCGTTGGACGCATGGCATACAGTGCAGCCCTGTTTGCAGGTGTGATTAAAGAGCCGTCAGTTTCCGTACCCAGTGCTAGAGGTGCAAACCCTGCCGACAAGCCGACTGCGCATCCAGTAGAAGATCCACCTGGGCTCTTACACATAGGGTCAGGACTTGATCGAGAAGACTGATAGTCTGGCTTACCGAGTGGCCCAGAATTGTACCATCCGGTACCAAGCCTCCTCGTACGTAGGCCGATTGGGTCTGGCCCCCTCTAGGAGACCAGCCAGGTTGGATATCAGATCCCCTCAATGGGTTAGTGAGAAGTTTTCATTGAATTTTGGCCTCGTACTTGAAGTTTGCGAATTCCTGGAAAAGGGTTAGCTTGAAATTGGCTATTGCGGATAATCAGGGTGGGTAGAGCGCACAGAAAGATTTGCCTTCCCTAGAATTATCATGCCGGCTTTAAGTAGCTGCCTTTTGTCAGATGCTACCTATCAACAGTGAGATCATTAATAAATCACTTGATCTACAACAGTGGCATTTCCTTTCGGGATAGACTCAATGAGTGCGAAGCTTCCGGACGTGGTTTTCAATCCAAAGTCTGAGCTGACAGCAATATTGTCCTGAGAGATCGTAAACAACTTTATAGGATTCGCACGAGAGATGAAGAACCTTGAGTAGGACAGGAATACCGTGCAAAGGGCCCCTGACTTTCCCAGCCGTGCGCTCGCGGTCGAGTTCCAAAGCCATATCTTGGGCGTGCGGAGATAGCTCCAACACGGCCCGGAGATAATCATTGTGCTTCTCAATTTGAGCCAAGTATTGTTGAACAATCTGGACACTGGAGATGTCGCCGGCAGTCAGCTTCTTCTGCAGGTCGCTGGCAGTTGCTGTCAGTACATTAAAGGTGTCCTTCATTTTGGCAGGGCGTAATTGCCGCGGCTTGAAGTGAGCAACAATCTTTTCCAAGATTCGGCCCAACTGGGACATGTAGTGACGATACTGAGGACAAGAAGTGGCAAGAATCTCGAGTGGGTATTCTCGAGACAGTAGTACAGAGAAGGGCAGAAATTTTGTCGACGGGGAACGCGGACACGATGGCGCACGTGCCTTAAGTGGTCACACAGGACACGACACGAAGACTCAAGGGCGGCAGGGGGCCCGCCAACACATACGCCGCCGCTTGAAGGATGAGAGCATGGTGGCCTGATAGGGTGCGTTTGCAGCGGATGCAGCCTGGGGCTTTGCCGTGACGAGCTCCGCTCGGCTCCCTGACCACGCCCTGGGTCTGGCGAGACATTACTAGCGTGGGCAGGGGCCTCTCGCTAAGGCGGTATGGCAGGAGATTACTAATAAATTAATTAGTAAAGGTACACCCATTTGGTCCAAGCGAGACCCCCCTGCCCACGCTAGTAATGTCTCGCCAGACGAAGGGATAATATGTGGCGTGCTGCGCCTCAGCGCCCTGCTCAAAGCCTGAAGTGGGGCACTTTTCTCTCTACCCTCGAAGGCGTGAAGGGGGGCCGATCCTCAAGCTGCTGACATGTAAATACTGCCTGCTCGTGGCAAGCAAAATGGACAGCAAACTTGACAAAGAGAGATCGATCTGATATTATGGAATTCAGTCACGAAGAGTCCAACCAATCCTCGCTGCAGGAGACTGTTCAAGACCCTGCCGCTGCTCGCCCAGAGCCTCTCCACGGACCACAAAGGCAGAACTCTGCTAGTCAGAACACTGCTGCAGCCGACCCTGAAGAGTCCCTCGAGCGGCAAGGGAAACGCTATGTGACACGCAGAACATTCGGCAAGAGAGCACTCGGAAGAATCAGAAGCAGTGCACGGAGAGTCAGAGTACGCAGACGGGGAGGAAAGAAAACAAACCGTAAGGCCGTTTTATTGCCCATAAATTATTAGCCTCGACTAACTGGACCAGTCTTTGACATCTCCAATGACGATTGTGATTATGCAAAGGCCTTCATGCATGCCATCACTGGAGAAAATGAGAACGTACTCAACAGCTCGACAAAAATCCAGCAAGAAGCACAAGTATATCTGTTTTACGTGGGAGAAAGCCTACAGAAAGTCCCTCGATCATCCATGGCAATATTGTTGCCGCCAGAGTCTGACGCAACAATGTCCGGTCTCATCAGGATACTCAAACTGTTAACAGGGCTCTGTCAGGCGTTGACATCAAAGCCCAGAATCAGTCTTGATGGCGTGGCAGCATTTCTCCAAGAAAAACATATCATCTCAGTAGATTGCATGTCAACTGATGAGAAGAGAAAAGAAATTCTGCAAGGGCTTTTCTGTTTAACGGGATTTGTGACGATGCTATATCTACCGGTTTGGCCTCCCCTCGGACTGCTGCCTCAACAAAATCAACTACAGATCGACTCAGAGAATGCACCTTGCGTAAGGAACCTCTCTCAATCAATAGAGAAATCTGCCCGCCCCATACAGACAATAAGACTTGGCTTTGGTGAGATTATACCAGCCCGCGAGGACAATAACACAACTTTGTATGTCTCGAATATGAATGCAGCTACTTTACTGAACGTGGGGAAAATCCATATCAAGTGGGTTCACGCAATTGGTTCGCATTTGGATTTCGACGAGTCTAATAGATTATTGATGGTATTTTTCTTGCCATCTTTCTGTAAGCTCAACTCCCATTCAGATGAGACCGTTCTGGCAACGTAGGTTACGACCTCTTATTGCTGAATTGCACGATACTGACTCTTGAAAGCATTATGAATGATCTTCAAGTCAATGGTAACTTTTTGATGGAGACGTCTGGAGTAAGCGCCAGAGATTATATGTCGGAAATACTGCGATCTTATTCTCTGCTATTCGGCGACGATGGTACTTCTCGACAGCTTTACCGGAATAGCGAGAAGAAGAAAATCAAAAAGTCCTTCGGCTTCCGAGACATTCACCTGGACTTTCTTTGCCACCTCGAAGATGCCAAGAAGACTCCTGCTGCAGAAATTCAGATGCAGAGTAAGATTTCATACACGACAAAGCAGGACTTTCCACTTCTTGCTCCTCGCCTGGTTCGACTGCAGAATTTCATTGCGGATCAATCCCCACAAGGGTTTTGGAGTCTATGGAAAGATAAAAGAGATCTTAATAGATGGGTCACACTCTGGGCAGCTACGTTTCTAGGTTTTATTGGCCTCGGTCTCGCATTCATTCAGATTATTCTAGGAAGTATACAAGTCTATTATTCGAAGCCTAGCAATACAAAATCGTCTTAATTACCTTATTATTTGAATTATTAATTCTTTAGCGAGGCTATTTCGATGAGTTTTGTGACGGGTTGAGACCCGTGTAGACTCTTGGTGTCGGTTCCACAGGAGGAAGCCTCGTTTTGCAGTCACGTGCCCAGCCGAGCACTCGGCTCGCCTACAGCCGTTGGTCCGCCACATCCTCTCCAGGGGACGTTCTTTAGTCAGTTTCAGTTACTTGCTTGATCTCTAGCGTCTAGGGTGTATATAATAAGCTCTCTCATCCCTCGTTTAGGAGAGAGCAGACCAAATAAACAGGATAGACCCGCACCAGAGCAAGCTACAGAATAGCCTTGCACCATGCATCGTATCGATACCCTTTGAGTACTCACCCCCGAGTGTATTAACAACAGCTAGTATTGAATCAGATAAGATAGCAGGTTTTATTCCACCGTAACTTCCAATCCCCTTTGTTTCAACCGTAACCACCACACGAGCAACAGCCCCATGCTTAACTTCATATCCTCCCGCAACGAATCCGACGTCAAATAGTATCAGGTAAAGACCCACCGTATTTCTAGCACGTTTTGCGTCCCTTTGCGTCACGCGCGACTTTCTCGCGTTTATTACCGTCATACACTTCGACAATACATTCAAGTCCCTCTCTTTATCAGATGGTTTATTTTAAAGGAGAAGATGTTATTGTGTTTTGATATAGGATAGGAAAAGCCATAGGAACAAGAATGGTCAGATGCCAGTTTCACGTAATCGGAAGTATCGGTTAATCCTCAGTATGGCACTTGACTCTCCCTATCCGAAAGCCGCATTGAGGCTCGAAGATACGACGTCCCGCCCTGAAGGAGATTCTGCCGCAACGCTCGAAAGCTGAGAAAGAAAGTCTTTTTCCAAAACTCCATGGACATTGGAAATCCAATATCCGGAGATACGTGCTTCTAGGCGGGGCAGCCTCGTAAGATGGCTTCCTGCTTGGGTCCTAGAGAAATGAATAACGAGCAGCAGCTCCGCTAAACAACAAACCCATTCTCATTCAATACTCCCTGCGTACACAAACTTGACACCCACTCCCTGAACTCACAAACCTCACAAAATGGCGCCCCAATCCAAGTTCTCCAAGCTTTCCATCGTCTTCCCTCCAGCCCCAACATTCACAGACGCGCATCTCCCCTCCCAAAAGGAAAAGTAATCATCATCACGGGCGCCGCATCAGGCGTCGGCTTCGAGCTCGCAAAGATCCTGTATCTTGCTGGTGGGACGGTGTACATCGCAGCGCGTTCCACCTCCCGCTGCGAGGGCGCGATCTCGAAAATCCTCGAGCAAACGGACCATATCACGAGCGGGTAAGGGAAGGGGAGAGGGAGGTTAGAGAGTATTGTGATTGACTTGGCGGATCTTGGGACGGTGAGGGGTGCTGTGGCGAGCTTTTTTGAAGCGAGAGAGGTTGGATGTCTTTTTTCATAATACGGGGGTCATGACGCCGCCTGCTGGAAGTAAGGATAAGCTTGTGAGTGGCCACCGGCACTTTCCGATTGAATTCGAGAGATGAGTTGTGCTGATATCCGTGATAATAGGGTCATGATCTCGATCTTTGTACAGGCCCAAGACGTCCGACTCATCCTGCCAAGAATGCGAAGGCTGGATGTTACAGAGTCCCGAGGTCAGAAGGCTCCGGATCTGTCTACACTGCCCGTCCCATAAAACGAGCTCTTGCGTGCTGGCTGATGCCTAACGAGTAATTTGGTGAAACACCACCACGGACTAGGAGGCCTCGGCCTGAGATAAGAAGTTGATCTCAAAGCCTCCTCCTTCAAAATATCGGATCCTTCACTGTTAAAGAGTGACCTCATGTCATATTGTTTATATCTTGATGAGAGTTCGTCTCAGATTCGTAAGCTCTGACAGCCTGAATTGAGATAGATATCCTGGGATCATTAGCTATTCACTCTCCTATGACCGGACTTCGTATCTGAGGCGCTGCTATACTATTTCCGAAACATCGGGACTAGGAGCAATCGCGATATAAGCATTTGATTTCAAAGTCGACGCGTGTAAATCACAAAACGAGTCAATTAGGTCGTCATATAATACATTAAAAACTACTGTAATAGCGTTAGAGGACAGGATAAATCCATCTAGGCCAACGCCAATTATAATCGTTTCCCAGGAACAAAGATGAAGACGCAACACAAGGCCACGTGAAGTGTCAGAAACGCCATGATCCCTCGCTTGATAAGCAATTGCCGCACGTACGGCTCATGGATCCGCGCTGGCACCGACCAGAAAGCAAACAATACGAACTTTGAATTGGCTTTCACCCCTTGTCTGTGGCTCTCTCACTACATTATTTTCCCTAGAGGCGTTGTAAAGCTTATAAACGTGTACTCGGACCGCCTAATAAAGGCAAGGATCAGGCCGGCACTGCCTATCTATCCGCCAATATTTGCGCCAGGCTGCGCAGACCGGGCAGGAAGAGATAGGCGCCGCCGCGCACGGTGACAAATTGCGGGAGGCCGCTGATTGTACGGGGACAGGCGCCGGTATCAGTGTAGCTAAAGGCATTGGTCGGCTGCGCGCCGGCGAGTGGCAGACGGTTGCCGAGCAGCGGGTCCTGCTCGGCGGCGAGGCCGGCGAATTTGGCACTGGCGGCCCAGGCGCCCTGGACAAATTCGAACTGGCGGGCGAGATTAGCGTTGAGGCAGATGAAATGCAGGCCGGTTTCCTGGTCGGCCCCCGGACCTTGTATCGCGGCTTGCGGCACGGTCACCGGGCCGTAGGGGCGGCCGCGGCGGGTCAGGCGGTGGAAGCGGGCCGAGGCAACGGCATCATGTATCGCGGTGCCGCTGAAGCCGACCGTGGAGATGAGATCTCGTAGGAAGCCGTGGCGCCCCTGCGGATCGTCGCCGCTACGCGGATTGACGCGGCGGATATGCGCGCCGATCGGGCAGACGTGGCCATCAGGATCTTCGGCGAACAGGAAGGCGTTGCGCGGATCGTCGGTACCCATGATCGAGGCGGATTCGAGCCCGGGTAGGGGATCACCGTCGAGTTCACGGCCGACCATGCGTTCCGCCAGCGCAATAGCGCCTTCGCCGGCTTGACGCGCCAGCCATTGCCAGAAGCCGGCGACATCCTGCGCTAGCTGGCGGTAGACCAGATAGGAGCCGTTGCGGCCCGTCACGTCGGCGTGGGGATAATCGCCGATGAAGCCATATTCGTTAGGATAGCCGAGCAGCAACTCGCCTATTGCTAGCAGATTGCGATAATCGCGGTCACGTGTGCCCCCGGGGGTGAGCGTGCCGCCCCAATCGTAGTCGGGTTGCGAGACGCCGTCCGCAAAGCCAAAAGGTTCGCGGCCGAGCGGGGTGGTCGTGGTCGTCGGGGTATTGCCGCCGACGATCGTGCAGCCGGCGGCCTGGGCGGCGCTGCATGTATCTTGCGCCAGGCTGTCGATTGCGGTGTTTGCAGCGAGCAGGACTAGCAGGATATGCGGCTCTTGTTCACCGACACCCCAGTGCCAGTGGGCCGGGGCATTGGCGCCTTCGTCTCCCAGCCGATAGGAGCGGCGTTCGTCGCCGGCTATACCGTCAATGAATTCCGGGTCGAAGCCGGCTTCGGGGGTGACCTCGGTGCCCAGCAGGCGCAGGCCGGCAGCAGTAAAGGCGATCTGGCAAACTTGCGGCAGACGCTGCGTGCGGGCTTGCGCCAGCGAGGTGATGTCGAGGGTGCGGAGCCAGGCTTTGGCAAGCGCGGGATTCTCGAAGCGCAGCAGCAGGTAGCAAGCGCCGGTAAGCGAACTGAAGCCGCGATCAGTTAGCGCCTGAATGTCGGCGGCTTCATTGTTAGCGGCCATTCTCATATCTCCGCGATCCAGGCTCGTAGCGCGGCGCCGGTCAGGTTTGCGGTGAGCCCTTGGCGGATGCGGGTGTTACGGGCGAAATCGTACGTGGTGAGACCGGGCATGGCTTTGTACCAGACTTGCGTTGGGATCTGGTGGTGGAACAGGTAGCGCTTGAAATCCTGTTCGTGGCGGGCGCCGTCGAAGATCAGCCAGTTAGTTTGCGGGTAGCCGAGGCCGTTCGAGAAGGAGACGTTGAGCCCAAAGGCAACCTTGTTGATGAAATCGTCGTTATAGGCCTCGCGGCTGCCGTCGTAGTTGCTGCCAAAGAACAGCCGCCGCTTGTTGTCGAGGAAGGTCCAGCTGGCGAAATGGATGGTGTTGACGCGACCTAGCCGACCGCTGGTGAAGAGGTGGCGGCCAGTCCAGCTAATGATCCAGAGGACAGTGATGGTCACCCAGCGGCGGAAGAGGCCGGGTTTGAGCGAGCCGATGGCGCTGTATTGGTTCGTGACGTCGCGGTCCTCGATTGAGGACAGTAGCTTGTTGCGTGCAATGGAGGGGACCGGGGCGAGCACGGGATCGTGGGTTTCGCGCCAGCGCAGCAGGAGGATGAGGAAAGGCAGGGCGGGGACGAGGAACGGTGACAGCAGCAGCACATATAGTGGCAGCAGCAGGAAATCGCCGGTCTTCGCCAGTTTGTCGGTGAGGGTGGGCACGGGGAGCGGGGTGAGCGGGACGCCGCGCGCGGCAGTGAGCAAGATATCGCGCAGTTGTTCAGGCGAGGCTTGGGGATGGGCGAGACGGGTTTGGCGCAGCGCAGCGTGGAGTGTGGCTTCTTCGCGGATTTGGGTCATGCTGCGGCCCGGCCAGTTGGCGTAGGTTGCGGCTGAGACGATGCGGTGGGCGCGGAGCCAGGCGAGCAAATCAGCGTGGGCGTCGAAATCGCTGCAGTGGCTGAAGATTTGTTGGAGGCCGGGCGTGGCAAGATGGACGAGCGTGTGCAGCAGATCGTCTGCAGTGCCGTCGAAATCGGCAATGAAGGCGAGGCGCAGTGGCTCGGTGGCCGGCAATTGCGGGGCGATTTGCTGCCGGTCCGGCAGCGAGGGGTCATCGAGGATGATGAAGCGGGCAACGTGGATCGTGTGGATGAGGCCGAAGGGCAGCAGGGCATTGGCAGGGTCGGCAGTTCCCGGGGCCGCGTTCATAGTTTCGAGCAAGTCGGCCAGTGGTTCCGCCGCGCCGGTGCGCACCGGCGCGGCGATGAAGATCTGGGACTGGCCTGCCACGGCTACTGACTTGCCCAGGAATGCGAGTGCGAAATCGAAAGAAACAGTGTCCCAGAAGACGTTGTCGAGATGGAAATTGGGCGCGATCAGGTGGCTTTTGTCGCGGATGCGGGAGGCGAGGATCGAGGTTTTGGAATAATCGAGTACGATGCAGTGCAGGGCTTCCGGTCGAGCCAGCTGGTGCTTTATAGGCTTCCGCGACAATCGCCCAACGGCAGGATATGGTTGAGCAGGAAGCTACTGTAGGTGAATGGACTGATGGCGTCGGCGATTTCCGAGGAGAGCAGCGCGTCCAGCTCTGGCTAACAGGGTGGCTGGCTGGGTGTCAGACGGTGATCCTCTTGGGTTCCATTTGGATGAAGATGTCACATGGAGGTGAAGGGACCAAGATATCGGCAATAACACGACTTTTTAGCTGTGCAAATAGCCTTCAAGTCGATACGCCTTGATTGTACGGAGGATAATCCAAGGACGTCCAACAACCCAAAGAGTAAGAGCTGAGGGAGAGGAGATATAAAGCCGCCGAGGGTGGCTGGAAAGGGGCTGGCCACGCTACGCCACATGGCGTCGCCCAATTGATCGCACCAGCCCCCTGGGGTCGAGTTGCATGCCAATAGCGAGCGACACGCCCACGTTCCAGGTGCAATAGGGGTTCCCTTTTGCAATAAGGCACCTGCTTCTGAGAGAGTTGGAAGACTCTCTACGGCTATACAATCTGTTGTATTTTCGGGTGGCTCAGGCCTCCGTAGCACGTGCTCGGTAGTTCTTAAGGACCAGCGATAGTCCTGAAGGACTAGTTGGGGGGCCTGAAGGTTTATAAAGACGGACTACGTATCGCTGTAAAATAGTTGGTTCTTTACTGAGTTCAATTCATACTATATCACATGACTTGTTACTCGACCATAGCTTGTAAGATCCAACACAATCCATCAAACATGATAACGATGCCGCATAACCAGTGCCCAAGCAGAGCAGATCCATTTACATGATAACGCAGTAAGTGGGAAGAATGCTGGTGACTGCATTCTGTACTGCATGCACCGTTCCAAGTCCGACCTCTGAAGCCTCCGCCGATTTATGCTCATTTGCGTGAATCAGCTTGAAGACGGCATCGGTCAAATCTATTGGAGTGATTGGGTGTGCAGCTGGTCTCCAGCCTTCTTCGTACGGAAGACGCTCCTCCTCTGTGGAAAATTGTTTAGCATATAGCAGCCATGCACACAGATCTTCTCTTACCGACAACAATTTTCAGATATTCCACTGGGATCTTTCCATTCTTTGGATTGCCCAACAAACTCATCAATATCGCGGTTTCCTACGCAGGATATGGTTTAGCCGCTGATGGAGTCAATCACAAGACGTGAACTTACACCATAGCTGAGAACAGCCTCCTTGATCCCATATGTAAAGTCCTTATTGGCGGCTTCATGGGCCTTCTTAGCTGCAATTACACGGTTATACCTAGCCTCAGTTGCCAGTGCAAAGTTGGTCTCTTTGCTATCACCATAGGTATCCAGGACGCTCTTCCAAATGTCTGCATTGAAGGTATGGTTGTCGCCAAGCGCAAAGTCGTCTCGACTTAGTGATACATCATGTTCAATAAGTCCATGCCTGCTAACATGGTCCAAATCAAACGAGTGTGCATGTGCGTTTGGGTTGGTGGTGAGGGCGACGCTAGCAAAGATTTTGGCAATTTCCACATCAAGGTTGATGGCACTGGTCATGGCTTTTACGGCCATTTCCTTGGTGACTCCCTTGCCGTCGCGCGGTAGAATGCCATGATTTGCAAGGCTGTGCAGTCAAAAGCTTAGAATCCCAGAACAATTTGGACGTTTTGGACAATACCTGTTTAACACTGGGCACGGTGAGCGGACTAAAGTATATTAGTGAGCTAGATCGCAAATCGGCATCAACATCAAGTACCTTCACCCGATTCGGGGGCCCTCCATTTGGTCCAATCGATTTCTGGGTGATTTGGTGGTGACTTGGCCGCCATATTTGCACAAGAATATGCAAACAATAATTTGTGAAAGAATGAGCTTAACTAGCGACAAGTGTTCCTGTCAACGGTATTTAAATAGTCAGCCTGTTTCCATTGGAGGTGTGTGGATGATCCGTTCAGCTGCCACCAGGTGCGCCTCTCCGTGATCAAATGTACCGCAAAATTTGTAGTGAATTGGAGGCTTTAAACCAAGGATCCTAACAATATGATTTGTAGTTCGCCTAAACGTGCACGGGCCAGAGCGCACCTGAGCTGAAAGGGTACACCAACTGGCGAAGAATAATGGTTTCAACTTCCAGCAGATTTTCAGGTGCACCCAGACTTACACAAGTTAGCGAAGGATGAAAGAATCATAAGTTAAATGGAACGTGTGCACAGGTAGACCGATCCGAGACGATCCGGACATGGCCAGAAACCGCGAAATCCGACTGAATTATGTAGGTGCCTTCCTGGGACTGCCAACCAGCTCCGCGACCACGTTCCGTATTACGCGGACACGGCACAGCCCTTCTTTGCAACAGGGAAGAAGTGCAGCGTCAAGCCTTCATGCAACTGCGCGAGTCAACCAAACGGGCAATTATGACTCACCCCAACCACGATCAGAAACCTGCGCGATTGGACACAGATGCCAGCCTATTTTCAGCCGCAGCGATCCCACTCAATAAGGACGCATCACAGCAGTATGTCACGAGCACTCACGCCAATGAGAGAGAACTGCTGGCCGTTGTGGAAGCCCCCCAGGTCTGGTGCCACCGACTCGAGGTCGCGCCGTCGTACTGTATTTCAGAAGCCACGGACAGGATGATCATGCCACCAACATCCAGCCCGACCAACGAAATCGCCGCATCAACGGCTGGACAGAAGTGCTACAGGCATACCCCTTGGTGTGGAGACACCTGCCCGTAGGGCTCCTATCGAATCGAATTTATATAAGTTCGATTCGATCGAATATCCGATCTAATCGAACTCCTGTAACCAAAAATCACGTGTTAGGGTATAAAAAAGGGGGCTTATGCCTATAATAGTAATATAAGCGAATTAGCTAAATGAATTAACTATACACCAAGTAAATCTCTCTGCTATATCCCTAAAATATAAGTAACTAGGCTAAAGACTCTAATAACTTCTTTAAAGATATTAATTTAATTATCAAAAGTTACTAGAAGACTATTAAGAAATTATCTTCTTATAAAAAGAGATATAGAAATACTAAGAGTATTTTTAAGAATAATAAACTCTATAATATTAAACTTATAGAAGATATTTATATCACCTACCAGCTCGCACTACTCCGGACTTATATAGCTCTCGATAATAAAGATAACGTTTTCGTCTATAGTAATAGTAACAGGCATGACTTTTACACCATCATTAGATTACAGTGCCGTATTGTAAACATTATATTATTCAGAAAGACTGAGAAAATTTGACAATGTCCGGTGCTGCTGGATTCGGGCGTGCTTGGGCGCGCTGATGAGGCTGAGCTGAATATGTAGTGCGGGGTTTTTTTCTGCATGCTGACGTGGCAGCTTGTATCAAGATCAGCCAGTGATCTATCTTCAATCGCTGACATTAAGTAATGTCGCCAGAGTATATTCGCTGTTTCCTTTTCATAAGTCCATTACCAGCAATCTAGTAAAAAACTACAACGCAACATGGCTCCGAAGCCCAGTCCTGGGCTGACGCCCTATCCATATTCCGATCTTCCAACTCCGACTTCTTTTCGAATCCTTAAAGTTCTACCCAGAGACCAGAACAAGAACGGCCATATTGCAATTACGCTCAGAGTTGTTGACTTGAAGGATAACTCGCGGTACACAGCCTTGTCGTATACTTGGGGAAATCCGTTCACAGTCTACGCAGAGGAAGAGGAGGATAAGATGCGATTAGCGGAGTCCGCTGCTCAAACAAAGAAATCGATTTTTTACGGTGGCCATTACATCCAGGTGACAAAGAACTGCCACGATTTCCTGAAGGTGGCCCAACAAGTTGGCCAACTTGTCACTAGTCCCCAGTATGCACGGTGGATCCATGGAAAACAGGTGGAGCACAACCTGGTTCCGGATGACCTGGGATACTTCTGGATTGATGCAATTTGCATTAACCAATCCTCAATCCCGGAGAGGTCTGCTCAAGTCAGAATCATGAGAGACATCTATGACCAAGCCAGTCTGGTACTTATCTGGTTGGGCCTACAAGATGTTTTTTCCCACGAAGCAATAGACGTCTTGGAAAGTGTCGCGAATGTCAGTCCAAACAGATGGGAATCTGCAGACACGCTTAATAGTGGAATGACGTTCGTAAACCGCAAATTCTATGACCACCTGGGCATACCTATTATTCATGCTCGTCAGTGGCAATCGGTATATGCTTTTCTCGAACGTTCATGGTTTGTCCGTGGATGGATAATACAAGAGATATGTCTTGCTCGCCGTGCTATGATCTTGTGCGGTACAAGATGTTTCTCGTTTCGTGTTTTACTGATTGCATCGAACGCGTTCTTCCTCACAGACATTATGGGCAACTTAGTTATGATGAATCAAGGGTACTCGAGAGTCAAATCGTCTTCCTTCACAGATGCCGAGGAGTTCAATAAGGCGCTATTATCCGATGTCCCTACTTATGCAATTTCTCCAACCATGAGTGGCACGATTGGTTGGCTTGGACGCCATCCTCCACCGGACGGCCAGGCTGTTGGCGCTCAAACCCCGAAGGGAAACTTGATCGACATGCACGGCCGCCGGAAACTGATTCTCACAATGCCCCCAAGTTCAACTGCTGGGCAACTTCAGCTCTTGGTTGGGCTGCAATTCCATTTTAATAATCTCCCGCCTCTGCATCTCAAAAACTCTCGTCGAAGGGCGGAGACGGCTTCCATGCCTCTACATTTTCTGCTTTACCTTATCGACAAGGCTCTCCTTTCAAAACCGGATGATAAAGTGTACGCTTTTATGGGCTTAGCGGCGGAATCCTGCTGGTCGTCCTTTCCAATCGATTACACTCGTTCAACAAAACAAACTTATACCATGGTCACTCGCCAGATGATGATAACATCCAAGAGCGTCCGGGCACTCTCATTGTGCCCGGGTCGATGTCGAAGAAGGTTGACTGATCTTCCCAGCTGGGTACCGGATTTCAGCGTAGCAAGAATACGACACACTCTTGATAATGGATTTGACGGGTCGATGGGAACTTATTCCCCACACCACTTCGATGCATCTCGGGCACTAAATTGGTATGACAACGACATAGATCTTTCACTGCCCCTGCTTTCCCTGCAAGGAATGCACTGCGCAACTGCGAATACTAAAGCCACTGCCAACTACTGCTTATATGGGCGGGGAAAATACAATAAGTATTTTAATTGGCTTGAATTCGGCAGGACAACGCGTTGCTCGATCGAAGAGCTAGTACAGACTATTTCAGGCTTTGATCCAAGTCGGGCAACCAAAGATGTCAATTACCCATCTCTCGATAACGTTCTTGAATCCTTCAAAACCTTTGTGGAACAACTTCTCTTCGAGAAGCACATCGATCTGATTACCTCTAGCAATCATATCCAAACTAGCATCGACACATTCCTTCAAGCGGACGAAATGTTTATGAAAAAGTTTACACTTTATTCCGAACTTACGAAACCAATTTATTTGGGCCCACAGTTCACAGATATACACGTCAGAACCCGTGACCGAATTCTTGCAACCTTGGTGTTAGAGGAGCAAAACCTCTATAGTCAAGAAACACAGCCAAACAGCCAGTGGACACCAGATGATTACAAAACGCTACTGTCCATCTTTGAGAAACCGCCATGTGATACTCACACAACGGCACAAATGGACGCAAGTTGTCGTCTTGTAAATGCTGCAAGCCGTGATTGTATTCTGTTTCAAACAGAGAGTAGGGGTTACGATCAAGGAAAGATAGGACGTGGACCCATATCCACATCAAAAAATGACGAGATATGGATCTTAGCGGGTGGGAAAGTGCCTTATATTCTTCGCGCAATAGAGAATGATGATTATGAATTTATTGGCGAGGCATACTTGGACGGCATTATGTATGGAGAAACCGTCGAATCTGAGAATAGGCAGGTTCGAACAATTACTTTGAGGTGAGATGAGATAAGCATCTTCAAGTTGTCATGAACTAGGTTTCTACTTGTATTACTTTGTCTTAATTCTTTAAAGTAGCGAGAGCTATAACACCTATTCGAGATATTTCAAAGAAGCTACCTACTAGCTCGGAAGTATTTAAGTGATTTCTTAGGACTAATTCGACTAATAGACTACGTGAGAAGTCTATTAGTTACAACCCCAGGGAAAATCTCTCTAAATAAAGACCCCTAAACTCAAATTATTATTAGTTAAATATCACGTGGATACTACTGTTTTTATATAAGAATCAGCTTTTGATTTAAATACATTTAAGGCTCAAACTTCTTTAATTATTAGAATATTAGATAGCTTTAATATTAAATTTTTGTACCTAGTTCTTATATTATTTATATACAAACTAGAACTTCTATTTAATAGTTATATAAGTAAAGCTATTCTAACTTTAAACCCTAAAATAGGAAATAGTATCTACTTAAAGATAGTATTTATATTATAGTATATATAGCTCTAATCTAATACTTCCTTAAGTATTTTAGTATAGTATAACTATTAGTCTAATTATGAATGCTACCTTTAGTTACATGTACGCTATTCCTAATTAGAGTTAATTAGATATAAGGGAGTTACTAATACTATAATCGCTCCCCCTCAGTGTGTCAAATGATTAGATTAGATTAGATTAATGGCCATTAATCTAATCTAATCAAAGGATTTTGCCATTAATCATAATCTAATCATAATCTAATTCGATTAATCAATTATTAATTGATTAATTTGATTAATGGAGCACGTGACAGCGCAAGGGCCAGTAGCTGAGCTGATACCAGATTAAGGTTTGGGTCTAGCCGTATCAGGAACGCACTTTACCGAATTAGGACTAGGCGCGGCCTGGCCCGCCGCTTACCAAGCAAGCGAACTACCTAGAACCTCCTTGATTTTTCTATACTTCTAACCCCCTTATAAATCATATTTATTATAAATAAAGTAATTAGAAATCAACCTCTATTAGTAATAAGTGCTTTAAAATCAATAGATTATCTGTAATCAGAAGAAATATTAAGAACTACTTAGAATTAAAAGTTTCCCTATATAAGAAGCTCGTTCTCCTTAATAATTTTTCTAGTATCAAACTTCAAAACACAATATCAAACCAACCACCACACCTATTAAAAAGCTTTATACTATAAAGTTACTCTATTTTACTCGATATATTCGAAAATGTCTCAGCAATCCTCAATTAAAACTAACTTAACTCAAAATCGAGACGATTTTATACTCGAACCACTTGAGGAACAACCTCCTCTCTTTCGATTTAAATACCTCGAAAGGATATTAGATCCCCCTCAAGAAGACCCCGAAGATATTCGAACATGTACTATTAAGTGCTTAGTTCGAGGGTGTAGGTAAGTAATTATTATAGCTCTATTTTAGATTTTAATTAACTTTATATTAGGAAAATCTGGGTTAAATAACGGATATACAGCTCTACGAGTAATTATTATACTCATTTTCGACATGCTCATAAGTCTATAAGTCTCTTAAGCTTAAAGGCCGGTGAGATTAATAGTAAGTTAATTAATATTAGTCTTTAATTAATTTAACTAATATATATTTTAGGTGAAAGCGAGGTATTAAGCCAGTCTAGTTAATCTAGTCAGCCTACTATAGCTCAGCTATTTAATAAACGTACCGGTCAACGCGAAGAAAGCTTTACTATTAATCACTTTAAAAGATTATTATTAAATTTTATTATTTCTAATAATATATCTTTTAGAGCTATTACTACTCCGAGCTTTAAAAAGCTTTTAACTTATTTAAATTAGTAAGTACTTTAATTAACCTTACTTAAAGCTTTAATACTAATATATTACTAGTCAAATACCGCCTTTATACGCTAAGGTTCTTACAGACGAATTAGAATCAAGCTATATCGAAAAAAGCTTATTAATTAAAGAAGAGTTACTTGAGAATATAAAGACTCAAGGAACCTTCTATTACTCTAGACGCTTGGGCAGCTATAAATCAAAAGGCTTTTCTTGGTATTACTATGTAAGTTATTAATTAAATCCCTTTTAAAGATATACTAATTATATTTTAGACATTTTATAAATAAAGATTTTAAATTAAAATCTTATTTATTAGCTATGAAAGATTTAAGCGATATTCACTCAGGTGTTTATATGCTTTCTGTTGTATTAGATACTTTAAGAGAATATGGTATTGAGTATAATATAACTAGGTAAGTAATTTTAATTCTATATAAATTTATTAATAATAAACTAACTTATAATTAGTATTACTCGAGATAATGCTAGCTCAAACGATACCTTATTAAAGGCTTTTATAAAGTATTATAATAAGGAAGGCATTAAATTTCAAGGAGATATTCCTTGTATAGCTCATGTTTTGAATTTAGTAATTCAAGATATTTTAAAAGCTCTTATTAAGAACGACTACGATACCTCCTATTCTACGGACTTATACGAACAAGAAATAGAAGAACTCGAAGACAAAGAAGAAGGAGAAGAAGAAGAACAAGTAACAAGTAAGTTTCCTATATAATATATATGAGATTTATTAATAAGTTATAGATTTATCTATTTGGAGAAAGGTTAGAAAGACTATTATAGGTCTTAAGTATAACCAGGAAAACAGACGGCTATTAGAAGCTCAAATTAAAGCTTTTAATATAGAAAATGCTCGATTCCCTCAACTTGGTAAGTAATTATTTATTTAATTATTAATAAGTACTAATTATTATAGATCAAAAAACCAGGTGGTCTTCGACTTATTATATGTTAAAGAACTTTTTACATATATATAAAGCTATTGAAGTAGTTATTAATAGCTCTAATTCGAAGGCTTTTAAAAACAAAAGTCTAGTTTTAACTAATATTGAAATTACTTATTTAAATAATATTTTAAATATAATTTCAATATTTGTTAAAGCTACGACTAAGCTACAAGCCGAAAACTACCCTACTATATATTATATTATACCTGAGGTATATAAAATATATAATAAACTTGAGAATTTCAAAAGGGAATTTAAAGTAAGTCTTTTTTTAAAATCCTTCTTATATTATTAATAATATTATACTAACTTTTAATAGGATAAAACATTTACAGATGCTATTGATAAGGGTATAGCTAAGCTTCGAAAATATTATCCTAAAACAGGTGTTTTAGATAATAGAAGTAAAGCTTTATATTTAGCTCTTATTCTTGATCCTCGAATTAAACAAGAAGGATTAAGTAGTATCGGCTTATCTAGTGGTATGTCTTCGGATATATATAATAGATTAAAGACTGATTATAACGTGTAAGTAATTCTTTTTATTACTTTTTAATAAATTAATTAATAACTAACTAATTTTATTTAGATATAAATACGATTATAATTTATCTCAAGCTAGATCCGATTCCTCGGATATTAATATGGCCGATTCCGATTCCGACGAAGACGATATATATGTTACTAATAAGTCCTCTAATATAGAAGACGAATTAGTAACTTATTTAGAGGAAAAGAGAGAAGATAGGAAAGTAAGTAGAATTCACTTAAATTCTATTAAATAATCCCCCGATATTTCCTTAATATTTTTTAATATATAAGTACTAATATATATATAGATTAGGCCATTAGATTATTGGAAGTCTAATACCGCTAGATTCCCTGTTTTAGCTTTAATAGCTAGGAAATATTTAGGAATCCCGGCTTCCTCAGCAGCTAGCGAGAGATTCTTTTCTCAAGGGGCTCTTATTATGTCTAAACTACGTAATAGACTTAATAAGAGTACCTTTGAAAAGATATCTTGTTTAAAGAGCTGGGGTATATTTAAAGATGAATTAGAAGAAGTAAAAAAGGAAGAGAAAAATGGGGCGAATCAAGTTAAAGAAGAGGATAATCAGTTTATTATTATAGAAAGAGAGTAGTTAGTTAGTTCTTAGCTTAATTTAGATTTTTTATTATATTATTATTAATAGGTTATAAGGTTATTTAATAATTAATAAGTAAAAGTAAAGAGAAAAGTAAGTAAAGTCAAGAAACTCGCTTATCACGTGATTAATCATTGATTAATCAGATTAATCTAGATTAATTAATCTAATCTAATCAAAAAAAATCTGAATTACGTTAATCAAAATCTAATCACATTAATCAATTAATTAATCGATTAATGTGATTAACGTGATTAATTCTTTGACACACTGCTCCCCCTCCCTTCCTGCTCTCGAATCAACATTGTAACCACTTATTACATAACTAGTATGTCACAATATTACGTGCCGTGCAACGCATTCCTAGTGGACCGACAGTGCCTGCCAGATTACACTTCCTTGGGGTTATTGGACAGGTGTATGAGTTGTAACCAGGAAACAAAATCAAGCACGTGTTTATAATAATATATTTCTGATTCCTCCCTTTTAAAGCTGCATATAGTACGCTTAGGTTTTTGATTTCTTAACGTCCATGCGCGGAACTGTTCATGATTATTCTCATGAGAGGATAATCGGAAATTGGCCGTTTTCAAATGATTTGGATGTCTTCCCGTTCGGTGATATGCGGACAATTTACTCGGTCCTTATAGATTCGGGTCATTAATTCGCTACCCCTGAGTCCAAGCTCGCTTAGGCAGGGGCCAAAGATTACTGCCTGCTTGGCCACCGCACCTTTAATACTGCTGCTGCCTGAGAATATCATGAGTGGTTGTGCAAGACCAGCTGTGTCCTCTTGGAGGGAGAGGTGGCGAGGTGGCGAGGTGGAGCCGCATTGCAACGCATTGAATTTCAGTGCCTGACTGAGGCTCTCGAGTTGGTGCCTGCTCAATAATCTAGAATTTCCCTCTTCATCTTGCCGATCTGTCGACTCTTGGAACTTCCAATCATGTGAGAAGGGAATTGTTCTGGCTGTATGATCAAGTAGCTTCATGTACCTCTTTCTATTCCGCGTTTGGGGATATCGTCTTATTATACCCAGCATATAAAGTGCCCCTCAATTCCACCCCAGGTCCCTCTTCCCGAACTCAAGCCCAAACACACCACACTTTCCTCCTTTCACGTCTATTAATGCTTATCCAAGAGCAAATGTTCCCCTTATTATCTCCAACCAACTTCACCGTGCCTCTCTTCTCTTCTACCTCGAGGACTTCCTCCAAAGCCAACCACACAAAATCAATGTCGGATTCGTCTTCAACCTACACCACCAAACCTCTATTGAAAGAGACGGAAAGTCAGAACGGAAGTCCAACGAAATCTAGAGATAAGAGCTCAGCCGGACGGGCGCCACTGGTGTATATCAGCTGGCAGAGCTGACTCGCTAAGTCCGTGATGCTTAGCTGAGAGGAAGGTGAACGGAATTGGGCTAGGGGGAGAGATGGTTAGTTTGTGTGGTTAAATGTTAGAGGACAACGAGAGAGTGTGTTCGTCTGGTGCGGAAAGATGGATGATGAAATATTGTGTAATGGTCACTGAAGCGAGCAGGAGAGGAGAGGCCTAACCGACTATTACCCTTTATTAGAATATTACGCCTTATATTTCTTGAAGCCTTCTAAAGGGTGTTATTCACAGCTTCCGTGCGATGAGCCAGGACTTTGTTGTACTCGTTGATGTCCTCATACAGAAAATTTCATGGCAATTCCAATCGTCGAGACGATTACTGGAAGACCGCAGCTGGCATCAATAAATACCCAATACTGCTTTAGACTTGGTAGATGTGGCATCAGCTGCGCTTGCATTAAGCGTCTTGCAATTTGAAACCCCTTACTCTACCGTCCTCTTATTTATCATCCTCCACTACCATCCACCCCTCAAACCACCTAGCAAACCTTACGCTCCCCTCATCTACAACCCTCCACTGTATATCACTAACCCACACCAAAATTGGTGTCACCACTAAATATCCTCCCACCATCCACCCCCAAGAAGCATCCCACCCCGCTCGCGTCCATCCATCCATCATACTTTGCGTTAAATAGCGTCCAATAGCCAGTATAATCGGGACATGAAAAACATATAAAGAGAATGAGATATCGCCTAAGTATTGAACGAGTCGGGAAGCGAAGGGTCGTTGGAGAGGAGAGAAGTTTTCGAGGGAAAGAATGAGAGCGATGGAGGAGTTGGAGCACCAGACTGTATAGATTAGTATTCAATCAGGATTTTAGCAAGGTGTAAGGCGGGGAGCGGAAGCTTACAGGCAGCTCGCAGATGGTCAGAGACTTGAAATGTGGTGGGTGTCCAGGAGGCGAGGGTGCGGAAGCCGGGAGCGACCAAGGAACCCATAACGGGGATCGAGGCAGTGTAGAGAGAGGTGACGAAGATTAGGACCCAAAATGTATCTGTGGTGCATCAGTACAAATACGCTCCTCTTTCAAATAGAAAATGACACTCACTGATCGCGCGCCTAGCATATCGAACACGCTCCTCATCTTTGAGCAAATGCTCAAGACTGAACTTCGCATCTTCCCTGATATGTCGCATTTCTGCAAGAATAATACCGGCGAGGAAGAGGAATGTCTCCCACGCTCCCTTAGACAGGCTGTAATAGCACAGACAGGCTAGTGAACTCATTCGTAACCATGGCTTTACTCTCGAGAGCCCCAGGACGCAGAGGAATACCAGTATAGACCCCTTGAATTCTACAGGTAGAGTATCTGGTAAAAATCAGTTCCCACTGGAGATTAGCCATAAAAGCCAACTACCAACCAGATAGAGGGATGCGTGGAGGACAACTTACACAACGGCGTATCACTCGGCGGTCTGAACCCCGTCGTATCCAGAAAATTCACCAGTCTCTCCCAATACCCCCACGCATCCCTCAAATTGGCCCCAAGCG
Source organism: Hyaloscypha sp. PMI_1271 (assembly GCA_021399465.1). Lineage (NCBI taxonomy): Eukaryota > Fungi > Ascomycota > Leotiomycetes > Helotiales > Hyaloscyphaceae > Hyaloscypha > Hyaloscypha sp. PMI_1271. The sequence continues at coordinate 67,843 of JAJTUS010000091.1, forward strand.
TGGGTTGCCTATGGCCAAAGAAGAAATGCCCTTTATACACATCCATCCATATACAAATCGCTGCAAACACCAGGGGGGTAATACACGGTAAGAATAATCTCATTCCTCTTCTAAAAACACTCGAGCTCAGACTTATCAACAGTCTCTCGTGGTTGTGGGAGCGTACGTATCGTAATGGGCCATAGGATAATACGAAGCCGGAAAGGACGAAGAATGTTGTAACGGGAAAGAAACCAGAGTGTGTGAGGGAGAGAAATGGAAATTGAATGAGCCATCTATCGTGAGGCGGGGGTCGAGCGTGCCAGCCCCAGTTTGGTTCCGAGGAATAAAATTCGGTCATGAAATGTTGCCAAAAGACCGAGTAAGCGGCGATGCCTCGGAGGCCGTTAAGGTAGGCTGTTGGTGTGAGTGTCTTGGCTTGTTGAGGATGCCAGATATTAGTGATGAATGAGGGGAGGAGCACCCCGAGGTAGATAACAATGTTACAGAGAAAGGAGCGGAGTTTGGTAATGAATGTGAAGAGAATTGAACGGTTTCTACGCATAAAGGAGTCGTGAAATTGGAGCGCAGGACAATTTTCCAAGTCATCATTGTCGACGAGTGGCGAGCAGCCAATGTTCGTCTCTGTATCGCAGAAATTGGAAGATTCAGTCAATTTATCACTGTATTCGGTCTCCATGAGCTGATAGGAGTGAGTCGAGGCTAGAACCATTGTAGGCGTTCTATCTGCGTACGCTGTTATGATATATTAATAAGGAGGAAATAAGAGGTTCCCTACAGTATCAGGAAAATGGAAACGGAAGATGCCTCTCACGTTCCATTAATTGCACGCGATCCCGTATAGAGTCTACATTCCTAAGATCCCCTTTCTCTTTCCGAGTCTTAGCTCTCCTTCCCATGTCTTACCTTCCCCTCATTCCCACGTCTCGCCTTCCAATATCTCTCATTCTTATATCTCTCCCTGTTTCTCCCTCTCTATCCCATTTCTCCCCCTCCCTTCTCCCTCCATCCTATCTCTCTCTCTCTCGCACATATATTAGTAAGTTGTTTCATAATATTCTTTCCCGTTCCCTCTTCTTCAGTTAAGTCTTTTCATAAAGTTATTAAGTTTATTTGATTTCTTTCCGTCCGCTTTACCCCCCGTAGACTGTGACTTCGTGAAATCCTCTTCCCCCAGCCCTCTAGCATACCTCGTAGCCTCGTATCTACATTCCTCGTTAGATTATTGTCTTCAGGAATGTAAGGTTTAAGACAGGGTCTGAGACATGATTTTGTTTATAAGTGCTCATTTTTTACAATCCAAATAACGGAAACTCTAATAGAGGAACAGTTAACCTCACACAGATCTAGTGAGTAAATATTATTTGGTAATATTGGCAAAGTGCCAGGCTGGCAGACAGCCCCAACTTGGTATTCTCGCTTAGTTCAGGGGCAAATGCGGGGCAGCATCCCTAATAATTACTTTACTAGGGGCAAGCTAGTAATCGACGCACTATGCACAGCCCCAACGCCCCGTATCTTTGCCTCACTTCTCAATTTCCTTTGAAATTGAGACATGCAACCTCGATACTTCACATTATATCATATCATGACCTGGTCTGAGCGGGAAATCCTTAATAGCCTACGAACCGTGGAAGCTTATCCGATTTCTTCTACATGCAATCCTCTTTACTATATTAAGCTTAGAACTGTGAGAGCGGGAGAGTAATGCTTATATAAACACGTACTATAGATGGCTTTCCCTGTAGATCAAATAATAACTATCTTAAAACTCTGTATATTCATCTTACAAATTCTAAAAGAAGCAGTAAACTAGAAAAGAAATTAAGCTCTAGAATTTAAACTTAGAGATAAAAGTCTAGAATAATCTCTAGAATATTTATATTCCTTTCAAGGCTTTTTCATACTGTCAGAGGGCACATTGATGTTCTAATCGGAGGCGGGAGGCCTCATTCTCCCCTCCGGAAATCATCAGCGTGTGATTGGTGTCTCCTGTGATCTTACTCAAAGCTGTCATGTGTTAGTTGGATTAGCTGACGACACGAAGAGCCAGGATTCCAAGACAAAAGGCCGTGACGGCTCCCAAAACGCTCCCGAGTTGTCAAACATAAGAATAGCAGAATGATTATGGGAGTAAGCCTACTAGCCACGGCGATGGTCGCATGCCGGGCAAACGGTACGACTTCGCTGGCCTGGGGCATCACACGATTCCAGGGACTAGGCACAAATGGTCCGGAAATCTGACCCGCGGTTTCCTCGCAAAAGATTCGGAAGTAGCGGAAGTCTCGCTCTGATTCAAAGAGCCGTGCAGCGATTGGACACCAAAGGACTACTTCCCCCTCTGAGGATTTCGGTAAGAGCGGTCGACGAAGAGGAGCCGCTAATCGTGGCTTAGGGTAACCTCCACATCAGGTCTTGAACCTCGTGCATCGACCGCAAAAAGGCTTTTCTCATCACATTTTACTTCTCTTGCCCTTCATGGGGTCAGCAACGTGAAACGTGTATGACCGGATAGGAAATTGGCTATTTCAACTCACTTGCACGTAGAGCAGCCCGTCCTGGTCTTGAATAAGCTCGACCTTGGATCCTTCGACATTAGATGTTGGCCACCACCAATAAGAGGATGCATGACGGGGTGCTGAGGATGCGGTGGCCGTTCAGGGGTGTGGGGATCTCAGAGAGAGATTCGCTACGAACCTTGGAGATGCCGTTTATGAAGGATTGGAGTGGCTTTTGTCTGCGTCCCCGGCTGTGGTGCTTGCTAAATCCGGGGCAGAGACTTGGAGAAAGCAGCGGTGGGCACAAGGCTGAAAAAATACATGGTCCTGACGGGCCGTCTCTTCTGCACTTGCAATGTGGTCCCCCGCCACCCACGCTCCTGAGAAGCTTGTTCTTTGCCATTTGCGCCTCCAGACAGGTGGAAAGAGCTGATGGAGAGAAGGCGTCCCACTTGGTCGCCGCGAAGATGCACGGAAGCGGAGAGAGCGCCATCGCTGACAGCCAGCCAGCCAGACCGAGTTCTGTGCCGCAGCCGATTTAGAAGCTCAAAGGGGGTGCTGCACTGCTGACTGGCTTGAGATGGAGATGGGATGAGTGTTCCTTACAAAGAAGGCAAGGAGGTCGCGGTGAGAAGATGAATAAGCCTAGCTAGGCCCAGTTCATGCTAGGGTGGTTGCTCGCGATTGGCGTATCCGTTTCGATGGACATGGATGTGGGGATGGGATGGACGGGATGAGAAGAAGAGGCAAAGGAAGACGGAAGACGAAGGAGGCCGACAACCTACGCAGCAAAGGCCATCAACAACAGCACTATTCTTGTTACTCCGTAATCCGCGATCCGGCAGATGAGAGGCGTGACTTGTGAGATGACCGTGAGCCGGCCCCTTCTCAAATACAGTACAGCTAAATCGGGGCACCAGGGTGCCAGGATGCCAGGGTGCCCCGATTTAGACGGCGACGGTGAAGAGCAGCACCGAAAATAAAATCTCCGTAAGATAAGATAGACAAATCCTGTATGCACTTCGATCTGGTGGCTCTGGCTGTGGCTGTGCGCGGGGTGGCACACCCAGTGGCAAGCTCTCCCTTGCAAACAGCGTCTGTCGCCAGCCGCAGTCACAGCAGGACTAGTTGATACCCGCGCTATTTTCGTGTTTACCCCGGCCCCCCCCCTCGTCCGGCGCTGTTTACTCCGTACACTTTGCTTGCTCGGGTAGAGGCCTAGCCCTTGCTGTGATTGGCCTTGCTCTGATTAGCCTCGCTGTGATTGGCCTGGCTACCCGCGTCACTCGCGTGCTGAGCATCGCTGCTGTGCTGGTTGTCAGACTGCCATCCGCCATCCCGCCATCCTCCAGATCTTCCAAATCTTCCGAATCTTCCCTCCCTCAGCTCCGCCTGCGAGCCACAGGAGCGGGCCACCCGAGCCCATCTGGAAATAAGCATGCCAGCAAGCGTCTGACTTCGCGGCCGCCGGCCTCATCTCATCTCATCTCATCGTCGAAGTCCACGATGGGCACAGTTGAGCATTGTATAAAGGGCGCTGGCTCCGCTGTCCAAAAAAATATCCTCATACCGCATCCAACCATCCAAACAACAACAACAACATCTCTTTATTTTCCTATCATCTGTTTTCTTTCCACTATTTCCTTGAACACTATCTTTCGTTCTTGATCAGCCAACATGCTCTCCAAGATCTCGCTTCCTTTAATCGGCCTCTCGTGCCTCGCCGTCGTTTCCGCCGCGCCTTTCTCATTCGACAACAATCCTTTGGGCAACCACTTTCCCACTCCCTCAGCAGGCGAGTTGGCTGCAATCCAAACCCAAGCACATGGTTCCATTCCCTCCGGCAACCCGCCTCCCCCGCCACCGAAAGCCGATACCCTCACATCTCTGAGACTCATCGCCTTCAATGAGCTCTTCGAGGTTTCGTACTTCAAGCAACTCCTCGATCTTATCGAGTCCAAGGCTCCTGGCTTCTGGGACGACAGCCAAGATATGCAATTCATCCAGGATACTGTCACCGCCGTTCTCGCGCAAGAAGAGCTTCACGCCATCAACGCCAACAACGCGCTGGCCAAATTCGACCCCGCCGGACCCGTCCTTCCTTGTCAATATAACTTCCCCGTCAACAATCTCAAAGACGCCATCGCCCTCGCCTCCACCTTCACCGATGTGGTCTTAGGTACACTTGGGGATGTTGCAACGCTTCTCGGGGTTGATGGAGACGCCGGCTTGATCAGAGGTATCGCTTCAGTGATTGGCCAAGAAGGTGAACAAAACGGTTTCTACCGCATCTTCCAGAACAAGATCCCCAGCGCCCTCCCATTCTTGACCGGCGGCACCAGAGACTTCGCCTTCTCCGCTCTCAACCAGAACTTCATCGTTCCAGGCTCATGTCCCAACTTCAACACCATCAACCTCAAGGTGTTCGGTACCTTGACTGTCGACACAAAGAACATCCAGCCGCAAAACCAGGACCTTGACTTCAGCTTCGACATCCCCAAGACTGGCCTTGCTCCAGAATGGAAGTCTGACTGCTCCGGCCTCGAACTCGTCTTCATCAACCAACAGAACGCACCTCTCGTCGCCCAAGTCAAGAAGCTCGATATCGATCTCCACGGTGGAAAGGTCAAGATCACTGCCAACTTCCCATTCGACCCCGCCAACTTCGGTAACGGTCTTACCTTGGCTGCTGTTGTGCTCGCCTCGGGTGATCTGACGACTGTTAGTGGTGTTTCGAAGGCAACAGTGTTTGGGCCTGGCCTGATTGAGCTCAACTAAAAGGTGTCTGATGAGTTATTGTTCTTGCATTTTCTGGTCGCGTCGGCGTTGCATTGCATTGGGATGGGGTGGTATCATGGACTTTCTAGATTCGATTAAGTATTTGTATTACACATTCATTTACGCATTTTGATGAATTCTGATCGTGAATGAGCCTTTCCCTATGAAATTTCCAGGACTTAGAAAACACAAACTCTTGAGTGGAATTCACACCTTGCTGCGAGGTGCATGCCAAGCAATCCATAAGATGAACGCTTAGCAAAGAAGGCACATAGCTCTAAAACCAACTAAGGAGATATTCTCACACTAGGAGGTATTGATTTTTTCTTGCGGTCTGATGCATGAGGTGATGAGGCTCCAATAAAGTAGAATGACTTCAAGAGTGCCTTGAAGCAATCTGATAACAACCACGAGCAAAGACCAATCATCACTGGAATATTTATTAATAGAAGCAAAGTACCGCTGTCAGTTACTCCTACTGTTGGTTCAGCGCATAAAAACTGCCGACTTTGCGCAGTCTCCAATCATCTACTCCAGGATCTTGTACCTGAAATCAAGTCTCGGGTCAGGAGGCCTTGCGTGTGTACGTCATCGTGCGACAAGCGAGGCCAAGCCACGTCCATGGAGGCTCAGGCATGGCAACATCGCATGCTCTATCTTTAAAACATCCAACCTGCCACGAATTTCCCTCCTCTCCAGAACACGAATCTCACACGACGACCAAACACACCCCTTTTCAAGAGCAAAATCAAACTTACGAACATCTCCAACTCCAAAATGATTGCCGCAATCTTCCTGATCCTCATTACCCTCCTTGGCAAGTCCTCAGCCACCAATGCACCACAGAATGGACTGCTAACATGAACAGTGCCACCGATCGGTGTGTACATCGTCGCAGGCTGCGGAGCTGACCTCTTGATCAACATCTGCCTCACACTTCTGGGGTTCGTTCCCTCTCATTCCCATGATTGCTCAGACCAATTTCAACCCCGCTTCCCACATTCCACCGACAACAGCTGACGTCCAATCTACAGATACATCCCCGGCCACATCCACGCCTTCTACCTCGAATACGTCTATTTCGATCGCCGTGAGCAAGCTCGTGAGGGTCGCTTCACTGCTGCTCGTGCCCCAGGCGTCTACAGCGAGCGGGTACAGAGTGGAGGCAATGGATACGGAACGATTGTACAACCAGTCCAGTGAAGAGCTACTTGCGAACGCATTTTGATGTTGTATGGCAGCTTTAAGGGCTTGATCTGCGATGGATTCCATAACGGTTCAGAGGCGGGGCTGAACAATCGGCGGATTGATACACGAGCAAATGAAGCGAGTTTGTTTGGGATATTAGGATATACCACTGCTTTGCGATGCGATACGATAGGGCGCGAGAATTTTCTTTGAATGATAACGACTTTCTTTTTCTTGGCAGCGAACAGAATGTGATTCAGATTCGGAGCTGTCTTGCATGTGATGGCCGATTTATTCTTTCGTGGCGACGCTCCTTGAATGACCCAAGCAGAGGATCGTACTCCAGTGCAATTCTACCATCTCTGCGGTCAAGCTTCTCTTATAAGGAAGCCTCCAAAACTGTAGCAAATAAGAGAGTGAAGAAAGGCAGCCACAGCCAGATTTACCCCACATTGCGCTAGTATCAATTCGGAAGCACGCAGCCGAGCTCCAAGGCTGAGGCGAGACGTGTTAAAGTTGGAAGTCCAGATAACACTTCTTCAAAAACCTGCCCCATCACCACTCGATGCGACGGTCTATTTAATTCTTCCCACACTCTTTACCCCATGCCATAACAGAGTCTACCCAAGCAAAAAGAAGCGATTGCCAAAGGGCCACGCAACAATGCATTCCAGCATCGTCCGCATCCAAAATGTCTTCGGATTTTTCACAACCGTCGCCTTCGTCGTCGCAGCTCTGATCGCAGCTTCAGATCTGATAGCTCCACGAACACCAAGCGCAAATGTAGCAGTAAAAGATGTCCAAGTGTACGTCGCCCTCGTTCCTCCACTTCCCAATTCTCCTTCCAAGACAAGCAGGCTAATCGCGACCGCAGAGTTCGAGGCAGACCACATTATTACTCTTCGAAAAAAGAAGAATACGCCGTAATCAAGTTCTCCCTCTCCGCCGACCTCTCCTCGCTCTTCACCTGGAATACGAAACAAATATTCGTCTACGTGTCCGCCTCATGGCCCAACTCCACATCCACGGAACTCACGAACGAGGCTGTTATCTGGGACACGATTATTACGAACCCGTCTGCGGACCATCTGCAGAATATTGGGCCCGTAGCGATGAAGAAGTTGATTAGAAGCGCGAAGGGGAAGAGTGTTGATCCGTCAAGGTACGTTTTAATCGAATCGAATTTGGGGAACGGGAAGGAGGACAATGCCTGATGTAAAACAGGGGCAAGATCGAGCTCAAGAATCAGAAAGCAAAATACCAGATTACGGCTCCTACGGGCAAGGTCGCGGAAACGGATAACGTGGTGCTGAAGGTTCATTATAATGTGCAGCCCTGGGTTGGCATCTTGACATGGACGCCGCAGATTGAGTTTGGTGGGTGGAAGAAGGTTCAGGGGGGTGTGAGCAAGGTGTTTAAGTTGCCGGCGTTGAAGGTCAAGAAAGAAGAGAAGAAGGCTTAGCTGGGCGGGAGCGGAAGAGGCGCCCGACTTTGGGGAATTATAGAGTGTTCTAGGGTTCTTAGGCATATGCGGACTGATGAAAGTCCCGGAATGAGCGTTTCACAGCCAGTATTCCTAGCATTCTCTCGTATGTCTGTGTTCATGCCCCGTTGGGGGATCCTTAAGTGGCCCTACTTTATTTTAAGCCAAGTGGCTCCAGAAAACCTTGGTGCAGACCTGTGAAACATATGTTTTGTTGAGTATTTCACCTTTTAGTCCGAAATAATGTCAGCTTGAAGTGGTTGGAAGCCAGAAAGGAGAGTAATCTTGGCTTAGTATAACTCTCCCAGGGCAGATGCCATGGCCGAGCTCTACACACCCTTATCTCACGTTCTGCTCAAAGTACTCGGGGCTGTGATATCCCATGCTCAGTCTCGTTCCTGCTACTCCTTTTGGTGATCAATCATTATTTACTCGTGTCCGGCCCTATCTTACAGATGGTGCCAACTCCTTGGCTTGCACCCAATGGCCTCCCGATACCTGTAACTATAATGACCCCAATTCTCTTGGGAACTTACTCATATAACTCGCAGACAGCCCCGCGTAGCCGAGATCAATGGTAGGTTCGCAAATTAGACTTCCAGATAAGCGTGCTCATAATCTTCCAGAGTTGCAGCTCGACTTTGGTCAAGTTCGTTTGCTAAGCTCCGTAAATTACCGTTACCGGAGTGCATTATGGTCTCTGTCTGCCTTTGGCATGATTCTCGCTGTTTTGGTTGCGTTAATAACAGCCGGGTTAGCCAAGCATCGTATCCAAGCCGAATTCAAGGATACGTTCATGCTTCTTACGCCCAGTACGGTTCACATGACTGTCGCAACTCTCCACAGTTTCGAAGTATCTTTCCTCTTGCGTTTTATCCCAGTACTACTTATGAACCTTTCTAGTTGTATCTGGGATATGGCGGATATATTCTGCAGAATCACGGAGCCGTTCGCAAGCATGAGCGAACCCGGTCCTGCGCTAGCAAACCTATTATTGGACTATCCCTCTCCAGCTCCCGTAGCCATTACGACCAAAGCAATTCAGAACGGCCATTGGCGCGTGGCATTGTGCTCCACCTTTTCGTTGTTAGCCACCCTTCCGCCTATTATCGCCGGCAGTATCTTTGTTGGAACGCCAACGCCAGATGGGGTTGCATTCTCTATTGAGCCAATCAATTTTTGGGTCTCCTACGTCCTACTTATTGTATACTTAGTTTTTATCGTAATCCTCCGGCCTACGCCTAGCTATCACTTACCTCGAGTTGTGCGGAACCTTTGCGACGTTCTGAGCTGCTGCTACGCAAGCACCTTTCTGGACGACCTCGGCACAGATGGCAAACCTGTATTCACAGTCCAAGAGAAGGATGACCAAAATGTTCACCTCGAATCGAGAATTCGTCTTGCAAAGAGAGAGTACCAGTTCGGGCTATATTAAGGCGAAGATGGAAAACGTCATATTGGATTTGATGTAGCCGTTAGTGATGACGCGAACATAGGACCTGTAGAAGTCCAAACATTCGACCCTGGTTGGGGCATCCGTAACCTTGGGATGTGGTCCTTGTGGCGGAATTCGAAGATTTTGAAAGAAACAATTTGAGTAATAATGAGGATTTTTTGTTCTGGAAATGATTTCTCTGTCGGTTCGCTTTTCACCGAAGATTGTGGCTGTATTTCCAAATGGTGCCTCCAATGACCACAGACTGGCATTAGTTTCTTTAACATATCTGCAAAATCAACACTGATTGAGTCTCCTGGCAATTCAGGCTCGACATCCTAGCCGTGCTAGTCCCGGAAGTCGAGCTAGGCAACCCTCGAAGTCAACACATCATACCCCACATTTCACATTAAGCACAAGGCTGTGCTCCACCCATACTTCTTACATAGAAAACCATTCAACCCTCAAGCAAAATTTCCGAAAAATGGCAACGATCTCAAGTACCCCTGACTTATTGCTTTATTTAACTTGCAAATGAAATGTGTTTCGGAACAAGTAGCGATCCGCGGGGCGACGCACCCACAGGTCTCAACGGAGCCGATACACCCACCTGGAAAACGACCTCCCTCCTCTCTCCTACTCCAACACAAACGAACTGAGAGTTTCTCCACCCCCGAAAGCCAGCAAACCCAGATATGAGAAGGATTTTAAAGCCCAAGAAGAAGGTGACGACAAATACGGAGAGTGATACGAGTTCGTCTCCCTGTCCCTCCTCTTTCCATCCCTACTCAAGAAATGGATCTGATTGAAGTATAATATAGGCTATATCTAGCAGCTCAGCAACGTAAAGAGAACAGCGTCTGAAGGATGGGTTCCCGGATTATGGCCCTGTGCACGAGAGGGAAATTAGGGAGACGGGATTGGTGCAAGGAATCCGGGGGGCCCAGTGGGAGGTGGGGTGGGGATGGCGATGAGGGGTGGTGTTTAGGGAGGAAGAGAGCTCTGGGTGGAAGGGGTATGGACCGGAAGAGTGGGGACAGGATGGAACATTGAAGCTGAAGGTGGCTGCTTAATTGATATCCTTATTCAAGGCTCACATTCCCAACTTACTTTGGAAAACCAACCGTCCATGCGAATAGCCATAAGAAATCCTCCACATATCAAGGACATGCAGCAGCGTACTCCTTTTGGAAACAAGCCGTGATTGACATATACGGAGGCTTCCTTACCCCTTCGCTTGGTGGATTCCCCCTTTTGCTCCAGTACAAATAAACTGTATTTTCAATTTCCCCACTTTTTAGCTATGGGCTCTTCGGCAATCCCAGATTCCCACTAGCTTCGGATGGCACTATTACTAGAGCGTTCGTGTCTGTGTGGTATACGAAGGCCGACGGTGTAGAAATCCGGACGCCCCTCAAGTAGGCGCTTACCGCATTCTTCGGTCGCGGTAATAAATTCATCCATATTAATCATCTCGAAATATATATATTATAAGAGAGCTTCTTCTTCTCTATTCCATAAGGCCTTAATCGTGAATTTCATATAATCGGCCGAATTTAAACTACGAGGTTGAAAACGCAGAGATTTTGATGTTCTGAGCTCTCGCTTAGGCGTGTTCGGATTTCAAAAGGGGGCGATGCCCACTACGGGAGATCGGCTCGGTCCCGAACAAAGGTGTTTGGCTTCCGAAGGCCATCAAAAATCTCCAGCGCGCAACCTCAACAAACAATTCCACCCCTTCGAGCCCGAAGCACACAACCCAAACATTGCAACCAGGTATAAGTATCTCTCTTCCTCCATGGTAAGCAAATTTCTCTCTCCATTCAATTCACACAGGTTTTCGAAGCAATTTCTTGGTACACGCAAATCTGCCAATACGCACTTCACTACATCACGATAGCGCTGAACAATCAACGCAACCCAAACCCGATACAATTATAGGAAGATACAATGTCATCAAAGACACCCCGAATTGCCATCATTGGTGCTGGCCCCGCAGGCCTCACGCTCGCCAGCCTCCTCGCCCACAACTCAATTCCCTGCACGCTCTTCGACCTCCGTCCGCCTCCCACCAACACATCACCCACCTCACCCCTTGTACCATCCGGCTCTCTGGATCTCCATGCCGAATCAGGACTCCTGGCCCTCGAGAAATGCGGCTTACTGGACAAGTTCGAAGCCTTGAACCGTGCGGGAAGTGAGGAATGCATTATAACAGACAAGAGCGGGGAAGTGAAATATAGCGATGATGGGCAGGGTGGCCAGCGGCCGGAGATCGCAAGGAATGACTTAACACATCTTCTGCTCTCTTCAATCCCGGAGCAGGATGTGAAATGGAATCACAAGCTGCTCCTTTGCGATAAATCAGAGGGGAACGGTGGTCGATTCCGGCTCCTTTTCTCGCTACTCCCGGACAGCGAGAACGGAGAAGCGATCGAAAAAGAGGAGGATTTTGACGTGGTGATAGGGTCTGACGGCGCGTGGTCCAGAACCCGCCTACTTCTCACGAACGAGAAACCGCACTTCAGCACTGTGTCATGTATAACGCTCACCATCCCTTCTGTATCCACAACCTATCCCCAGCTAGCAGCCATTATTGGAAGCGGCTCTTTCTACGCCCCAAGCGACCGAAAAGCCGTTATTGCGCAGAGAGGGTCATTGGATTCGGCGCGCATCTACGTTATGCTATCTGCCCCCTCGGAATCCTACCTGGTGACCTCCAGCCTCTCATCCGCAACCACCCTCCCTTCTCGCCTGAAGAAAATGCTCCTAGAAAATGAAGGCCTCTTCGCACACTGGGGAGAAGGCATCAAGTCCCTCCTCGCTGCGGGCTGTGACTCCGGGGTGGAAATCAGCGCAAACCCACTCTTTATGTTCCCCATCGATTTCAGCTGGCAGCACGTCCCAGGAGCCACCGTGATAGGCGATGCAGCGCACCTGATGACGCCGTTCGCAGGTGAGGGAGTCAATTGCGCTATGCTCGATGCTTTCGAGCTTTCGAGGGGGCTGGTCTCTGCTGTGAAGAGTGGGGGCGCAGTCGAGGATGTGGATGAGCAGCTGGAAATGTTTGAAAACGCCATGTGGAAGAGAATGAAACCGGTTTCCCAAGAGACGTGGGATAATCTGCAGGTTATCTTCGCTGAGGATGCGCCAGGTGGGTTTGTGAGGGTTATGGAGAGTCATGGGCCGCCTTCTGAAGAAGAGGAGGCGTAGGACCTTGACGGGCTTTTTGGGAGGTGAACGAGGAAAATGGGATGAGGTGCGCTATGGTGAGTGGTGTTGAGACATGTTGATGGATGGAGAGATGCACTGTTGTTCGGTTGTCTGGAAGTGGAAAATTGGAATGGGGAGAAAGGAAGGTTAATCATTGGAAATTCTATAATTTTTTCAAAGCGGGGTGATCAGTGATCACTTCTTGGGTTCGATGCTGGTGACTTGTAACTGGGCGGATTTATCCTCGGAGGGAGTGTCTCGTGTCCACGGAAGTCACTGGCAAAAGTGAAGAAGTTCTATAATTCTACTCCATCTCAACGCAGCGTGTGGCTGACCTTACCGGCCCTAATCCACGTGGCTCCCGCGTGAAGTCAGGGGTTTCTTCTTCTTTGTTTCAAGAAAGCTTGTCTTAACCGCCGAGGCGTTGGGGGGCTTTTGCCGTTGGGGGCTGGAATCTCAACGGCAACTTCCATTCTACCGCAAATATTCAGCTTCGCGTTCAAGCGGAAGGAAGCATCATCTCAGCCTCGCAACTTCGATGCATCTATTGGTGAGATGTCTTCGGATCAAGCAAGCGCCGAAAGTAGTTTGTGCTACCTCCGAAAGAGTGCGTCTCCACCCGGCTCGCGTTGGAATTCGAAACGGAGGCTCACTTACCACTATTTTAAGATATGGGTAAAAAGGGGCTTTCGCGACCGGGCGGAGCAGCTCGCAACCACCAATCATAGCTTCCAGGCGGGCCCCCCTCCCCTTTTGCATACACCACTTTGAAATATCTCGTGTGACTTCAAACTTTATAAGGTGCCTCTCATTCTTCTCTTCCCTTCTATGTCAAAGCTACCGCACAAAGATTTGGCATTGCCACCATGCCGGCGACCCAGACTCAAAACTCCGCGCAGGATCCGTCGGATATTTTCCAGCTATTCGAGCCATTGTCAATCCTTGAACGTCTCGTCGAAGGTCAAGTCCAGCATGCGCACATCTTAAGCAAACAAGAGGAGCATCTTTCAGCGTTGCAGAAACAGAAAGACCTACAATTGATATTAGACCCAAACTATATCGAGTTTCAAGATAGTCGTCAGAGGAGAAGAGAGATAGAACGGCAGTGGCATGACGAAATCCTCATGTGGGATCCCTTACAAGATTGGCCCCCAGACGAGGACCGAAACCTGTACGACATCCTTTCACCGGTTTCGGAGGAGCAAGAACAACTATGGACTACCTGGCAATACCAGGCGGCGTACCCAAACACTGCCGATTTCCTTGCAAAGGCTACCTCTAAACCTCCCCGAATACAACACATCCCGAAAGATGTCTTAACATCAGTCAAAAAGTCGCGGTCGCGAGTCTCCTACTATTCATTTCTCCAGACTGGAGAAGAACCGGTAGTTGAGAAATGGAGCTCCGAAGACCCCGTCGCAGAAGAACCGGGGATGCAGGTACCAATGCCCCAGAGATTGTGGAACATCGTCCAACGTCGAGTAGTGGCGGACAGAACAGGGAATTCCGGCAGAGTTGGAGAGCGTTTACCTTCGCGTCTGTTGTGCATAGAAGACATTTCTCCTGTCGTAGCCGCAATTCTTCTCGCATCAACACCGAAGTAAGTTATCCTCCAGATATACTCACATGTGGGAATAACATTTCCTGACACCGTATTAGGAGTGTTGTCTCAAGTGTCTCGCCTTTCCTTGAGCGCTACTTGGGCTTCACAAACTTCGGCAAAGCATCTATGCAGAGTATCAAAAGCGAGGTAAGAGCACCACTCAAAGCTTTGGGAACACCTACCTATATCCAAATGTCCCACAAGAGTTCGTACATTCCAAAATCTCTAACTCAAGGCTGAGAATTTGATTGTACAATATTTTGAGGGAAGTTTGAATAGCCGTTCTTGATGAATACACCGGAACCTCCTCTACATTGACACTGTCTGGAACTGCGTTGCACGTAGAGTAATGGCAGCAGCTCTTACAGCATTATGCATCCCTTTGACGAATGGTTGGCTTACGATTCTGAGATAGACCGTGAACACCTTTATCTTCGAGTATCACTTTGCCTTCTACTACGTCACAAGAGAATCCTTGGAAACCCATTTGATGCTCACCGACGTCCGCAAACTCCGGAAGTTCTCATGGTTCGGCCAGCGACTCGGGAGTGATACTTGCAGTCGCCACATCTATGAAGAACAGATGAGTTTCATCCTGATGGGACATGGCCAAGACACATACACGTGTTATCAACTGGGCGAAAAGTACTTCAACGGCCCTAAATCTGGCGAGTTTAGAACCTTTGTCAATAGTCCCACATGGACTCCGTCCACTCTGTTTCTGTCCTGGATCGCCATGGCGCTCCACCACGTTGGAATCCGCTGGCAAGACGCGATAGCTGCCGTAGATGCTCAGATCGCCTCTGAAGAAGCCGTTGTTTTCCACCAAATGAATAACTTTGGTATGTCACGCCAGTATATCTGATAAAATGACTCGCTGACCAATAACCTAACTAGACTTGGCGAGCGGAGCCAAGGATCTCATGATATCAACGCTTCGTACGTACTTCTGGGCACTGGAGGCGTACAAGCTGTTCGAAGAGACGCTGGAAGCAACCGTCAACGCATGGGAGCAATTTAAACGCCACTCGCTCGACAAGGTCAATGACGGCCGAAACCCGGAAGACTTTTCGAAATCTGTAGAACTGATCGAGTTGGCCATAGATCGACTCCGGGACAAGATAGAGAAGATTCGAAGGAAGTCCGTGCAGGTGCTCCGTCTGCGGGATGGGCAGTTGTCTGTCACATCGCTCTCGGACAGCAGGGTTACCATCAACCAAGGCGAGAACATCAGATTACTCACCTATTTCACCATCCTCTTTCTCCCGCTATCATTCTCTACTGTAAGCATTGTCCCGTAACCCCCGCAGCTGAAAGCTCCACGCAAAAGGCATTCCAATTCTGACTAGTAACCTCTGTTCTTCAATCAGAGCGTATTCGGCATGCAGTTCATCCTCCCCAAAACCACATCCATTAAGACATTCACCATCGTTCTTCCGGTGGTAACATTCTCCACAATACTAGCAGTCTGGCTCCTCACCGTCTGGCTCCGGAACATGCAGCAAGCCATCAGCAAAACCATACCTAATCCTGGACAAAGGCTCCGCTCCTATATAAACTCGCATCCACGAAAGCAGCGGGGAAACGGGGCAGCTCGCGACTCAGGAGAGCAACCCGGCTGGAAATACCTCCTATTTCTCGCGGAGCTCTGTATCATCAGCATTCCCGTCCGCGAGGTCAAAGCAGCGGCCAATCTCTACGGGTTGTGCAAACGACGTGCTGCTTCGGAATCAGACACCAACCTTGGAAGCACGACATCGCAAACACATCTCCGAAGCACCACCACGCTCGTTTCCGAGGGCAGGTCGGATACTGGAGAGGGCAATGCCACTGCGAATGCGAAATCACGCGTACGCCAGGTAAGGGAGCAGCTTGAGATTCAGCAGACCCAGCAAGCCGAGCAAACGAGCATCGTCGCCGCCGTGCGGCGGGCGTCCACCGTTCTGCTCATCGGCATCCGCATCCTCCTGCTCGGTCTCTGGATCCCGCTGCTCCTGCTCGAGTACATTGTTCTGCTCTTCTGCTGTCCCTTTCTAGGCGGACTCATTGATCCTATGCAGCTCGAACTCGACACGCGACTCCAGCCCAGCGTCAACAGACGCGAACAGCTCACGCGATGTTTTATCGCCCCATTGCTATTCCTCGGCTTCGACCCCGATCTATCTCGATTCTCATTTTCGTCCTACGGATGGAGATGGAGAAGCCCCTTCCGCCGCACCAAACACGAACACCGCTCGCCACGCCCACCTCCCCCGCCCACAGGACCCTACGGCCACGCCCTCACGCCCCTGCCTCCTCCCTCGTCCTCTTACCACCACCCAGGCCTGCACCTCCACCAGACTGCAAACGGGCCTCCGGGGAGAGCACCGCACGTGCGGAGCGCGTCGCGGATAAGACAGATGATGGCGCAGCAGAACTTCCAGGCAGCGTCGGCGTACCACTACCCGCAGCAAGAGCAACACCTCCACCTTTCAGGTCCGAGTCAACAGCACAATGCACACGGATATCTGAATAATTCCAATCCGCAGGGCAGCATTCCGAGACATGCGGGTGGTGCCTGATGGATTCAGATTTGGGCGAGAATATATCGGAGGATAGGATGGGTGGATGGGTGGATGCGCCGCTGCCCGCATCTCGTCAAACTTGTTTAAAGAACAAGATGAACTATCTTACGGTTGAAGTACTCATAGTGGAAAGTCTTGGCAAGGTTCGAAGGGATCTGAAAAGAACTTGGCCTGGTTGCCAAAGTGAGGATTGCGGAACCCAGACTACATCATTTCACGAAGTCATCCCATTGGATAGGAAAAGTTTCACGCACCTCAATCTTAGTACTAGCCCCTAAAATGCACGCTTTTCAATGTCTGGCAAGCCAGAAAATGTATACATGAAGCCTGTACCACCATTTTGCAGTGGCGAAAGATAAAAGAAACCCATGCACATAATCGCGTCTCTTGATTCCTGTTCCCATACCCCTATTCCGATACCTTCATCATTCATCCCTATAATTCTCCTTCTATTCGTTGTCGAGTTGTGTGCAAGACATTTACTCGTCATCTCCAACTCTTAAAGAACCTTCAGAGCTCAAACCGTGGCTCCAGAATCCTTCAATGGCAGTGGCCTTTCTGGCATGTGCGAACAAGAGCCAGAAACCAAAGACGGGCTTGGCAAGGACATCCAAGATGGCGTAAGCAATGATCTCAGCGTCAACGCTCCACTTGCGAGCACCATCACCAATACCCCAGACAATTGGGTACAGAGTCCAGAGAATGAGGGTGAAGCCACCAATGGAAGCAAAGAGCTTGGAGGTGGAGCTGTCCTTGCTCATGGCTGCACGACGACCAGAGATGACAAGCTGATAGACGATGACGAGGTAGGCAATGCAAGCCATGGCATACCAGCCCCACTTCTGACCATCGTTCTTGCCATATGCAGCAAAGAGGCCAGTCAAGACCATGATGAGATCTGCGACAATGGCAACGAGGATGCTAGCACCGTCCATACCAGCCAAGAAAGCCAAGTCCAGGAGGAGAAGTGGTGTAGTTACGCTCCAGTCGACGTACCGGGCCCAGAATACTTGACGGAAGACGTGCTCGACAGTGTCGGGAACATGCTTGTGTGCCTCCTTGACCACGATGTGTGCGTATGAGTTTCCGTCGCCAGTCGCCATGGCGAAGTAGGAGAGGGTGGCAAAGGTGGTGATCAAAGTCGTGATGACGTGGAAGAGGCGTTTTTGCTACTGGCGGTTAGCTGACCCGTTATGGAGGAGAGCAGATGAACTTACGACTGGGACTCTCCACGACATGGCGATAAAGGCAAGAGTTGACAGGAGCATGATGACGAAGACGACCTGCCAATGGTTAGATATGCAAACGGAGGATCTTGATAAAGCCTACCCAGAGTGTCTTGCCTCCAGTGTCGCCAATTCGCTCATAGCGAGGGAGGTTTGGGGTGACTGTTGGGATAGGAGAGACTGATGGAGTGGGGGATGGGGTGGGGACGAGCAAAGACGAAGTCTTGAAGAACGCTGCCTCGAAGCCAACTGGATCGAGCATCTTGACGGTATTGATCTGTTCTTGATTGTTTGATGTGCTGTACTCTTGAAGCCCTGCGTTTGTGATGTTCTGAAGAAGAGTTTGTTGATGTCGTTAATGGAAAGAGAAGAGAGGAAGAAGGAAGGAAGAGGAGATGAGGAGAAGGTAGCCTCATAATAATGCAATATGAAGGCAGGAGCGAGATGACGCGGTACTTTCCTGCTGCAGGCTTGTGCCTGCCCAATTGGTAGCACCGCTCGTCCCACAAGGCAGTCGTCACCAAATCAACATCGGGGGTACTTGCTGGGGCTGCGCCGTTGCGTGACCTAGTGCATGGAGAAGCATGCTACGAACCTTGATCTTGATCTCTGCCACGATGCTGAGCCGACGAACTCCGTTTGGTGGCAGATGAGGAGGTTGACTGTGGCTGGTGTGCATCGGTGCATCGGTGCATCGGTGCGTCGAGATGCAAATCGAAGGACGTCATACAGTTAGCAGTAGGAAGTGAGGTGGGAGCGGGGAGGTGCAGACAGGGATAAGCTGGGGCGGCATCATCACCAGCAAACGCTTCAGCACTTCACAAGCACTGATCCATGATGCTCCCCTCTGCTCAATCAATTCACAGCACAAGCATTACCTCGAACATGCAATGTATACAAAATGTCTCAAGCTCACGCTCAAAGGCCAGCTTGATCTTGTCCAGAATCCAGATCAACCCCGTGCATGTGGCGTCAGATGTACTCTGCTCGTACAGGGATCCCTCAAGCGAGGAACCAGGCAAGACATCGAGTTTGCACTTTTCCATCTTCCCCGCATGTCCATCACTCAGCACATCAGGTGACCCCCGGGCCCCCCGAGAATTTCTCACCTTGCAGATGTCTTAGTCAAGGAATGTTTCAGGTGAGGCGGGTGCATCACATTCCCAACCTCGAAGCCTCTCCTTGGGCTCCTGTCTTTGATCCAGGTTATTACTGGTACGAGGTTGAGAATGAGGATGTCACGTTGGTGGGACTCCGAGTGACGACCTGAGCTGAGCGGAGCGGAGCGTGCGCGCCGGTACCGAGTTGCTTGAGGGTGATCGGCCAGTGCAGACAGAGATTGGAAATAGATCAGACAAGGTTCAGCAAGGAGATCGACAATGGTATCTTGAATCACAACCACTTTATTGGGTTTGGATGAGTAGCGGAGAGAGCTCCGGTGTGGGGATGAGATTTGGGTTGATGAGATTTGATGTCGGGGAGAAGTAAAGTGTGCCAGGAGAGAGCTTGCTCATGTGAGGGAGGCGACCTTGGCAGGGAAATCCAACCACAGGTATATTTTCATCCGTAACTCTCAAGGTTTGTCATTTCGAATTCGTCTTTGGTTCGATTGAGATTCCTTTCATCTCTTCGACAAGCACGATTCATCCCAAGAAGGACCGAAAGCATCAAATACTTTATCAATTGGTATGCTACAAGACTGATTACCTCGCCAACACTCAAAACAACGTACTCCTTCGCATGCAATTTTTTTTGAGCCCGCCCACCCCACCCATGCAATGCACCCAACCAACCCATCCCTTTTCCCCAATTATCTATCCGGCCATGCATTCCTATAGACAAGAGGAGTGAGCAGCGACTATATAATACCATTCGCACATCTTTTGACCCAATTTCTATCGACCCAAAGGTCTACGGACCTTCCACCTTCTCCAATAAGGGCAACAACGCCTCCAATGCCCTCGCACTGCCTTCACTGCCCAAAATGACGGCACCGGCTCTCGCAGTACTCAAGTACGACAACTCCGAAGATAAATTGGCCGCAGGATCCTGCATCCTCATCTCATCAACTAGCTTCCCCGCAACACCACAAACGATGCCCGTACTCTCCAGCGGCAAATCCACCAAGTCCAAGAAGATCGGCACCAAATCTCCCTCTGTGTCACCGGCGATGCTGTTCCCAAACAGCCACAGCAGACTCTTGTCCACAAGTAAGGAAGGCGCATCATCTTGTGCTAGCGTAAGCGACAGGAAGCGAGGCTGCTGTGCCAAAGCAGATACCAGCCCAACGTAAAGCTTAGGATCGATATTTTCCATCCAGCTGCTCTGCTGCGCACTCCCGTTCGTTCCGTTCCGATATTCATCCTGAGGTAAGATTTCCTTCCCAGAACACTGAACAAGATGCAATCCTGGCTCTACAAACGGTACCACATGCCTCTTCTTTAGCTGGCTGAACGTGCGAAGTTGCAGCTCAGCGACGTTCGTCGGCGGCGGCGTGGATGGCGGGTCGGAGGACGTGCTTGGGATGCGGGAGTGCGTGGTCGGTGTCGGTGCTACATACGCTGAATCGTTCTCGGAGAACTCGAACCCTCGAGCGAGGAGTGCCGATCCGACTGTTTGCCGATCTTTGCTAGGGACGAGGATGAAGTCTGTGTAATAAGTTGTGATGAAGAAGATGGGGATTCCTGCCATGGCGAGGGGAGCTGTTAGGTCCATGACTCGCTGCCCGGCTTCCATCCCTGCGCTACTAACGCTGAAGACGATGTAGCTCTCTTTTGATATTTGCACCTGTCTGGAGGATTCTTTGGGGAGGAGGGCAATGACTGGCGCGAAGACGTTCTGTGCCCAGGTGGTGTGGCAGACGATGGAGCATTCGATGGGTGTTACGCTGATGTTGAGGAAGCCGTGCTTATGGTCGAGGGAGTGGCCTTCGAGGAGGCCTTCCGGGCCGCTTTGGTGCTTTGGGCCGCCATGAGGGAGGAGGACTTGGAGTATTGGTTGAAGAAGAGAGGAGTAGAGGGCAAGAGGAATGTGTATGAGGCTGAATTGACCCTCCTGTTCGCAGCCGTCAGTGGAGGTCACGACGGTCGGTTTGATGTTGATATTCGAGAACATGAATAAAAAGTCCCCATGAGGTCGAGAACGCCTTCTTGATATATGTGATCGGAATTGTATGAGACATCTAGAGCGTATAAACAGAGACATAGTCCACCGTCACAAGAACAGCTCAACCATGGTGTAGCCACACTTGCCCAAGCCTCGTCTCATACAGGACCGGAACTATCCATGAACTCCAGCGCTGGCGAAGACTCGAGGGTGCCAACAAAGCTCGAAAGTATAAACGAAGGAAGAGAAGCGAAGGAAACTTACAATGAAGGATATTTGTGCGTTCATGGTGTTTCTGTAATCCCAAATCGGCGGCTTTCCGGGTCAGCGACAAGGATATTATGCAGCCTGCTTGACCAGCCAGTGCCTTGCAGCCACCCAATACCAGAACGGCAGCTTGAAGGTGCCTTGGCCTTCAGCCGTGTCTTGCAGTCCGAAGGATGATCGGCGGGGTGGGGAGTGAAGGGGAGGGCGCAGGAGCAGGTGTTTGGCGGTGTCTTGGAGCCAGACGAGGAGGAGGTTACACGATACGGCTTCATCGGCGGGGTAATCGAGGATGGATGAGGTAAAGTGCACCGACTCGGAATTGGGGGGGGGCTCTCAGCTGATACCAATGCTCTCCCCCTCACAGCTGGGAAAGTGACGAGGCGTCCCCACGCGGACAGGGTAGAGCAGGGCAACGAGGACTGTCTCAACTCAGCTTATTTTGGGGGGGAGGGTTGGGGGGCATGTGTAATTGTGAATGGGCCGTATTGGGGGGGTGAGGGGGAGCTCGCCGACTTAAGAATTCTCCAGCTCGCGAAGCACAAGGAGATTCAGGGTCCTTGGATTACTAGCCCGAATGCTGTGCAGCGTGCATGAGAATCGCTTCAGTCGCACACGCCACCAAATGTTGACGTGGGGGTGGGGGGGGGGGGGGGGGGGGGACGGACGGAGACGGGGGACGGGCACCACGGGAGCGAGCCTGGTGCTGCTCAGTGTCCTTGCTGATGAAGGCGGGGTCGGGGATGGAGCCGGGGGGGCATGCAAGGCTGGCTGGGCGAGCTGGAATTGCTTGTTGCGTGTGGTCAGTACAGTAGTGAGTGCAGCCCGGTGGTGACTTTGAGGGAAGTGAGTGTGGTGAAGTGAGTGGAGTGGGGTGGGGTGGGGTGGGGTGGAGGGAGTGGAGGGGTGGAGTGGGTGGAGTGAGTGAAGTGGACTGGTGTGAGGTGAAGTGAAGTGAAGTGAAGTGAAATGAAGTGAAGTGAAGTGAACTGGAAAAGGGAAGATGCGTCGACGTTGGAGATGTAAAAACGGGGTCCACCTTTGCATTGAGCTTGTCAAGCCTCGCATTGCCCCGCCCGTCACGATGCACCTCTCTTCTTTATCTCGGCTTCATCCAGGACGGCTCGAGTCGAGTTGAGTCGAGTCGTGTAGCGCCCGATGCGCGGCGGGTGTTTCCGCCATCACATCAATTAAGTACTGAGCGTTACCTACGGCACTTGCCTCCACTCTCTTTTCTGACAGCATCGTGAAACAAGACATCTATGAATGCTGGCCGTGGAACCCCATTATCTATCGCACCGCGTCGTGGCTATCCGCGGCCCAATCGAGAGTGGGGCACCACAGCAGACAGCAGACACCAGACATCAGACACCAGACACCAGACATCCGACACCAGACAGCGCAGAACCTCCAGCATCGTGAAAGGGAGCACAGAAGGGCAATTCCTTCCAGAAAGTGGGATGGGTTACCGTCGTTTGCAGTGCTTGCAGATGACTTGCACCGCAGGCTCTGGCTTCCACTCCGAATGGACCTTCAAGCTGCATGGTGATGTACTGTACATGCCGAATCTCGGGGTGTACCACGTTGAATTGTTGTTTTGATGATGAGTTGGCCAGGTATAGAAGAGAGTAATGCGAGCCGTGACGTAAAAGGCAAAAGCTGCCTTAAGGTAGCAAGGGGACTCTAAAAGAGGGCATCATACGAGCCGTGTATTGGCGCTTATTCGTCGGGTACGATGTACCTCTCGTCCGGGCGACAAAATGGGATATCGGCGGAGACAGTGATGTCATGAGAATCTGAAGCTGGAAGGTATCTAATCCTAAGACCTCTTCGTATCTTGCTGCTCACGATTCCCCCTTACTGCGAACGACTGCTCGCTTGTGTCACTCACCCGTCCCGTGACTCGGATTGGAAACTCATGCCGTAGGATGGGCTGTTTGTTCAAGGGCCAAGATACTTGGGGTCTCTCGGAGTCTTCAAAGAGTCATTGCTCGTTCTCTTTTTAGTGAAGCACGCAATATGTTTCAGGGCCGTGGTCACGTGAATTATGTAAAAGTTTAGAGCAAGCAAGAACAGCAAGCAGGAGTGCAGTTTCGAATCTTAGTAAACCCTTGCACATAGTTTCAAGCCTCCGGTAAAGTGAATCCTCATAGTTTTCAGGATCTTTAAGTGAAAGCTATGGTAAAGGCTTGGTTATCAGGGTTGATGAAAAAGGGCCCAGGAACAGGCGAATAGCTGGAAGACAAGCCATACTTTCAAATGGGATCCGAGCGAAGAGACGGTCTTCGTATTCAATTCAACTCAGTTCAGTTTCGTTCAGTTCCATTCAAATCCAAGATTCATTATCTCGATCATCAAGATTGTCGTCCAGAGATTCCATTAAGAGCAAGCACTTCCTCCGCTGACTGGATCGCTTGCACCGCAGTGGAGCAGCCCTGTGGCTTTCGACAACCAACGACATCCTGCACCAAACAACACCCAGCATTGCTCACCTCAATCAGAAACCTGTCGCCCTTCGAAGAGCTGTTCGTCCGTTGTCCCTTTGAACTTAAAGGAATCATTGCTGCCCTGCGCCGCCCACGTCAGCATAAATCGGCTCGTCAATCTAATAACACGCGCCAGCCTGCGCACCGCAGCTTAACATTCCACCAGCATGGAAACTATCGTGTGCCAAGCATCCAGGTACCGTTTTTCTACTAACTCCCTCACTCCGCGATCGCTCCCAATTCATCGCATCAGGAATTAATTAATTATTCAGCTCATTTTCAGTTCTGCTCGTCGGCCGGCCGGGAGATCAATGATTACCAACAGCCGGAATTTTTCGACGCCGTGGGGATGAAACTCATCTCATACCTCACCCCCTAGATCAAAGATCAAGCATGAAAGTTCGTTCGGCACACCTCACTGCTTAGCGCAGCTTTTCATATCGATCAACACTGGAATTTACCCTTACTGACAAAAATTAGTTGCGTGTCTCATCTTTCGGTGCATAAGAGGTCTGCTTTCCCCGGATGCTAATCTTAACTTGTACCTCCAGGTAGCCAACCCTCAAGATGTTACCACCCCTCGCCAAAAACGCCTTGATGGCACTCCTTGTTTGTGCAGGCACAGTTTCAGGGTCGAGTCTTCGAAGTCGGACACCATATGCCGTGAAAGACACGCATCACGTGCCGAAGAGTTGGAGGGCAGTCGGACCTGCGCCGGCGGATCATATGATTAGAATTCAGATTGGACTGAAACAGGGTCAATTCAATGAACTCGAGAGGCATCTATACGAAGGTACTTTTGGAGATGAACATTTCATTTTGTGAACATCACATGACAATCTCAAAGTTTCTTATTTTGTTGTCTCAAACTAACTTTGAATCAGTGTCCGATCCATCTCATGAACGATATGGTCAACATCTTTCAGCCGAGGAGGTGGATGAGCTTGTCAAGCCTACCGATGAGACTTTTGACCAAGTCCATGAATGGCTAGATGACTGTGGTGTTGATAGCAGTCAGCTCGAGTACAGCCGTGCAAAAGATTGGATTAAAGTCACGCTTCCAGTCAACGATATTGAAAAATTGCTTGACACCAAGTACTCCGTTTTCAAGCACAAAGACGGCTCTCACCTGGTCCGGACACCACAATGGTCCCTTCCTATTCATCTCCACGGGCACATCGACACGATTCAACCAACCAACTCATTCTTCCAACCCAAGCCGAAGAGATCCACTCTCAAGACTGTGGAAGTGGCTGGCCTAGAACAGTATTTAAGCGGTGATACCGTCAGTCCTGTAGGCAAGGCTACCGTCGCTGAAGCATGCAATATCACTGCCGTAACAGCAACATGTCTTCGAACTCTTTATGGTCAGCACAGCTTCGACTATTAACTCTCTTCCAGCGCCTAACATCCCCATAGGAACAATAGACTATGTCCCCAAATCTCTGGACAAGAATCAAATCGCTCTCTGCAACTATTTAGGAGAAGCAAATAATCGATCAGATGTGAATATTTTCTTGTCGAAATTTAGACCAGATGCAGCAGGAGCAGGCAACAACTTTACTGTTACCACTATAGATGGAGGAAATGATCAACAAACTCCGCTCAACTCCTCAGGACTAGCTGCTGGAACAGACCTCGAAGGCAACCTGGACGCCGAGACTATCATTGGAATCACATATCCTACAAAATTATTTACATTTAACACTGGCGGAAAACCCCCGTTCATTCGGGACCATGCAACACCAACAGACACCAATGAGCCGTATCTCACCTGGGTACAATTTATCTTGAACCAAACAACTATTCCCCAGGTCATCAGCACATCATATGGCGATGATGAGCAGAGTATTCCATTATCCTTTGCAATATCCGTCTGCAACAGCTTTGCTCAATTAGGAGCTCGAGGAACGACCCTCATCTTCTCGAGTGGTGATAGTGGCGTAGGCGGTGGTCCTAATTGCGTCACAAATGATGGTAAAAATACAAGCACATTTCTTCCTGCGTTCCCAGCAGGATGTCCTTTCGTTACCACAGTGGGAGCAACCAAGAACGTCAACCCCGAGATTGTGGCCGTCGGCGCCGGCAACGGTTTCGTCAGCGGTGGCGGCTTCAGCAACTACTTTCCACGACCTGCCTACCAAAACAAAGTGGTACCAACATACATCACCAGCCTCAAGGGGCAGTTCAAGAACCTCTTCAACGCATCTGGGCGCGGATATCCAGATATCGCGGCGCAAGGATTTCACTTCCTCGTCGTCTGGAATGGAACCCTCGTCTCTCTTGATGGAACAAGGTGGGTTCGGTGCGAAATCGTAGATTATACCATTCTCTGACATAGCAAATAGTGCATCAGCACCAACTATCGCCTCCGTCATAGCACTGGTCAATGATGTGCTCCTCGCAGCCGGCAAGCCAGTCCTCGGCTTCCTCAATCCATGGCTCTACTCAGGTGGATCAGCATCATTCACAGATATCACGAGTGGATCTGCAAGTGGCTGTGGAACTACGGGCTTCCCAGCTCAAGCTGGCTGGGACGCAGTCACCGGTTTTGGAACTCCTGTAAGTCTCACTCCTTTGCCGCTGGAAATTTCGTTTCTGACTCAACAGTTCTTCCCCAAATTTCAAGCTGCAGCGATGAACAACGGCATCTTTCGGTAGGGTTTTTCTTTCGTGATTTCTTTCGTTTTTGTTTTCGAGTGTGTACATCGATAATAATGTGTTCTTTTTCTTGCAAATAGTTTATCGCCAAGGGGGAATATTTACATCATGATGTTTGTAACTATGTGTTTGATGATAATGGATGGGTTATGACATAGATCCCTATTTTGTCTCCTTGGTTGTGGTTGTGGTTCGAGTTGCCAAGGCTAAAGTTGGCTACCTGTCATTTGATAGGGCCAGTGCTCTTTAATCTTCGTTCCGACAAAGCCAGGATAGAAAGGCCTTCCCGACATCAATATCTTGGCGCTCCCATCTACCGGAACAACTTCGGTATCTCATTTCCAACATTAGGAATAGGGCCCATTGAGATAGCGTTTAACGCGTTTGTATGCACAAATGCAGATCGACCTCCCTCCCCTTTAACGATAACAGCTCTCGATAAGCACTCCCAGATCCACATCGATGAGTGAACAAACTCAAAGATGGGTTTGGCAGCTCCCAAAAAGTCAAAGATGGGATTGACCCGGATCTTTGGGTTCAAGTCTGGTTTGCATGAATAAGACGTAGTTCCTCAATGTGTTCTGGATCTGAACTCCTTCCTCGCCTTTCAATATCCACCCCAACTCCACCAGAACAATGAAGCAACAGAATCATCTCAGAAGCTCGCTCCCTCCGCGACACCTCGATCCTTGTGGACCTTCCACCTCACCTCTTCCAGAAACCCTCCCCAAAAACGTCACAGAGATAGCAAACTCTACCCTCACACCCTCATAAATCGAGATCACATCCTACGATGTCCCGGAGCTACTCCAAGCCATCCGTAGCAAGGAGTATTCCTGTGAGACTGTCACCAGAGCATTTCTTCGGCGTGCGGCCTTGGCGCAGAAACTGGTATGCAATCTTCCATCTCCCACTCTCAGTCTGGATTTTGGGATTTAAGTCTAGGCGTTAATCTCAACAACAGACAAACTGCTTAACAGAGCTTCTCCCGTCCCCCACGATCGCCCGAGCAAAATATCTCGACTCCCTAGCCCCCACCGAACGCGGGCCATTCCACGGGCTCCCTATCTCCATCAGAGAGCATCATAGCATGGAAGGTCTGCCTAACAAGGGCGGATACGTCGCCTGGATAGGGAAGCTACAGGAAGGACGCTGCTCGACGCAGGAAGTACTGCTAGAAGAGGGAGCGGTCTGTATGCTCGAACCACGCAGCCACAGGCCATCATGCATCTGGAGGGCAGCACTAATATCTATGGTGTTACGAAAAATCCGCGGAATACTGATCTTACGTGTGGAGGAAGCTCGGGTAGGGAAAGTGCGTTGATTGCTTGTCGGGGGAGTATTTTGGTGAGCCTAGCTTAAGCGAGAATTGCGAATGTGGATCTTGATATTGAGCAGGATATGGGTGGTGATATTGGAGGCTCAATTCGCTGTCCTGCTGCTAATGCGGGGACTTATGGGTTTAAACCAACCCCCGGACGGATCGGGAAACTGGGCTCGAGAGCTGCGGTTTCGGGCCAGGAAGGGTATATTTCTTCAATAAGAGAAAAGGGGTTCGCTAACGAAGTGAAGGGTTATTCCTACTCGAGGACCCATGGCTTCCTCTCGCTCTGGAACCAGCTTATTCATGGAAAGGTATCTCAGCTATGAGCCTTGGATCAAAGACGACTACCTGGTTCCTATCCCCTGGCGACCCATTACGCTCCCTCCGAGGCTGAAATCGCAATCATGTGGTCAGACGAAATCGTCACTCCTCACCCACCATTTGGCGACCCCTAAAGAAGTCGCCAAATCCCTCTTAGAAGCAGGGATCGAGCTCGCAGACTGGAAACCAGAGGGCCATGATGAGTGCTGGGACATCACGCAAGCACTGTACTACGAAGACGGCAGCAAGCACGTCGAGAAACTAATTGCTGACGGAGGGGAAGAGATGCTCTCTTTAACCAAGTGGCTTATCAAAGATAACAAAAATGTGAAGTATCGAACTATGGAGGAGATTTGGGATGTATGTCTAATCTTCCTTTCACCATTTCTGGTTTAAGGGGGAGGGGAGTGCTGGTATGAGGTAATAGTTGAAAGGCAGACGAAACACGTACCGCTTAAAGTACAACAAACTCTGGCTCAGCACAGGAGAGAAAGACAACCACCCCGTCGATGCAATTCTCTGCCCATCCGGCCCCGGCGCTGCACCACCTCATGGCAACGCAAAATACTGGAATTACACCAGCCAGTGGAACCTCCTCGAATACCCTGGCGTCGTATTACCGGTTACGTTTGCAGATCAGGAATTGGATCTTAATGATAAAAGTTATGTGCCGAGGAATAAGCAGGATAGATTTCATTGGGAACTGTATGAGAAGGACAGGTATGTGGAAGCGCCAGTTGGACTGCAGATCGTTACAAGGAGGTTTGAGGACGAGAAGTGTTTGGCTGTTTTGGAGGTTGTGGAGAGGGCTATGGGACATCAATGATGGGGGCGGTGGAAGGAAAGTGGCTGGTTGGTGGAGGGAGCGGTGAAGCAGGAACCGCAATGCAGATGCAGGGCTTGAGTGCCATCACACCCGTAACCCTTCTTAGTGGGTAGGTGGCTGATGTCCACCTCGAGTGCCGTCAAGCCGGTAATGGCTTGCGAGTGGGTAACTTGCAGGTGGACTGTAGCAAGCATCGTATATAATTTGCAGTAATTCGACAATGTCAAAAGAAGAACAGGGCAAGCCACCATCGTGTGGGGATTCGGGCTCGGAATCGTGTGTAACTTCACTTTGACGTCTTGCATCAACGGCATTGATCCATCCCAGTTTGCTGAGTATTCAATAGAAACAGCAAAAACGTAACCTTGAAAGTTGACTTAAGTCAATTCTATGCAAGTACCGCTGAGAACTCCATCATAAGTACAACGAAGTAGCGTGAGACTCGTGAATACTTACTTCTTGTGCAAATATCCAAGGAAATCTCAAAAGCCACATTTCCCAGAGCGAAGTGACCCCCAAGATCGACCCCCTTAATCCCCAGGGTTGACCCCCAAGCCCGATAACCCAACGTTCTCTCCTTCGTCAAACCATCGTGGCACATTTCGCTTCCAAATCCCACCCCGCCCATATCCCACAAAGCGCCATGCATCGACTTCCGCCCCATCATCTCCATCCCCTCTCCAC
This sequence comes from Hyaloscypha sp. PMI_1271, assembly GCA_021399465.1. Classification (NCBI taxonomy): domain Eukaryota; kingdom Fungi; phylum Ascomycota; class Leotiomycetes; order Helotiales; family Hyaloscyphaceae; genus Hyaloscypha; species Hyaloscypha sp. PMI_1271. The sequence goes on from JAJTUS010000091.1 coordinate 97,502, forward strand.
AGACCCCCATTCCCTCTTGGCATTCCTTGGCCCCCCGCACGTCGAAAGCATCCCAACACTTTTCCCCTTCCACTCCCCAAATTCCCAAAAATATCGTTTTTTTTTTGGCTGGCATTAACGCACCCACGCCACGCATACGAATCCCACGCAAGGCCCGGGGTCCTATATCATTTTTGAGATATTTATTTTCGCCGGAAGGGGAGGGAAGAGGTCCCCGAAGGCATTTCCTCAGCCGGTTTGGCCGGCTCGACTAGCAAGCTGGACGGCAATTTCGACATGGCAGCAACTCCGACATTGTTATATTAAAAGACTTCCACAGTACATATTACAATAGAAACTTATCTCTAGACAGGCCTTAACGAATCGATTAGAATGCATTAATCTAATAAGTTGTACTATTCGTGGTTATATGGTAGTCATATACAAATGTCAGAGTTGCTGGTGCCCCCGAACTTGCTAGTGCAGAGTCGGCCCCAGCAAAGGAGGAATTGCCGACGAGTAAGCAGGGTTCTCCGCTTCTGCACAGGAGGAGGTGGAAGTAGAGTGAGACATGACGAGCGTGGGGGGTCACTCTTAAGGGGGAAATCAACTGATATTTGCATGTGCTATCCTTGTCACAGGCTGTCCTCTGAGTGGTTGAAAAGAGATGCCGGGGATGTTGCGCACTAGATTTTAGGCACGTGAATGCAAAGGATCGAAGTTGATGTGATGGAAGTCAGCTTATGAAGTCATTGCTAGTTGGATGTTTGAGGGCTTGTGACGAAGGTGTCGGTGTGAGATTCATTAAGCTTGAGCTGTGATCTCACGTCATACAGGTATTGTACAGGCTTGAGTTGGTAAATTGTAATTACCATCCTCCGCCTCGGCCGCGATAGTTTCCCCTTCCGCGAGGTCCGTTCCAGTTGCCGTTGTAGCCTCTTCCGTTTCCTTGCTGCCAGCCTCCTGGTCCGGATGCGGGTGGGTAGTTGCCTTGCTGCTGCTGGTAGTTCATCGGTGGTGGATTCCCAGGAGGAGGGGGCGGTGGAGGCCAATTACCATACTGTTGTTGATTTTGACCGTTGAAGTTTTGTAGGGGCGGGGGAGGAGGAGGAGGAGGCCATGCTCCGAATTGTGGATTTTGACCGTTGAATTGGAGCGGGGGCGGCGGTGGGAAGCTTGGATTGAAGGGTTGTTGAAAGGGCGGAGGGGGGATGGAAGGCATATGGGGCCTTGGTGGTAAGCCCTGAGGAGGCCGAGTGTCTTTTGGATAGCTTTCCGGCCGTATTGGACTTGACGATCGTCTGGGAGACCTCGAGTATGACCTCCTCGACCCGGACCCCGAGTTCCCATTCTTCCGTCCATGATCTGGCGATGGAGAGCGTGAAGAACTGTAAGAACGTCGCCGTCGTGCAGATTTGTAGTATTCTGGACTCGATCCATCATCCGAGTCGCTATATCGTCTCTTCCTCGTACCCGGAGTTGAACTCCTGCTTCGACTCCTTCCCCGACCTTCATCTTTCTCAGGAACGTCCAGTCCCTTCTTCCGCCTTTTCATCTTCTCACAGAATGATCGGGACCAGCCATAGTACCCTTCGCCATCGATCACTTCCCCGGTAATCTCATCAAGTATGATAGGCTGACCGAGCTCATCAATATCCATCGATGCTTTCTCCTCTTGATCTGTTTGACCACCAAATATGGTCTGTACATCGTCCAGAAGAGCTTTCACAGCCACTACCAAATTCTCGTCGGCCGGACCCGCCACAAACTGCAAAGGCTTTATCATGTCCGGGTTGATAGGCCTTGTTGAGTTGGGCACGATATGTGGCATCAGGTTTCCTGCAGGTAAATCGAACCATGGCGTGGATGGATCTCCATGTACAGCTGGCATTACATATGGCGCAGATTTGGTAGTCTTCGTTGTAAGTCCTTGATCCCTTTCTGCTGCTGTAGAACTTCCGTCCGCATGCTCCCCCGCCTCTGCGGCATTCTTCACAGCTTCACGAAGTTTGTCGATGTAGTCTTTGGAATAGTATCCCTGCTGGTCCCATATGTCTAGCAGGTCCAGGACTTTCCGCTGATGCTTCGGACATGCCTTGAACGATGCAGCGCTCCCAAACAAGCCCACCAATATTGGCTGTACCTTCCCGCAGATTGATGCATCGTTGATTCGGTATTTGGAATGGTAGAGGATATCGTTGACCAGGTAAAGAATGTGCATGCGCTTTCTCCTCACTGAAGGCTCGCGCTTCGAGGTTGTTTGGCCAACAGATCCCACGAAAGAAGTCGTCAAAGCTGTCAAGTATTTCCCCAATGCTGCGAACCTCGCTGTAGACTGAGCAATGTTCTCCAATATCCATTGCTTGCATTTCTATCCTCAGGGACCATTTAGCCATCGCGTTGACAGAATCATTAGAATGTTTGATCAAACCTGGACGTTTCTCGGGGTGCATTGTACGACGGTTTCGTTCAGCAGAGAATGGAAGTTGGAAATGTCGTCGCGCGCAAGGGAGGTAGGATCAGGCCGCAGAAGACCCGCAGAGAATGAGGCCTTTGCGATGGCGAGCTGATGGGACGCCATTTTGATTCGGCGTGTCAAATGTCCTTCTGTGGAAGGAAATTGCGCGCTTCATGCATGAGAGGCGTTGGAGAATTATGTTGTGTTGCGGCTTGAAGGGAGGACATGGGACGTTGCGACACCTCTCAATGAAGCTCTGAAATTTTTCAGCCTTGCGGCAGAGCTCAGTCTGAACCCCGAAAGCACGCTATTAATTTTCTGGATACACGCTTCACAACCCAAATTAATAATAAGACGCCGACGGCCGTAAATCATTGATGGCACTCGGAAACAAAGCAGTTCTAGGCTTGCAATAGGCCGTATGGGTACAATACTCTTCTCAAGGGCTGCGCTTCTTCACCCGCAGCCCGGCTCCAAGAGTCTCCATCTGTTCATCATGCCACCTTGAACGCCAAAAGAGGAGATGAATCTGCTGTGTACATATATAATACGTCCATTACCTCGCATACGGCCCCAATGTCATGCTTCATATTGTAAGCTTTTCGACTCAGTACCACCCCCTCAGCTGAATCGGTCACCTTTTTTGGCTCGGAAAGGTTCACTCGTCTCGTACTTGCTCTTCTCGCGGACCCTCTGCTCCTCGGTATGCGGTGCATGCCTCGTCGGTGCTGGATCTAACGCTGCTTCTTGACTTGGAGATCCTGTGTTATCCGACCGAGCGGGCCCTACGTTCGTCTTGGAGCTCTGCGGCGGGTGGGTTGCGGTGTACTCGAGCGATTCCTGGATTCGTCTTCGTCTCTGCTCAGCTTCGAATCGGTTGGCGCGGTCCTCGTTGATTGACTTCTTCGCAAAATAGTATGCTGCACCTCCGGCTACTTGGATATCAGCTCCCGGTTCATACAAGCCTGGCTAATTGAAAACGTACCAACACATAGCGAGCCCCATCCTACCCTGTAATCTTGTCAATATCAAGACTTTCCCCCGTCTGCCAGCCATTGATGTTCATACCAGAACGATTTGACCTTCCACTACGTCAGCAGGGGAGCTCGGAACAAGTGGATGGCTTCCTAACAGTATTCATTTCGGAAGATGCGAAGATTCAAGCAGTAATAAACCAATCCGCAATGATGGTGCCGAATTGGATGAAGAAGCAGTCGCAGAGCCTTGTTTCGATTCTTTTCTCCTAGTGGAAGAAATGTGGAAGGAGTTCTGGAAGGAAAAAACGGAAGAGTGGCCCGTTGAAGTGAAGTGGCCCGCAAGTGAGCTGATTTGATCTGATCTCGCGCGCAAATCCCCGAGAACGCCACCAAAATCGTCAACCCCAGCGGCGTGGGGACCGCGACCGAGACCGAGACCGTGGCCTCGACCGTGATCGCCTAGGATAGGTAGCCTCTGGATACGTGCCCAGCAACGCCTACGAATCCGCAACACCTCTCGCGACGCCATGACAGCGACTCCACGTCCTGGTGAATTTGCATGATGTGTCTGCATACGAACAGAATTTGGCCTGCACCCCCTCCCAATTCCGGCGCGACTTCTGCCAAATCTCTAAAACGAATCGAAGGCCCCCCAATTCAAGATTTCCCCCTGTACGCCCTTCCCCACATTCGAGACGCCTCCCCTTCTTGATGAGCGATCCCGACAGACTTCGACAACGGAATATCTGGGGAACGTTAGAGGGAACGTTAGAGGGAACGGCCATTTCTATGAATTCGTGGTCAAACCCCAGATGGGCCTGTAATCTATCAATTCATAAGCCCTGCCTGCGTCAGCAACCTTCGAGATGGAGGAAACCCCGGAGGAGAGCCTAGATGGCTCCTCTATAGTATGGTCTATCAAATCCAACCTCTGAGATTTGGTCCCGCTGACAAAGATGTCTCCCAGAAACCGGTATCCTCTCTGCGCTCACACTTCGAGCAAATGGCGACCTCGAAACCACCCACGCTAGGACTCAGGTCTCTCTCTCCCCAGCCCACGGGGGGCAGTGTTAGTGGCAGTGGCAGTAGCAGAGACACCGCCAGGCCTGGCTCTGCGCGTTTAGAGGGTGTTGCGTTTGGGGAAGGCCCTCGAACTGGCAGATTAAGAGAGAATGAGGCAGCAGAGAATGGACTCCGACCGCCTCGAAGAGACCCCTCCAACTTGTCCCCATCCCCCACGAGGATCTTGCGGCCAAGACCCGTGTCTACGATTACTGCTTCTGCTCCTGCTCCTGCCCCTCCAGCGGTTACCGTTGAACCGCCTCAGTCACCTCCCAAGTCGAGGACGTTGAACTTGACACTTTCGAGCACCCCTTCTTACCTGTCAACGGATACGCCTTTATCAGCTGTTTCAGGAACTTCTTCACCAAGGAATTTTAGGATTCCAAGCAGACCCGGGACTCCTCTTCTGGAACCGAGAAAATCTCCCAAACTCTCAGCCTCCACACCTCCATCCCCACCCCCACCAAGAAGGTCAGGCGAACTCCGACGAGATACCTCTTTTAAAGCCCCCCCTCCCGTCAATCGGGCAGAGAAGCCCAAGATTGCGAGCAAGCTTGTGGCTCTGACATCCCGCACTGAGGCCACCACGCTCGAACCTGGTCCACCTCGTTCAACAGACAGATCTTCCCCATTCAGTACTCCTCCGAGTAGTGGAAGCAATAGCTGCCCTGAGCATGAGCTTCCTACACCCGCCACGCCGAGGCGACCTACGCCTGCCGTTGAGAATAATGTCATGACGGTGACAACATTTGAGCCACCTCCAGTGCACCATTCCCTGGTCAGCAGGAGGAGGAACCAGGAGACGAATGGCATAGGTCGGGCTATTGTATCCGAAGAAGAACAGAGACCTGCTCTACCATCTAGACCCCAGACCATATCGGAAACGACAAAACCAACCCCTAGGGCTATTCAGGCCTCAATGATGCCGCCGCCACCGCGTCCCTCTATGGACAGATCTAGACCGGTTGTGGCTACCACGGAGAGCGTGGGACCCACATTTGCCCCTCCCCCTAAACGAGTCTTCTCAACGCCTGTCAACCAACTACAGCCACCTGCAAGGTCCCATGGCAGGTCAATGACTGTTGATAGAACTTCTGATAGAACACCAGCCGAATTTCGAGCTCCCATCACTTCGACCATGCCTCGCCTTGATGGAAGTTCACAATTTGATCCGCCGCCTGCAACCACTGTTAGAGCCGCACAACCAACCACACAGCCCGTTATGGGAGATTGTCCAGATCCATCTCATTCGAACCGGCGTCCGCCACACTTCAAGCAAGGTGCACACGAAATATCTACCAAGTATGACACAAGAGTTCTTGATGTTTGTGGAGAGTTTGTTGTTACATCTGGCCATGTCACCAAAGTCTTTAGTGTCCTCACCGGTGATATAGTCATGAGTCTACCTCATATGGAGCCTACCAGAATCCTCTCGATCATCTTCAAGCCAGCTTCAAATGTCGAGGATGAAGGGCTTCGATTGTGGATTGGCAGCAACACTGGCGAACTTGCAGAAGTCGATGTCAACACTGCAGATATTCTATTGACAAACAACAATGCGCATACACGTCGAGAAATCATCAAAATGTATAGACACTTGAATGAAATCTGGACTCTTGATGATACGGGAGGCTTCACCTTGTGGGGACCCGATGAAACAGGCAACCCAACACTGACAAAATCTACCAACGCAAACCGACTTTGGAAAGCCCATACCTTCTCGATGATCGTTGGTGATGAATTATGGCATGCTGCAGGCAAAGATATACGGGTGTACCATCCAACGCTTGACGGATCGGCTCGATTCAATGTAGTGGATGTCCCCATGTCTCAACCTAGTGCCGGCGATATTACCTCGGGAACCACTACTAGCTCTCAGCCTGATAGAGTGTACTTTGGTCATATGGATGGAAAGGTCACCATATACTCCCGGAAGGAGTATGCATGTGTCGGAGTGGTCAATGCGAGCATGTACAGAATCTCTTCCCTTATCGGTGTTGGTGGGAATATCTGGGCAGGATTCAGCACGGGCATGGTCTATGTCTACGACACGACTCAAACACCGTGGGTTGTGAAGAAGGATTGGCATGCTCATAAAGATCCTGTGATTAAACTGCATGCCGATCCGAGTAGTTGTTGGAGCCTCGACCGAACGCAGGTCATCTCTCTTGGTCAAGATAACATGTTGCGAGTCTGGGATGGCTTGCTGCAGGACGATTGGATAGGTATGAGTGCGTTGTTTTTGAATGTTTGACATGCTAATGCTCCCATAGAAACCCAAATGCAGTCTCAGGAAAAGGAATTCTGCGACCTCAGCAATATCAAGGCTCTTGTGATGACTTGGAACGCTGGTGCAACGACGCCATGGCATCTCCAGCAGAAGGATCAAGATAACACCTTTTTCCCTCACCTCCTTCAAGCTAGCAACTCACCGGATATACTCGTTTTCGGATTTCAAGAGCTTGTTGATCTCGAAGATAAGAAGACGACAGCAAGTACGTATTATTTTGCTTTGTCGGGATGCAATGCTGACTCCTTGCCAGAGAGCTTTTTCAAATCTAAGAAAAAGGATCCTTCGGAGCAAGAGCACATGAGCCATCAATATCGTGACTGGAGAGATTTCCTGACACGATCCTTGGATGATTGGATGCCCAGCAACGAGCTATACCATCTTCTACACACTGCAAGCTTAGTTGGACTCTTCACTTGCGTATTTGTTAAAGCGTCGTTACGAGATCGGATACGAAATATCAGTGCAGCTGAGGTAAAAAGAGGAATGAATGGTCTCCATGGCAACAAGGTTGGTGATTATACTTTGAACTTGGTTAAGGCAGCGCTAACCAGAACAGGGTGCTTTGGTAGTTCGATTTGTCTTAGATGACACCTCCCTGTGCTTCATTAACTGCCATCTTGCTGCAGGCCAAAATCACACAAAGGATCGAAACACAGACATATCAACGATTCTGGAGAGCTCGATATTGCCTGCAGAAAGAGATCATGGTGTCCGACAAGACAGCTATATTGGAGGTGGTGATGGAACCATGATCCTTGATCATGAGATATGTATCTTGAACGGAGACTTGAATTATCGCATCGATGCCATGGGGAGAGACACGGTCGTCACTGCCATCAAGAACAAGAACTTCGGCAAGCTACTTGAAAGAGATCAATTGCTCGTATCCAAGAGGAGAAATCCGTGGTTCAAGTTGCGAGCCTTCCACGAGTTACCAATCACTTTTGCGCCTACCTACAAGTATGATGTGGGGACGGATAATTATGATAGCAGCGAGAAGAAGCGGGCGCCTGCATGGTGTGATCGATTAATGTATCGGGGTCGGGACCGTATCAAGCAGTTGGATTACCAACGGCACGAAGTTCGAGTCTCGGATCACAGACCAGTGACTGGGTCTTTCCAGATCGTTATCAAGACCATTTCGCCGAAAAGACGTGCGATGAAATGGGACGAATGTCAAAGACGTCTCGCAGAGAGGAAGGAGAAGCTTTCACTTGAAGCAAAGTAAGTTCAGCCCAAGTTGTGGGATAAACTCGTGATGCTGATATTAGGTAGACTCGAATACCTCACCCGTGTTGTTGGGTATAATGTTGGAGATAGCAAAACATTGATCCTTCAAAAGGAGGGTCGGTAATAGAATGATTGAGCAATGGATCGAGAGTATATCTCGGTCTCGTACAGAATCCAGAACCATTAACAGGACATCGTGTCAAAGAGAACCAAGACAGTCTTGTCATGGTCTCGCATGACTATTAATCCGAGGACTTGGCGCTTGTAAGTGTTAACATCGCCTCCACGCCTCCACGATCACGCCAGGCCGAAACTGAACTGTCAACCATCATCTGCTCCCGCACCAACCATCGATACAGCATAGTTGGGGAAGCTTGTGCAGGAACAGCCCCACACCCTGAGGAAGGTGTTTGCGAGTGTATTTAGTGGCGTGCATTAGACACTGCTGCACGAAATAGACACAAGGATTTAGCCCTTTTGCAAACATCATTCGTTTTTACAATCGATGTCCAGTAATACCTTACAACCCCCGGTACAAAATTCATTACCCCTTCTTCGAGCTCTTACTTTTCTTCTCATCCTTCACTGCATTCTCCCCATTCTCTTCCTCTTCAATCTCCCTCTTCCGCTTCTTCACATCCTCTGCTGGACTATCCCCAATCAAGTCAGTCTTCCCCGACATCCCACTCCACTTCGGCAATCCATCCGGAATATCCACAACCCTCTGCTCATAAAACATATGGCACCTGAAGCACATCAGCCTCCATTCCCCGTCTTTGCGGAAAAGAATCATCAAAGCTCACGAAGGCGCAAACTTCTTCCTCTCCGCCTCACTCTTCCACTTGATCATCCCCGGGAAGAGCAAGATCATGTTCCTCCCCTCGTCCATAATCGGCGTTCTGCAATACGCACAAGATACCTTGCAAGGAAGTTTATGCTTCGTTGTTTTCTCGCCACTGTCGTACCAGCCTAACTCGTGATGACCGTGCGTGAAGTTGATGTCTTCTTTCTTGAAGATAGCTGCCCATTGGAACGGTGCACCTGCATTATACTGTCAGTCACCACTCCCTCGTCTTCATCCTCATAACTTTGTAGCCTCAAGAAACAGCCATCGTATGTCCGCGGAGATATTTGAAGGAATGTAACGAACCGTGCAACACCTGACAAGTCGTACAATGGCAATACTTCGCATCAAGCGGCTTCTCTCTACTGAGCTGGTACTTCACTCTCTCGCAGTGGCAATTCGCTTCATATAGTGCGTTGAAGCCGTCTTCGTTTGAGTGCACTTTGTACGGAGCTCGGAATTTCCACTCGTTGTGCAAGCCGTCTACGTCTTCGGATTTGTGGCCTGAAGATTTGGCTTGGGACTTTTCTGTGGCAGAGGGGGACATTGTGGAAGCTGTTTCGTGAAACTGTTGAAGGTGTTGAGTGAAATGGAATGTTTTGAGGAGGTGACGTGAGGAGGGTATTAGACGGGAGTGTAGACGAGCGGGGTGATAAGTCTCACGAAACGCATGTCATGACGTCAAACCTCTCGAAGGGGCTTTGACGGGAGATCGAAGCTGCGTTCATCGCACTTCGAAAATAACTATGTCTCAGGACCGTGACCATGGAATGCTAAGTACCTGAATCGATGACGCGAATACCCCTTTCTAACGATAAACCTTAAATTCTAGTCGGTTGCGGGGAGGGGAAGGAAAAGGGGCTTCTCTCGGCTCGGCTGGCGCCTAAGCGAGAATTAAAAGGGGCAAAGGGACTGCAGGGCTAGGGACTGCAGGCATGCAGCTAATGCATGTCGATGTGCATCTAGAGAAGAAACGTCTCTAGTAAATTCTGTCTTAAAACATCGAGTTGCATCATGAAATTGGAATTTAGAAAGAACATTATTTTCAATTGAGATTATCAGACGTCCAGAATTTTGCGGTCGATCTTAGAAGAAACGAGTGCCGACGGGCCAACCACTCATCCGAGCCGCCGAGGAAAGAGAAAAGAACGCATATCTATATTGAATAGAGAAATATAAGCCAAACAAGATCACAAAGTCCAGAGCTTACGGACCCAAATGCCAGCCATTATCATCAGTGTGAACAATGAATAGAGTAGAGTAGAGTAGTGGCCCCTACTTATATTCTATTCAAGACTACTCATGAATATTTATGAGTAGTATGAATACCTTGAGTATTTCTTTCTCACACTGATTATCATCCACTTGACACATCACTTCCCTTTAATTCCGTGACCACCAAAGTTCTTCCCCGCCCCACAGTTATCTTCCTAGCCACATTGATCATTGCGCTGAAAGTTGTTGATTAAATCACAGCCAGCCCAGTAGCTACCGCATTGGTTCGCAACGGCCACTCCAGCTTGAACCCTCTCGCTCGGGCAACAGATACTTGTTTGTCCGGCCAGATTGCAAAAACAGTAGACGACGCAGTTAGAGATGGAGTAGGAGTCTCTGCTATGCCCAACCTCGGTGCCATCTCCTCATCGACTTTAATAAGCTTCCAATTTCACTGAAATACAAATGTCATCTCAATGGAAACAGATATCATTTTCACATCATTTATTCATGGGCCAAGTTGCGTAATAACCGAAATCAAATGACAACAACAAAACAATGAAATATTTCAAATTTTCAAATTGCCCGAGCTCCCCAACAACTACCTCTGAACCTGGTGGGTGTTCCCTTCCCCAACGCCGTGCATCGCTGGTGCATAGGCCGACAGCTCAATTGGGTTCGAAAAGGTCGGCGACGCACTCGGCGACGCACTCGGCGACACCTCGTTCTTGCCTGCGGTACTCTGATGCATGGACAGCGGGAAGTTTGATACAGTTGGAGAGCCGCTTGAGTACGACGCATACTTCGGGTCATAGGGTACGGCAGGAGACGGTTGTTGTGGTGGGTGTTGCTGCTGAACTACCTCGGCAGTGCTGACGTTCATAGGCGCAGGATGGCTGCGTCGGCGGAGGAATAGCAAGACAGCGACGATGCCGATGACGAGCACAGCGAGACCGCCAACTACGCCGCCAACTATAGCGCCGACGGGTGGCTTCGGAGGCATTGGCGGCAGAGTTGGGGTTGGACTCTGGGAACTGGTGGTGGTGGTAGGACTGAGACTACTGGTGGTAACACTAGTGGTAGTCGGACTCGGCACTGAGTTGGATTTAGCTTGGTATTTGTAGAAGCAAGTTGCTTTGTGAACTCACCGATGGTCGGTGACACCTGGAAGAAGGTCAAGGGATTAACGAGGTCTGTTGCCCCAAAGCAAGCGAATTGTATGAGGCCAAGAGCTGCACCAGTTGTAGAATATAGGATTTCTTCTCCACATACTCTACTTGATGTACTATCCAAATATTAAATGATATCCAATTTCCAGAGCTAAAGAATAACTTGCCAAGCATATGTAGTTAATGGGTAGAATAGGGTTCCTGATTCGCATGAAGTCGCTGGAATGCAACCTGTGTAGTCCAACGAGCACCAGCGCCAATTATGGCCCGATGTGCTAACAGTATATATGCCGTCGGTGAAATAATATGGTACGTCTAGAGAATCGATGTTAAACACGGGTTATATCAATGCGAACAGCTAAACGCACACGCAACTGTTGTGCCTACAACACTGGGACTCCAGACAGTTGAAATGCCAAAGGCCTGCCTCTCTTCAAGACGCGCTGCTAGGGTTGGGGCGGGATATGCAGCTCCATCAACCGCAACTAGGCAATGTATAAAGATTAAGATTAGAGGTGTCATTTTCGCACTGATTCTCAACGCGAGCGGCAGTCGCAGAGACGAAATCTGAGAGCATTCAGCTGCCATTCTACTTCTTATGGTTCCAGCAAGAGAACCGGAGGCGGGGTAATGCAAAAGGAAAACCAGCCCCAACAGAGTCAAGTATGCGGTGAACAGCGTCCCAAAAGTCGAACTAATGCTCGATTGCCCAGTCTCTGCTACGATTGGGCGTGTGCATGCTCTGATATTTTGTTTCTTAAGGCATGAGGCTTATTGCCGCTAGAAAAAGGAAATACCAAACATGGTATCGAATCAAAGTTGGAGCATCAGAATGCGGGCGTGATAAGACTTGAGACATGCAGATAGTTTCTCGACTCGCCTCTTCAGCCGCAGCCTGCGGATTACGTCAAAAACTAACTGCATCTCAATAAATTATAATACGACTAATACCGCAATCAAAGAAATTTCACGCCTAAATTGTGCTGCTCTATCGTCTTTTGAACTTCCTTAAGGACGCGTCGCTTTTCTCCTTGTTGGAGCTTTGCTTATTCCTCTTCAAGCCTCGGCTCTCTGTTTCCTGCTTTATATAGGACAAAGAGACAGATTCGACGGCTTTGGCAGGGATTACGTGCTACTACTGATCTTTGGAGAGAGTACGGCGCCTGATTAAAAATCTTTCGCGGATTTTACCGTTGGATCCAGTGTTCCACAGCATCGAGGCCAGACCCCACAGACTCGCCAAAAGTGGCGGTGGCTGCAGTGAAAAAAGCAGCCTCGTGACACCTTGATTGAGATTTAAGGTTAACGTTCTGTCAGCCGTGTCTACTGAGCAATCAAAAACGGTCCTCATCCCCTCTTTCCTCCCCTTGTACTTTACCTTTCGCTGGAATATGAAAGCAATCACCTTACCCCGTCTCAACCAAACCATATAATATCTCGAGCTATAGGCCCGTGGGGGCTCCCTAGCTGCAAGAGCCGCACCCTCTTCGCGGCTTCGCCATTGGCAACTTTTGGTACTTGAACTCATCCATTCCCGCCAGATCCAGATCGTGGAATTGCTGGAACTCTGATTGCAAGGCTCGCTCCCGCGGTTTGCAGTTCTTTCGCCATCAACTATGAATGTGAACCAGTAGTCGTGATTTAAAAGTCGGAGAATAGGCCTCACAGGCATGCTCCCCCGACAGCATGTCGCCTAATCCATAACTTTGCAGTAAGTTCGCGGCTCTTTCAATTTTGCAGCAATTTACCGTATCTTCAGCTTAGGACGGCCTGCATGGGTTGCAAATCGAAGGCGAGGCAACAAAACGGGGATGATATAGATAGGCCAACGTAAATGGACAGACGTGCACACCTCCGCATTTGAATTGATTTGTCATTGCCAAGCCCGTTATTCTCAAAATAGCACGCGAAGAAAAGAAACCACGCCTAAGCTAGCTATTATGAGACATTTATGGGTTACACAAGCAAATTATTGGTGTTTTTCGGACTGTGTGGCGCTTTGTGACAGCCGTCTCGCTTATTCGGACTGCTTTGATACTGTACAGTATTGAATACCACAATCGCTAACTCGTAAATGGCCAGAGATATGCAGCCGCCTCTTTACACCTCTTCCCATGCCTGATCGGCTTGCTTGATGCCTTCGAAAGCAGCGCAAGGCTACAAAGCCTAGATCATGAATTTCTTGTCTTTTTGATCATAGCTGACGCCATATGTGCAACGGTACAAGGGATCACGTGCTACACCAGAGACATGTGGGAGTACATGCAGTAGACTTAAAGTAATTGACTTATAGGCTAGTGTGGGAGGGGAACTGCAGCAAGACAAAAACCCATATAAAGTATAAAGTACACCAGAGCGCAAAACGTGACTGAACAGCAATAACAACAAAAACAACGCACGCGAAACAAAGCATAGACAGTGTACAATATAGAAAGCTCAATTGATTGATGTGAAAGATGGTTGCTTGTCTAGAACTACGGAGAAACCCAGCTCTCTTATGTGAATCACCCAAGTCACATGACTTAGGCTCTGAGCTTTGTCATGTGATAAAAACCCTCAAAATCTACCAAACAACGTGATTTTTGGTGAGTACGACTTGCCGTACCACACTAGCTGTAAAAGAGAATCTAAAGATAAAGATAAAAATTAAAAAAAAGTTATTTTTTTAGGAAACACTAGTTATTTGAGTAAGATTACTTAGTATGAGCTCTGTTATAATTCCACTCTCAACCTACGGAGTAGTCACCCGTGACAGGGATCTCGGTTATTTTATTACCCGCTTTATTTTAAGAACTTGCTGCCTCTTTGTCGCAACATCCCAACGTCCTGGTTTATCTATCAACCTCACTGCTTTGAACCACTCGTATACAACGCGACAGCACCATAGTACAAGCTCAGGTACCAGAATCAGCATGGAGGACACTTTCCCAGCCACACTGGGCTAGGAGACGGCGATACAGGCGCTTTCAAAGGCTCAGGTGAAGAGAGTATCAAGGAATCCGTAACACTGCCACCACCTGTTGACTCTTCGACACCACTCCTCGCAAGCTCACCGGAAGAAAGCAATACAGACCCAGAAGCGCAACAAACGTCCACAATCCTCAGCGATGAAAACTTGGTGCCGATGACTTGGAGAGAAACGGGCTATGTAGTCGTCACCGTCATCGCATTCATCGCTAGTGTTGCGGTCCCTGCTGCTTTTGAAACCTCAGGATTGGACCGTCTGTACTTTACCAAGTTGACCTGGCATTCGGTTGCTGTTTCAATGGGGGTGTCATCCATTTTGGTACGTTGGCTCCCATCAGGCTGGAAACCCCGTCTCTTCCGGTGCATAAGCAATTGAGCGAGAGGGATGAAAGTTAATCAACAGATTAGTTGTCCATTACTGAAAGCGAAAGATTGAAGGAGTGGAAGAATGATGAGACAATATCAAGCGGCAGCCGCCTTCGTTTGGTATTATTCATCCTTGCACTTCTTTATTGGGGGACATGGTTTGCCACTTACGGCGTTATTTGGTTGTGGGCAGTACTTCATTATCCTGGCACTCATCAGTCGGTTCTTCAGATGGCGCAGATCTGGGTTGGATTCCATGCAAAGATGGAAACTGTCGATGCGTTGAGCAAGCTGACGACTTGCCTCCGAGACGCCATTCCGGACCGCAATGCAACGATTGCAGATATCGCAGCTTGTTTGGAGGAGATGGGCATCAAAGATAGGTGATAGGTGCTTGGCTTTGAGGGTGTCGGAGCTTTCCTCACCTGATACACGACCCCAAGGACTTGCTTGCTATCCTCTTTTTATTGTTTTTGCCTTTCATTCTATATTTGTTTCGAGTCTGTCATTTTTGCATTTATTGCGGTATTGTGGAACATTTTAGGTTTAGCACCAATTGCACTCTAACCGTTTCTGATTCTGATCCCAGCTCTACTAGTAAATCACGTGGGCAAGGCATCAGTGCAATGATAGCTTTAATATAAAAAAAGGAAAAGTATTCTCACTTTAAATAAGGCTTAGAACTCCCAGAACTAGTGCTCTATCTAGTTGCTATTGTACTTGGGCTACAGTTCAACCGATCCTCGACTTATATGGTATATCCGCGTCAGTTCGCTATTGTTGTAAGATTTCTTTCTCAAAAATCTGAAATTCAAATGTAAAACCCAGTGTCGCTTTAACCAAAAGCAGCTTGGGAATCTTAGATATCTGCTACGCATTATCTTGCGTCAATCATCAGTAGAATAGGGAGAAGGCGAGAGCACCGGACAAATCATCTGTTATGGGATAGGATATCCCGGTGGCCCTCAACGATGGCAAAGGCCAGAGTAGGGTAGAAAGATGATCTATTCTCTATGGGAGCGTCGCTAGCTAAGTAGCCTCCTCTCTAGCGTCGACCAACGTAGGCGGCTGACGTAACATCATCCCACACTCTCTCTCCCTGCACATTGAATTAGGCGATGGTTTAGTACGGGATATCCATGCAACTATTGATCGAAATTCCTCATTAAGAGAAATAACCAGAATATATTTTCCGAATGATACTTCTTCAACCACAGACTGAAAGAATGGAGCCAGCTTCTTATTCTTGTAGCACGCCAGCGTCGGGTCGGCCATACGTTACGGTTATGTTTCACGAAATCTAGAAGTCATATTTTGTAAGAAGAAAAAATTGTATATCGTATGACTGAGAATGGGATAGCGTAGTAAAGAGCATAGTAACTAGAGCTAATAAGAAACCAAGGTTAACTTTTACTGATAACACGTTCCAGTGAAAAGAAGTAACTGATTTTATCATGAGAAAAGGAAAGAAATGAGAATGCATAGAACCGAGAGTCTCCAGCGGCACTCATCGCAGCAGATTCCAGAGGGCTTTTGAAGCCTCGTGTTTTGCCTCTTTCTTATTACTCCGTTCTTGTCCAGTTGCCTCCCATTCTCCTAAAGTGACCTTGTAAATGAACATCATAGGCTGAAATTGAGTCTGTTTCTCGGTATAGCGTGGCGAGATACCATTCTTATCAGCATACTCTTTAAGTATCGTAGTATATGCTGGTAAATGCGTCGGTTCGTTGTCCTGCCCAAATTTCAAACAAGGCTTATGAAACGTGCCGTTTTGGTTAGGAGAAATCGCAATACTGGTCTCTAATGGCGGCCGCAGTGAAGCTATAATTCCATTAGCGCCAGGTACCTGTAGGGGAAGGGGGATAAATACTTTGTGGGTCTGATAGAGCTCTTGCCTCCGGTGTGCATTCGAGGTCAGACTCCTGTTTTATTATGAACTTCTCGTTCTGAAGTCGGCGACGGTCGTCGATATATCGCTCCAGGTCTATACCAAGAGGTACTGAGCAACTGGCCTGGCCCTGGCGGTGAATGTGGCCAATTTGACCCAAGAGAAGATCTCGAAAATTAGCATCTGCTTCTGAGAGCTCGGTTTGATTCCGCAATTCTTTAAGGCAATCTTCATATCGAAAATTGCTTATCAAATCTTGGTATTTATCCTCCCCAATGTTAGTCTATTGAGATTTGAATCTTGATTCTGGAAATGTGGTTGAAAATAAAAATAATCTCACATACTTCAACATCGTTCTCCGTGGCCGTTGCAGAGAGTTTCCTCAGAGTTATAGTTGCAAGGGTGACTTCAAGTATCTTTTGTCCTAACCAACGATCTTTTTCGATAAGCTTTTGTATTTGAAAAGATTCTTTGTTACTTTATTCATACCATTGTTTTGAATTAATACATTGGATACCGTTCCAATTGGACTAGATAACGTCGTCATCTTTTCATTAGATTCATTTGATGGTAGCTCGACTAGGTTATTTGTATGGTAGGCAAATGCTAGAGAGTTGATTGATTTTTGGGATTGGATCTCCGGTGTTTCTGGTGCGATTGTTCCCTTTGTACGTGATCGGCAACAGACAAAGAGTTTCAGGACAGTGTTTGTAATAACTTTGGCCGGTTGAAAGTAATTGTCCATATGGCACAAGAATTATGGAGTGAAGAATACAATCGTGGTGATTAGACACCACCTGTTGATCTATGTTCCGAGATTAAAAATGGCGAAAACGAATCCATCTGCTTCTTTTAAGGCGTACAGCGCGGTCAGATTGGAAGTCTCAGCCTCAAAGATGCACTCACCGAGTAACGCTGTGAAGTTCACAATTAGCCAATCTTTTATTCCAAGCTCGGTATCTAAGCCAATGATTAAGTTACACAAAATATTCAGGCAGCAGTGATGATTGTGCATGCATAAGGCATTCTCTGTGTCTAGGCAGCGATTATTGAGACCAATACGGTGTCACAGAAGCAACTTTAGGATCCACTCATCAACCATCAGAATCAGAAAAGTCCAAAAACGCTCTGAATTGCATGGCATACGCTATTTTAGCGTAAGGCATTGTATTGAGGAAGCAACTGGCTACAACAGGACAATACTGTAGCGCCGTGCTTGTCGTCCATTCGTGGTGGGAGCGATGGAATGCGTCCACCATAGATGGTCGGCGCAACCACCTGCCTGCGGCCGAGTAGACTTGGGAGCATAGTATTTGATGTATAACGGGGCCCCGCATCAGCCGTGCCAAGACAGGTCTCAAATTTCAAATAAGCAATAAGGCTGTTTGGTCATTTGATTAAATGTATGGTGGGATTTATGTGGGTGAACTCCAGAACAATTCAACTTTATTGGAAGTCAGCCTTACGAGGGACTGATAATCGCCTGGAGGATGCTGCGGAGTCGGAATGGTAAGGATTTGCATCAAGTCGCGGCCAAAGTTCCACTAAGCTATACCGACTAGTACAGAGTCAATGGAGAAGATGGAAATATATGCTGGATTTTGCCCCGCGCCAGGGATCCCCTCATTTTGGTAAACATAGCTAATGGATCGTAGAATAACCTGTTTATTAACAGAGTCAATACTTATAGGAGTCGTGTTCAATCTTTATCCACAAGTTACAAAATTGCGAAATTCTAGAAGTTTGCTACTGTATTAATAGTTTTCTCATAAACGTTAAGCCTCGCTTAATACTTATAGTTTTTATTTCTAGCGTTGTCCTATTCGCATTATTAGCTATTAGTCTCTAAGGACACGCTAGAGTTACTATTATTTATCTAGTACTCTTCCTCGAGTCCTATACAGTGAGTGGCCACAAGTCTAAGCGAAAAACATCAAAACCGCGTTTTTACGCGATTAGCACCAACCATCCTTCCTTAATGAAAGCACCTGGAGCACCACGTAAACCCTTAGGGGAGGTTTCACCTAACCAGAGATCATGAGTAGTAGGTGCTCGTGATCATAGTATCAAATTCCCTATCATTACACGTATGGAAAAGCTCACGGAAACCACCTGTAGATCGATCGTCAAACACGCGTCCCACCAGGTGTCTTGTATCATACCCTCTCGGCCTAGTGCACCCTCCGTCCTTACTCCTGGGGACTACCGGCTTATACGACGTGCGGTTGTCATAAATCCAAAGATAACTGCTCAATAGCTTTTTGTTTCCTGTGCTCCTCACGCTTCCAAGAAGACAATTTACCGGTACCTCAAGAAATCTAGTATTCAGAAGTGGCGTGCGAAGCAGAGGCTATTTCTCACTCCAGAGTATGCTCTCCTACATATAGAATAGGCTATAAAGTATGATAGGAAGCTAGTAGAATATTAGAGACGGTTACAGTAGTCTAATAAGTGCTCAGTCGAGCGTGGGAAGGGGGGCGCTATCGAGTGGGTTTATCGCCGGCGGGGTAAATCACCCCCTCCTTTATATCTAATATACCCTTACTAATTACGCGTCAACGCTCGCAGGTGAAGACCTAGAAATCTGGGCAATTCAAACCAAGCCTCTAAAGGGGAAAACACAGATGTTCTGGGCAGTGTTTAGCTTTGGGTACAGGAGTAACTTAGTAGTGATAGAGGGGGACCAGAATACGAAGAGGGGGGGTGTCATAGCTAAAGTATACCTTAAGGTCCTTGCCGAATACCTTCCTACGATACTCGAACACGATAGCGTCTTTATACAAGATAATGCGCCTATACACAAGGCCCACAAGGTCATAGCCTTCTTTGCAGAGATGGGGATAGAAGTCATGCCTTGGCCGCCATATTCGCCGGACTTGAACCCTATAGAAAACCTGTGGAAGATACTAAAAGCGGAAATCGATAGAGCACATCCTGAGCTTAAGGGTATGGGTAATAGTCAAGCTACAATGGACTATATAATTGAGTGTGCACAGGAGGCGTGGGAGACGTTGGCACCAGAGCTCTTAAATAAGCTAGCGGAGGGGATGCAAAAGCGTGTAGACGCTGTGAAGGCCGCAAATGGGTGGTATACGAAATACTGAGTTGGTAGAACTGTCAATTAAGCACCTAGCTATTATATGCTTTAATCGGATCGTAAATAGCTTCAATATTACTTGTTTGGTGGAATAAATAAGAGAGTGAGTTGTGGTGGGGGAAATATTTATTAAACGAGTTCTTAGACTTGTGGCCACCCACTGTATCTTTCTACTTATCTTTACCCTCCCCCTTCGCGGGCTCGGACGACACAGCAAATGTGGAGCTAGTTTCATCGTTACGGCCGTTAGTAGAGGAGCTTTGTTCCCGCTTAGATTAGGAAGTATTACGGATATTCTGAGTAGCAATACCCAGCATGCGTTCTTTATTCCGTTAATTAGGTTTTTAATCGCGTTTACGTTCCCGGTATACTTGAATGTGTTCAAGGCGAAGAGTCTGGATGGCTAGACGGGGAAGGTTAAGGTTGGTATTAAGACTAAGAAGGATGTTGAGAATGGATCGAGGGGGTGTGGAGATGAGTGGACTGAGAAGGAGTAGCAGGCTCAGGTTGAGAAGGTATGATTGGAGGCAAGAAGGGATAACTTGAGGTTTTGCAGTATATAGTAGTGAATTAATCTTGTTTCAAATCGTCGTCTCCACAAAGAGGGCTCGTGAGGGAATGGAATGGGCCCTTGCGGGGCTGATCGCATGATTTATTAACTTTGTTCTTTCGTTTCAGGAGCTGATAATCTCACTTACGCATTAACCCGACAAAAATATTTACCAAGGATGTAGTTCTTGGTCTGTTATCAGCACCCGTATGCCGTTATTGGTGGTCATTCAGCCACCCCAAGCCGTGCACGTGATCCAGGAGCATAGTCCTTAGGATTAGAATGGACGTGTATCTACAACGTTGCAATTGAAAATATGCCGACGAGAGATCATTGAATTAAAGTCATAATTCCTGTATCCTGTACATAACAGAGCTTCATCATCCCATTATCAGATATCTGGTGTTTACTATTCGCGTAGTCCCTTTTCTGGCGATCAAGCCCCTTTTCACACGAGCAGCTCGCCCGCCGAGAGGTTAACCCACGACTACCCTGGGAGCTGTTCAAGTGCTATTTTGGATAATGTATCAGTACTCGAATTCATTTTCCACCCTTTCTTAACTGCCACAGAATATATTTGTACTAATGCACCCATTGGCAATGCTATACAGGACAAGTATTCGGAGGGAATTACTTTTGTAGGCCTTGGAGCCTATATAAGACGTTTCTCTAAGGCAAACTTCTGTTACTATTACCTTCTACTCCATCGACTGTAATCTTTCAGAGATAGTTCTATAAGATTAATCACGGCATCCTCCTCTATATTAGACAAGAGGCTTATAATACGAGCACTAATATATTATTATTAATTCTATGATCCTAATAGTAATTGAGTTTAACGAGTTATACCTGTAGTTAGGAGTAGTTAAATGACTTGCGTTATCTTGTATAAAGACCTGGCTTTCGGCATTAGTGAATAATAGCAAAAAGCTCTTGATAATTTCTAGTAAGACTTTTAGTATTTATTTTTTGAAAGCGTCAGTATTTTTAAAGACTTCAGAAATACATTTAATTAATAGTAAATACTGTGATAACTATCCGTATGCCTCTTCAAGGTCCTAGAAGCTTGACGGGGCCAGTGAAGGTGATTGAAGTCACTAGAGAAATCCCACCAGGACTCCAGCTTACACGGCAGAGGTCAATGACACCGCAGTAAGCCTTGAAGAAGAGAAGATGATCATTAGAGGCTTTCTGGGCAATAAAATAAATAAATAAAAACCTGCAGAGTTTCACAAGTACTAGCACCCTTACTCAGTAATAACGATGTGTAAGTAGCTATTGCGAGAGTTCCCACTTAATCTAAGCTGAGTGCCAATTACTCTATTGCGAGATAATAATCAATGCGAGGGATCATTTCTGAAGCAACTTCAACGCGGGGTGATCTGATTGCGGCGCAATATCTCATTGGAGGGTAAGCGACTTGAAATCATGCAGCTGAATGAGCTAGTCTCAAGGCTGTGGGGTACAGGAAAATGAAAGAAATCATAGACTGAGAGAGCACCGGAAGGCCTCACTAATGCTGGCGACAAGTAATTAATCAGGCGTACTCTGTTGTGGTTGTTGGCGTTAGTGGTTAGTGATTGGTCTAATGTTTCGCCTTGTAAAAGAGCTGGACGAATCATGGGCCTGCAGCGAGAGCTCGCCCTGTCAGGGCAGCGCGGGAAGGATTGGGCTCTCTGCAGAGTGTTGGGCGTGGCTTAACAGGAACTCCTCATCAAAACGTTATAATTCTGCCTTCTTTTCAGATGTTGTTGAGGTTAAGTCTCGTCTTTTTACTTATTTCTACAGGAAATTTGCTTACTTACAGCGCTGTTGCTGGCATGACTCGCCAAAAAGGACGACCCAGGTTCCTGAGACGCCATCATTCTCAACCACGAACACCACAAAGGCTACAGGGTAGCCAATCCGGACCTCGAGTTTCGCCTTTGCTGCCGAATTCCTATTACACACCCCGTCCATCTTTCTCCCCACGTGGATCATTTCACAATAACGAAGAATATGATTCAACACTTCAGACCTGGCATCGATCCTCGAGCCCTGCGCCGCGACGACTGGGCGACACGACTTTTCGGTATCAAGACTTAGATCCAAGACGCAAGGAAATACGTCTCCTCCGCATCCTACCCGAAATAACATCCATCATCAGATGCGAGCTATTCCCTGTATCATTGGACGACCGCTGCCCGTATATCGCTATCTCGTACGCTTGGGGGAACACGGATGATACGCGGATCATTATCCTCAATGGGCACGAGTTTGTTGTTACCGAAAGCTTGATGCTCGCATTCCAAAGACTACGCTCCAAGTCTGCTCCAGTTATCGTGTGGGCAGATGCCATTTGTATCAATCAAGGAAACATTGAAGAACGAAATCAGCAAGTCCAAACCATGACAAAGATCTACCAGCAAGCAATTGAAGTAGCAATTTGGCTCGGGCCGGAAGCTGATAATAGCAATATGGCTCTCGAGCTGTTGTTCGAGCTCTATCGACATAAAAGTTCAAATGCAAATATCCTTGCAATTATTCAATCACCAGATCGACGGGACTCCTTTACTGCGTTGGTGGCTTTGTTTGATCGCGAATATTGGGGAAGATTATGGGTGGTACAAGAAGTTCTAAACGGAAACAATAAGACGGTTTATTGTGGTTCGAGCAGCTTACCTTGGAACATCTGTGTTACTGCTTCTGGTATTCTTCGACGGCGCTCCAGGGATCTGTTACACGCCTTTCGATATACCAAGGGTGTAGCAGCAATATCTGCAAGTGGTCGAACCTACCCTGGACAACTTAGTTGTGGCGGCCCATCTGTTCTGCGTGACTTGAGAGAGGATGGGGCTTCGTGTGGATGGCTAGACGTCCTCTTGTACCACCAAGAGAAAAATTGTGCCGAGCCAAGAGACAGACTTTACGGCCTTTATGGCATTCTACCCGAGCACGAATGCTCTCAATTTTCAGTGGATTACAACAAGCCAGTGAGAGAACTTTATATCGATGTGGTAGACTATCTGCTTACAACGACCCGGCATCTCGATGTCATTTGTGCAAGCATCAATTTCCCTGTACATCAAAATGTACATGGAATGCCGTCGTGGTGTCCAGACTGGTCCCAACGCCGACGAATCTTGCCAATAGGACATCAATTTTCTGGATTCTCAGCATCAGGAGCGTTGGAGTCAAAAGCTACACTCTCTGGCAAGCGTCGAATACTTAATGTTGCCGCTATCTTTCTCAACACGATCACATCATGCGGAATTCCTCTCAATCCCCCGATTTGTAATGGAGCGCTGTTAATGGCCTTCTTCGAATGGCGAGAGAAGCTCAAGAAGGTCAAAGGATTCAACCAAGCGGATCACGAAGCATTCCACGAAGCATTCTGCAGAACTCTCTCTTGTGGTCAACTTCCAGACGAATACACGCCAAAAGATTGGTTGGAATGGACATATCGCACCTTTGCCCTTGGTCTACTTGGTTGTTATCCCCATTTAACATTAGATCCTCATCTCATGTCATTTGTTCAGAGTTTCGTTCCTCTTTCTTTGGATCAGCAAAAAGAGACGCTTTGGGAAAATTTTACAAACGCGATGACGGGGAGGTGCTTCGCTACTACACGTAACGGCCTTTTGTGCCTGGGTTCTGGTGCGTTACAAGCGGAAGATATTGTTTGTGTTCCGCTTGGCTGCTCAACTCCTATCATCCTTCGCAGGCGAGGTGATGGGTTTACGTTTATTGGCGATATCTACGTCGATGGGTACATGGGTGGGAAAGCAATTGATGATTGTAATAATGGATGGCTGAAAGTGGAAACGTTTGCCATACATTAGACTTTCATTAAATAAAACTTGCATCATCATCTCTGGCTGTTACAATGTTTTTGGAGGCTAACGACTGCCCACGCGGGCTGTGCGGTTATAAATATCTCACAATTTCTCCCTAGATTTAAATATTATAAAAATCTTGGGAAAAATTGATGTGCTATTTTTCTATTATATAAATCTCTTATAGAAAGTTTTGGGAGTTGTATTAGGGATTAGTGCGACTTTTCGTATAAGGCAATTTTGGTATTCTTACGCGCACTTTGTAGATGGACGATTTTTATTGCCTGTCGCCTTCGTATCAGATTTTCCGCCCGTGTCCATGTGGCTCGCGGCTCAGGTGCCGCAGAATCCATGTATTACGGTTGACCGTAGCGACCAAAAGGCTCAATAGCTTTTCCCGCGAAATCGAACTTTTGGAAAATCGCATTTTTGACCCACCACGTATAATTTACTTTAATTATTCCACTTTCAACGTATCACACGTATTGCGTAGTACTAAAAATGCCTCTAAATATTAATCTTGAGCCTTATAAAGATGAGATTATTAGTTAGGTCTCTAAGAAGTACACGATCCCTAGGATTTTGAGCAGAATAATAGGGATGAGGATTCTGCTTAACCCTAGTGACCAAAAGGCTTAATGCCTGATTTCAAAACATGTAGCCTAGATTTTCAGGCTCATTATCCCCCTTCCCTTATAAAGTATAGAAAGTACAGGCTTATACACGCTATAAGTACAGGTACGCTATAAGCACAAGTACGCTATAAGCACAGGTATACTATAAGTACATGTGCGCTATAACTATAGGTGTGTAGTATGGGTATACTCTAAGTGCAGGTATGCTCTGAGTGCAGGTATGCTCTGAGTGCAGGTATGCTCTGAGTGCAGGTATGCTCTGAGTGCAGGTACGCTATAAGTGTGAGGTAGGCTGTGAGTATACTATAAGTATAGGCTATCGTACGCTATAAGCGCCGTGAGCGTAGGCTTCTAGAGCGATATTAAACATATTTCTTTACTAAGGGACTAGGATAGCTAGAGAGCTAAGAGCTTATTTTAAAGGTATCTGAGACTATTAATAACTAAAATAGGAGCATAAATAACTCAGATCAAGCTACGGTGAATTATATAAAGCTATGGTTCACGTAGTTATTTAGTGGAGTTCAGACGATGTGGTCAAAATAATTAACTGGTG
Organism: Hyaloscypha sp. PMI_1271; assembly: GCA_021399465.1. Lineage (NCBI taxonomy): Eukaryota > Fungi > Ascomycota > Leotiomycetes > Helotiales > Hyaloscyphaceae > Hyaloscypha > Hyaloscypha sp. PMI_1271. The sequence continues at coordinate 122,603 of JAJTUS010000091.1, forward strand.
CCTTAGAAATAGGGCGAAATCAGGCATTGAGCCTTTTGGTCGCTGTGGCCAACCAGATGTCACTTTCTCCGCGTCTTGGCTCGCGTCATTTCGAGGCACATTGTCTCAGACGTCGACAACTTCAAAAAGCGCGACAACGTCAGAGACGAGTTCAACCGGCTATCTGGAAAATGGCACCAACCCCCGACGAACAATACCAGCAGCAACAACCCAATACCTCACGGATAGACAGTGTTGCTGATTGTGTCACAATGTATGCTGTCTTCTGCACTGAGAATATCCCACCCCCAGTATGGCCCCATACCATGAGACTCATCGCTAGTTCGCTCCCTTCTAAGTTTCTCTACAGATCCTGGACGATTTTATCGATCAAGCTTACGAGGGCTGCTTTGCAATGGTTGAAGATGGCGACGTTGGCGCATCTCCGTGCATTCTCGAGACCGCCAACCTGGACTCGGTTCAGCATGGCTCCCGCAAGCCGGCACGGGCCTTCGAGTCCCCGTTCCTCGGAAAGACAGATGATGAGATCCGCGTGTGGGTCAAGGAGCACACCCACCCCAGCTTCGCTTCGCTGACCTTTACGATCCTCGATGAAGGCACGATCAAAAACAAGACCTGTCGGGTCGGGTACACCGGGGATGATGATAGGATACTGGTCACGGATTTCTACGCAACCATGTGCATACGGGTGCCTATCGAGATGGTGACGATAAGCTGGCACGAGGAGGGGCTTGTTGGGACAGGCCGGGTGTTCAACCGCCAGTACATACAAAACGGCTCGAAAGAGACGGGACAGGGATCCCAGTAGTGGTGTCGGAGTGGCTAAAGTCACCTACGTGATGGCTAAGATATCGGCGGTAATGCTGGTGTAACGGCTAGTCTTCCCATCTAGAGAGGTGTCCGGGAATACCAGCGTGCCCTGCTCCATAGTATCCTTGATTTTTACGGACGTACACTGTCATATCCGCAAATGCATTCATTGGACAAGGCAGAAGGGCCTTCACTGCTAACATACTCACCCTGATATAGAGCCAAAACGCCTGTAAAAAGTGATTTAATTTAGAACCTAATTATATACTATTTAAAGAAAACAATATATTGATTTTTATTTTATTTCAAATCGGACCGATTATAGTTAAAAAGTTATTATAAGTACAAAACTATTTCATTATTCTTATATCGGACCGAATATAGGTTACTTATAACCTAATAATACCAAGACCTTTAGGTTTTTTACCGCAATACTATTTCAATAAAACATAAGGTATGTGTTTATCTAAAGAATACTAGGGGTAATAAGGCGGGCGGTTTTCAAGTGTTTTCAAAGATTAAATGTACTATCTAACCCTCCCCTAACCTTTAACATACTCAAGCCCTTCTCGCAGGTTAACCAAGAGAACATTCTTTGATCTTTTAATCCTCTCTTGATTTAATCGAACAGCCATTATTATGCAATTCCTTTCCGTTCTTTCCACCCTCGCTCTCGTGGCAAACGCTATCACGGCCAAAGTCAGTGTCGTTGCCGGCAGTAGATGCAGCGCAGAGGAAAGTTACCACTGTTGCATCAACGTAATCCCAATGGAAAAGATGTGCGTTTGCAGAAATGGGGTATGGGTAGTCACTGACTCCGCTCTTCCGCCCTGGATCCATATTGTCTGCCTCCATTGATTGAGAAGCCTGAATATAATGTACGAGTTCTTCTACTTACCACTTGTTCATGTCTTATTTCTTTACTAGATTCAGGTTGTCTCTAATTTTGCGGGAACTTTTTTAGAAACATTAAAGTAAATTCCTCCTCTTTGCCAAGCGCCAGGATTTGGTATTGCGCGGTTTGCCTATAAGGGCCTGTTTTGTATAAATGCACGTCTTCTAATTTCTAGCAAATGCCAGCAACCGTTACTAGCACTTTTACTCTAGTAATATTATACCTTGAGAGTAACCCTGTGTCAGTGAAACAGTTGCTGCTTTAATACTCTGATAGGCTGGCACAAATTGATTAATCACGTTATAGCAACTCTAGAGAGCTTTCCAGGATTAAAAATGCAAACGATGTGAAACGCATAAAAAATGCTAGGCCGAGAACACATCTTTTCTAAGCCTGGGCGCCCACCCAAATGTGGGCGGAGCGTCTGCATCCACTTCCACTGTAATTTTACCTGCAATTAATGTACAGCCGGACGTAACTGGATGGAAACTATGTATTCAATAGTATATATCGCTCGGGATCCCTGGCAGCCTCTTTTGTAAGTCTAGCCCATATCCCCCAAAGTGTATTCTCAGTATGCCTTTGACCGTTGGCATCAAACTCTACTAGTAACCTATTATACTCTTCCTCCTGTCTCGTTCCCTCGTTGGCTAGCAATACTATAATCTTCTCGGTTGTCCAATTAGTCGTTTTTGCTATAATAGAACCTAAAAGATTACGTCGCTCCTTAAGCATATCAAATACCTGCTCTTTCAAGACATTTGGCCGTGGTGTTTTCCATTTCCGGGCCTTACGCTATTCTGCCGGCCGCACAGCAGGATGCCGGGCTAGCCAGCTGTCTTTGCAGCTAGGTAAGCTTGTATGAGGACCTCTGGCTTGTCTGGTGAGAGCGGTTTGAGTGCCGTGGATGCAGCAGACGTTGTAAGCGCTGTAAGTACAGCCTGTTTAGTGGACGCTGTGGGCGTTATCTGTTCAGCTGCGGCCAGGTACGCACTTCCAATTTTCCCACAAAATTAGAGCGGACAGAAGTCTTAGATCGAGAACTTATCATTCATTACGCTGTCCGCGCAGCCAGGCAACTAATAGGGGGCAAGGCTCTCTGGTTCACTCCTTGTAAACGATTAAAATGGTGATACATGCCCCGCAGTGTTCGAGGCCAATCAATAAGAAGTGCACTGCAATTTTAGCCCACTAAAGGGGCTTGAAAGTAGCGCACGAAGTCTAGCATCCGGATGAAAAATGTATAACGTATAACCAGTAAAAGCGGGAGTGCCTCAGGTAACCACAGAACCCTATATATATTCTCTTGATGCACTGCAATTTCAGAGTAGATAGAGAAGGTCCCTACTAGAGATAGATAAATAATCTTTTTTGCAGGGTCCTATGAGATGTCTCAATATTTATACCTGTACACTCTCCTCCCATATTTGTATATAGGTCTTAAGTCTCTTTGTTATTCAAAGCTCAAAACGATATCTTCCTATTTAACCTGAAAACACACGTTAACTCTCCGCCCCACGTTTCGTCTGAAATGGGCACATTTCTCCTCCTGGTCTACGCTAAAACTGCAGTGCACAATCCTGCAGGTTTCAATCAGGCTATGCAGCAGGACCCTTCTCTGTCCGCGCAGCAACCAATGGAGGCAAGGCTGTCACTCCTTCTTGTGAACGCTAAAAATGCGGTACATGCGCGCCTGTGGTGGGTGTCAGTGTGCCCAATCAGGCAGGCAGCCCAGCTGGCCTGTTGCAGGGGTTTTGGAGGGTTGTTCTTCTTACCTTAGCTGGCCTTTGATGCCTGAAGATCACTTGTGTCTAAGAACTGGCCAGTGTAACAGGCCAAATAGGCTAGCTAGGAACGTTTCTGGAATGCTTTGAAAACACTTTACTAAATACACGTTCACGTCTTTGAGCCCTTCTTAATTATTCTTATTAAACTCGTAGAAATGTTTGCAGAACGCTTCTAGAACGCTTCCAAGTCGCTTGGGTTAGGGTTCGAGTCGGGGTTTAGGGGTCAGGGCTAGTCTGGGGGCTGGTGTGCGGTGGGAACCCCCCGCATTAGGAACATCTCAGAAATGTTTTAGTAACGATATAGAAATATAATTCTAGGTTCTTATATAATATATAATTGAAATTCCACCGTCGGAGACAGTGGAATATTAATTTTATTATAGACGGGAAAGCAAAAGAAATGTGAAAGAATATTTGATGCCTTAAAAGTTGTACGAGCCCTGTAAGGGCTCAGCCCGCCCAATCATCAAGAAGTGCACTGCAATTTAGCGTCCACAAAGTGGATGGAATCGTTCAGCCTTGTCTCACGAATCTTCGCCAATCAAATTTCATCCCATGCTTCTGCACCACAATGTTAGCATGCACAAGCCAGTCTCGCGATGTCCCCCAGTCTTGACCACATTTTTACGACGACATTCATATTCCTCTTTCGAACAAGCTACTAGCTACCTCCCTCATGCTCTATTGTATCACATAACCATGCAAAACCCCTCTCGACAAAAGCAAATGCAAATGCAACAATAATACATGAAATTGTACACAAGCCGTCTTTCCGCATAGACAACTGACGTAGCCAGTCGGGCAATGAATGCAAGAATGCAAAGGATGTCTGAACTCCCAACCAATCCCCTCTGAACTCCGTCAAATGTAGTCGTAGAATAGCGAAAACCGCAAAACATGAACGCCAAGCCAGTTTTTGTTCATCCCAGCCATCCGCCGTGCGTTCGTAGGTTCGTGAAAAGCAAAATATAAGAAAAACTAAAGGCGTAGGCGCGAGGTCCTGAACGCCGCCTACGCTTTGTGTGGTATGTGAGGGCCGTCAAGTGCGGCTAGGAGATTTAAGGTCCATCAAAGAACAGCTCCATATCGTCGTTTTCGCCCCACTTCGCCGTATCGCTCGCAACCTTCTCCTCCGGCATGCTGGATCTCCTCTTCTCACCCTTCGGGCCCTCCTGGCTATCATCTTGATTTGTCAACTCATCGAACATCCTCGACACGCCTTGACTGCTACCCGCGAACGCATCACGCATAGGACTATCGTTTCCGGCCAGAGCAACCGAGTCAAGTCTGCCGAATCCAGATTCGCCGAAGATTCCCGGCGGTCTAGTGCTTGCGTCGAAGCTGGGGGATTGGAGACCACCGTGGAGGAAAGCATTTGGTGCGAAGGCAGGCGAGGCGCTGGATTGCGGACTCATGCTGAAATGGGAGTCTTGGACGCCGGCGAAGGTCCCGAAGTGTGGGGGGTGCGCGTGGTCGTGACCGGATGGGAAGCCGGATAGCACAGGACCAGTTTGAGAGTGCATCGAGCCGGAGATAGGGAAGGTGTGCGAGGTTGGGGTGCCGGAGTCGGAGCGGCCTGGTGCTGGTTGGAGAGGTTGCGGCCGACTTGATGGCTCGCTGGACTTTCGTTTGAAATTGTGTGGCTTGGTCTTCAGATTTTGCGGGAGTTGCTCGGGATCGTTGACACCATGTTGAGCCATAAGCTTTTGCAGCTTTGTTGGGCGAGGCTTGCGTGTAGACTTGGAGGCGTCAAGGATGGGTGGAGCCTCGGGTGCAACGGGTGACCATTTATGGAGCTCTTGTCTGAAGAAGTTCGTTTCGAAAGCCAGCAGGATCTCAGCACCTTCGATCTTGCGGAGGTAGAACCGTTGAGTCTCGGCTTCCTCCGCTGTTCCCATCACAGGATTGCAGAATGGAGAAACGTGTGATCGGAATTCTTGCGCATTGTCGATGATCTTTGCAAGAATCTCTTCCTCATCCGGTTGGAAAGGCAGTGATGGGATCTCATCTTGCCATGATTGCAAGTCCTCCAACTTGGGTCGAGCGGCGTCTCTTGGGATTTTTACTCGCCAATCACAAATAGGACAAGTATACTTCTCATCGTCCTTGACCTTTCCGCGAGCGATCTTGAGACATTTGCCGTGGTACCTAGCGACGTTAGTGACGATCCAGAAAGTGAGATAAATTTACTTACCATTCGTGGCAGAGCTCGCACTCAATCATCATACCAGCTTCAACACGGCGGCAAATACAGAAGACCTCACGAAATCTTGGATCCTCCCAGCTATGTAATTTTGCATCCGATGGGCTGGGTTCTCTGGAAGCAGGCTCGGCGGGAACTCTTGGCTTGTCTGAGTTGATATCGAAGCAGTCCAAATTTCGCTCCAAGACATATTCCATGTGACTCTTCAGAATATGCAATGGGGCATTGGCCTTTCCGAATAGCTTCTTGCCCTTTCGCATCCAGTCTTCGTGTCGCTTCTGTTCCTTCTCCAAGTCCAATGTACCGCTTGGCTTGCTGTTGAGCTCTGCGAGACGTTCGGTTGTTTCACGAACCTCTTGATACTTTGGTCTCTTAGTAAAATCCTCGTTTCGACTTCGCTCGTAGAGAGATAGGATCTGTCGATGAGCCTCACGCTGCTTGTTCAGAATCTGATCGACAGCGCTGAGAGTCTCTGTAGACACCGGTAGGGCCGCAGCCTGAGCTTGTTGCGACAAAGCTTCCAATTGTGGGTAGTGAATGGCTTCAGCTTGGATCAGCTCCTGTGCCTTGGTTTCCCACTGCATTCCGGCGGCGCGTTGTTCCTTGTAATGGTTGAGATAATCGTTGTATTCAGGAATCTCAAGCTTGACGGCCTCGTCGATGATGTCTGACACTTCCTTTAGACTGAGGAATTTGCCACGATTATCGCGCGCGCGATCATTCCACTTCATCTGTTGGACCAATTTGTCTAATTGCTCAACTTCTGGCATATCAACGTTGAAGCTTCGGCCAAGCTCAAGAAGCTCCTCAAATTCCTGGGTTTGGCGCAAGACGACGTTCTTGATGGCGTCCTTTGCGTCGAGTCGAAATTGTTCGATGGCAGCAGCACGTTCGCTAAGCTGTGTAATTTCAGGACAGTCGAATCCAAGCGTCTCAGCCTGCTCCAGGAGCTTCACAACGTTCTCCACCTTCCGAAGCTCGCGATCTCTTTCTTCGAGTTCTGCAGCCTTGCTTCCCTTTCGCCAAGCTTTTTCGTTCTTTCGACGGTTCTGCTGCTTTCGCACAATGTAATTGGTTGCTTCGTCGACCCATTCATTGCATCGGTCAACAAAAGCTTTCAATTCCGAAAGCGATTTCAAGTCGTAAGGAATCCTCTCGCCTTCGTTGAGAAGGGCTCGCAAGACCTTCAGCGGAGGCTTGTCGCTCTCCTCAAGAGCCTTTTCTACCTTGTCTTCCCAGATTTCTGGTAATTGAGCTTTGTCGGCAACTTTCTGATACATACTCTCAATCGCCTCCGCGGTGCGGCGATAGTGAAGCGTGTGGTTATTGCCAGCATATCGTTGGTCTTCAGGCATGCCACAACACTCGTGGTTGCCAGCGTGGCTGAGACACAAGACCTTGCCACTGGTTTTGCACTTGAATCTAGACAGGTAGGCATATGCTTTGCAATACGCGCACTGATATTCTTCCTCGGGGACGTCGGCATCATCGACAACAAAACCAATGTGGCACCTAGGTCCAGCACCCTCAACATCGTCAGTGATAACGCAAGGGCCACCATGTTCCTTGTGCTTATCGAGGAAGTTCTTCCGTGCCATGGCCTCGCGATCTCGAAGTCGTTCTAGTGCAGGAGCTAACCACTTCGCCGTCGCAATTGTCACACCACCGGTCGCGGCACCTTCACCAGCGGTCCAAAGAAGCTCATCGTGAGAAAAGCAGGGCTGTCTTCGGAATTGTTGGAGTCGCTCCACACCAGCATCGCCAAATGGTTCCCAGCCGCTAGGTGCAAGGTTCACGGCTTCGTTGAAGTTGAATCCATGATTGAATCCAGCATGGTATGCTTGTGGGAAAGTGATGACAAATTGACCAGCTCTTTGATCAAGAGCATAGACTCTGACACCAGCCTTCCTAAGCTGCTCAGGAGTCAAGAGAGTGACCAATTGGAACAAAAGATCCGGTTGGGTTTCGAAGAGTTCTGGAACAGCCTCTCGCATGGCTGCCTCAAACTTCTCGGCATCCTCTCCGGGAATGCCGTACCAGGTTTTCGTCGAGCCGAAATGTTGGTAGTTTGCTGAGTATGCGTAATGGTCCTCGTTGTGCCAACAGAAGGTTGAGAATATCATGCCAACATAAAGCCACGGCACGGTCATACCGGAGATATCTGATTTGATATGGCGGAATAGCGAGTCTGGGTGTAGGGGCATGATATTCAAGTTCCATGGATCGGTCGAGTATGGATCCTGGGGATTCTTTTCGATGGTCGGGAAACCACTTCCGTGAGTTGTTGAATGAATATCAGCACCGTATTCAACCTCGACGGTCTCTTCCAAGCTGGCCACCAGTCGCCAGAACTCTCTCTCGATATCATCCTCGGTGACGGGTCGAGGGCAATTGAGGACAGGATCGAACGGCATCTTGTTTTGAAAGTAGCCTTCCTTGAAATCCGCAGCCTTCTCCTGGAATTGCTTAAGAGAGTAGATACCACCTTCTTCGAAACCGAAATTGCCATCGCCAACAAGACATCTTGGACAATGCCAATCGTAGTCGGGCTTGTGTGCAACTTGAGGATCTAGGCAAGTCATGTGATAGCCGTGATCGCATGACTCGCAAAGAAGAAGATTGCCTAGATCTTCGTTCTTCCCGCAATGCTCGCACCTCTGATTTATGCCTAAGTATTTGTTTGGGGAGTGGATTTTAAGTTTAGATTTGCTTACCTCACCCGGGGCGGAAGAACCACGCGCGCCGGGAATTCTTGGCGGTGTCGGACGGAACAACGTCATGTGAGATCCAGCCACAGTTGGGACCGCATCTGCAGGGCTGCCATTAGCCGGGATCTCCATCGCCAATCGAATCGCGCGACATTGCAAAATCGGGGTGCATGACCGCATCCCGACACCGCATCACGCTGGGATAGCATCCTCAGAGCATGAAATAGCCACATACCTTTCTTGAGACGCTTGCTTCGTCGTCCACCATTTTCGCTGTCTTCTGCTTGGCTCCCCTTCCCCCGTGAGTCGAGGCTGTCATGGCTCAGTTGTCGCTTCAGCATCGGATTGGAGGTGAAGCCATTGACGACGGGCGCTGAGCTGAGGGCCGATGGGCGATACTCGGGAGTGGCTTTGGCGGAAGACATGGGGCTGTCAAACGGTCGTCGGGGAGGGGTGAAGCTACTGCTCTCCTCACGCTCGCGTCGGTTGATATTGACGGGTGCAAAGGTTGCTGGATTAGCGTTGACAGGTGTGAATCCACCGGCGTTGACCGGAGTGAAGCCCGAAGACACCGGTTGTGGGGTGTGTGCAGGGGAATCCAACATAGGGATATTTTTCATGGTCTTCTCAAATTCATCCTTCATCATGGATGCATTGAGAGCTTCAGAGGCTCGAACGGCAGGAGACTCGCCCCGAAGACTTGAAGGAGTGTGGTGGTGTGATTTCTTCATCGGCGAGTTTGCTGGAGATGGTGTGAGGGGACCTCCATATTCGTACTCCAGTTGCTGATGTACTCCTGGCTTCGCCAATCGGAGGTATTCCTCGTACGGGAAGAGCCATCTTTGGTAGGAGTTCTTGAGTGATGTCGATAGTGAGGACATGATCTTCCCACTGTAACCCAAATCTCGTCCAATTTCAGCCCATTTCTTAAGCTTGCACACCTTTTCGAAGCCGCCCCTCGTTTCAACAGCCTTCTTGAGTTTATACAAGTCGAGGGGGCGCTTGTCGACGCTGGGAAATCGATTAAGGTTGGTTCCATGTTGCTTGTGGAATTTCGCAAGTTGATCGAGATACGTGAGATTCGCACGGGTGCCTGACAGATGCGTTAGATGAAAAATGGTGGACAGGCGGCCTGCCAAATTGTGCTGTACTCACTTCCTTCAACCGAATTCAGCTCCTGCTTCCTCGTCTTGAAATGAAATCGCTGCAAAAAATCAGCATTGCGCTCCGATATGATATAATTGCTAAGAATTCGCAGAGCGCAGCAAGCCCAGGCATTGATTTATCGCATTGTTGAGTTCCAGGGTTGTGATGACATACCTCTGTGTCGATTGCAAAATCCGGCTTCCAGGAATCTGGTGGGATTATCTTGCAGATACCGTACTGTTTAGCCTCCGGAGAAATCTTCTTGATATATGCGAAGGGGTCGCTGAATTCTTCGACCGTCGGTCTGTATGTGGGAGCCTCCTGCAAACCGTGAGGTCGTATCCTCTTGCTCGTTTCTCGGCTAGCTGTTGGTTGCCCCCTCCTCTCGACGCTGGTCATATCCAGCGGTGCGGAGTGCATTGCGCTCAGAGGCTGCTGTGTAGCGGCAGGATTATTCGCATTACCACCCGTCGCCGGTTTGCCTCGAGTGGAGGTGGTGTTGCTGTTCGTGCCACTGGCGGGCGAGGCTCGCATGGCGGAGCTCGAACCGGCCGCGGTCATCGGAACCTGAACCATCGTGATGTGTAGGAGGGACGAGGGGTTTCGAAGATGTAGATGATTCGCAGGTTGAGAACTTCTAGCTTATCGACATCGAAAGGGTGTGTATCGGGGGCTGGACGTCTGCCGGACGAATATGTTGGTGACGGGGTCGGAATCCTCCTCGCAAGCCTCCTCACCTCACGACGAAATCAATGCGCAGTCGACCTAGGCTACTGCATATTAATTGCCTCTACGGGGGCGTTGATCGGTGGGTTCGAGGTTTTTCGTATTAGTTGGGCAGGAAGGTGGGTGTTGGTGTGTAGAGTGGAGGAGTGCTGTGCACAATGCGGTACAGGTGAAGGGGAGGATTTCGATGGTGGGCGGGAGGGCGTCGCTTTGGACATGTTGCGGCAAGTGGAAAATGGGGACGTTCAGGTCATGCTCCAGTCCAGAACAAGAACAGTGCTCGGCACGCAAGCGGCTAGGGAGGAAGCGGCCCAAGAACGCTGGGCTCCTTGCAGCAGGCAGTGAATCCCTGCCCTCGCCATCGACATCTCACAATCATGGGGGCCAGAGAACATCGACAAAGGAGAGCAATTGTATTTCCCGTCTCTCGTAGCAATTCAATTCACACGGGAGATGGTGGTTCTGCACGCAGATCGCTCCACGTGATGGCCTGCCTCCATGATGGAGTCCCGCTGTCCATGTCCCGAATGGAGACGATGCGCTTTTAGCTTCTTTATGGAGCAGGGATTGCATTTTGGCTCCTGAGGCAGGAACGAGGCCGTCGTCGATTTCTGGCCAATGAGGGAATGGGTGTCGTCCCCCTCAAGCAGGGATGGGCGACGCCCCAGAAGACAATTGCTTTTCGCTGTTCGGGATATCCGAGGGCCCCGCGCTGGATAAAGACTGTATCGAGGTCTGGACTGGGACGGGTCGCATCATCGCATGACATCTTCTGTATATGGGATCGCAAGTCACTGCTTGCGGCGGCATTGAGGGTTTTGCCCTATCTACATTCGATGCCACAATAGCTGACGTTAGTGGGTTGCCCCCGGCCTCGTGGTGCCCGCGCCAAAAATGTTCGTCCGATGCCTCTCGCCTCGGCTCCCCGAAGAAACGTTGCCAAAACCTGCCACATCAAGAGCATCGATCAATGCACCCCACAATCCGTGATTCAAAATGCCAATCGATCGCCCGATCCCGCCGTTCTACTGCTGTTATCTGCTGAGATCTACAGTCCGCGCAAGCTCTGTATATGTCGGTTCAACACCGCATCCAGGTAAGATGCATGGAAAGAACGCGATGGGTCCGGCTGACGCGACTGCAGTGCGACGCCTTCGACAACACAATGGGGAAGCAAGAGGAGGAGCAGTCCGTACAAGCAGGCCAAGTCTACGCCCATGGGAGATGGCCTGCATTGTAACCGGATTTCCCAGTCATATTGCTGCGCTTCAGTTCGAGTGAGTTGTTTTTCTGTTATTGATATCACGTGTGAGGCACGTGACCAGCAGGCGATCGCATTTGTTCTTCCCAGTATGTTCAGTAAATGGTCTCTGGCTTCTAACGAACTTGCAGATGGGCTTGGCAGAATCCTCATATCACCCTCCACATCCCACCAGAATCACGGATTCAGCATGCAACACAGAAACGAAGTGGCCAGCCCAAACGACCACGACATTCAGTTACCTCTCTTCTTTCAAATCTCCATCTTCTCCTACGTGTCCCATCATTCTCTAGATGGCCACTCCAACTCCGGTTCTTCTCTGAAGATGTCTACAAAGCCTGGTTGAAGTGGTCCAAAGCAGCTGCCGAGCCAATTCGAGACTCCATTAAGATCATACAAGATTTCCCACCATCAGACACGACACCCGGTAACGAAAGCGATAGCCCGAAAAGAAAGAAAGACGGCGTTTCCCACGGAATTGCAGCGTTGACGGTAGACTACTTCAACGAAAAGCCGCACATCGAAAAGGGGAAGAACATCATCGACTTTGAGCGTGAAGGGTCATGCGCCATCTGCCACAGCGATCTGGAACATAACGCTGGAATCTACACAATCTGTTCCAATCATGGATGTGAATCTGTCACACACTTGACATGCCTAAGCCAGCACTTTCTCGAGGACGAAGAAGATGCACTAGTTCCTGTAAAGGGTCAATGTCCGACTTGCAAGGCTGAGATCAGATGGATAGATGTGGTGAAGGAATTGACTCTCAGAATGAGAGGTCAGAAGGAAGTTGAAAAGCTGCTCAAGCAAAAGAGAGTCCGCAAAGGGAAGGCTATCACAGCCTCGCAAGCCACCAATATCGACGATGAAGATGACGATAGCGATGAGGATGAGAGGGAAGATGAGATTGACATGCTGCGAGAGGGCAATTTTGGAAGAATGGGTGCAAATATGAGCAGCACATGGCATGAGATCGATGCTACGGACGATTCGGATACTGATTCTATTATAAGCAACTCGCCGAAGGCCAAGCAAGCCACATCGTACAGAAGAATTCAGGCTATTGCCCTAGAGAGAGTTATCGAAGACACAGATTGGGAGGACGCGGAGATCATAGATTAAGGCAACGACGATCAGACTACACCACAATATTCGGGACCACCTCTTTCAATCGAACAATGGTCTCTTCATTTTGAATGACGTTAGGTTTTGGATAGTTCACGATGTCGGGTACCTGCAGATTCGATGCGCCAATAGAAATGAGATCCTAAGGTCATGGCCCCGACCTCGGCTCGCTTGAGAGCCTTCTTCAACCTCTTTTCAATCCACAAACTTAGAATTGCATCTGTTTTGAATCTTCAAAACTTTTTTCGCTAACCGGATTGAAAGGGCCGATAATGAAGGCGGGTGGGCTTCCGGGACCAAGCGCTTGCATGGATTGCCTGCATCCACGCTTTCAGCCTTTCGGTAGAAGTGCCGGCGACACTCTAAACAACGCCAATCTTCTCCATCTCTCCGATTGCTGCCACACGCCAACGGAAACTCGATAATCTGAGGCCTATTTGAGTAGTAGTCTGCTTTCATCGACCGCGTCAGCCTACATGTGGAGGAGGGGGAGAATCTCGTATCAGCAATCTTGGCGCCCTGGTGCATCTAGCCAAGATGGAGAAATATCTCGGCAGGGGTACTATTCCTTTGCCTGATTTACAACCCAAGCATGCTGTCTTCATGTTATGGCTACCTTCTCTCCTTATGCGTCGTGTTCACGTCTGTTGCTTCCAATGCCACTTCTAATGGAACTTCGACAGCATTCTTATTTGGTATCCACGACTCAGCATTCAATCAAGATTTCTTCCTCGGGACCCCATATTCTCAGCCACCGATCAGCGACTTGCGGTTCAGAGTTCCTCGAAGCTTGAACTCCTCATGGTCGATTCGCTCAGCAACAGAATGGCCTCCATTCTGCGTCGGTTACGGACGCGATGATACCAGCCACGATATGTCAGAAGATTGCCTCTACCTCAATATCTTCCGACCTTGCAACGATGCCTTAAATGCCTCTCTTCCTGTCGCAGTATGGATTCACGGTGGTGGATTGTTCATGGGTGAAACTAACGATAGACGATGTAACCTGAGGTTCATTATTCAGAATAGTATTAGTATGGGGAAGCCGATGATTGGAATAAGCTTTCAATACCGAATTTCTGGTTGGTACTTTCTGGGAGGAAAAAAAGCTCTCGCAAGAGGTGCCACTAATCTCGGTTTCCGGGACCAAAGGCTTGCGCTCCATTGGATCCAGGAGAACATGGCTGCTTTCGGTGGCGATCCGTCGAAGGTCACTATTTGGGGTGAGAGTGCAGGTGCACAAAGTATCGGTGCACATTTCCTGGCATACAATGGTATACCCAGTCTCTCTTGCAGAAGTAATTTGTAGCTAACAAACGCCTAGGTAGAGATGACAACCTGTTCCGTGGTGGGATTGCTGAGTCCGGAGGTCCAGCAGTGTCATTCTTCCCAGCAACGTTACTAGGAGGCCACAACAGCACCGCATATCAAGAAGTCTACGATGGTCTGGTTTCGAGCACTTCCTGCTTATCCACCCTAGGATCCGGGACTTCTCTCCCATGCCTGCGTTCGCTCCCCTTCTCTGACCTGAACTCTGCTCTCAACACATCCGCAGATGGATAGGGACCTTTTGTCCCAATTATCGACAATTATTTCATCGCCACTTATCCCTCCGTTCAATTTCCGCCGGGAAAGTTTGTTCGCGCACCCCTTCTCATTGGGGCAAATACCGATGAAGAGACATCATTCGGCATCAATTTCGGTCCTAATGGTGCAGGTATAAACTCGGACACACAATGGCTTGACGTCTTGAGCTCGCCTAACATTCCGCCCGACTCGCAAACCGCAGCTATCATAAGCTACCTCTATCCGAACATCCAAGGACTCGGAATCCCGTCCCTTGCGACCTTCCCCTGGGTCATACCTCCCGATTCCAACTTTCTCATCCCAACCAGGCTCCCAGTTCCGTCGCATGACATCCTATTTGGGCGACACAGTCGCCATCGCACCAAGAAAAACAACCAACCAAGGATGGTCAGCCTACCAAGTCCCCAGATACTCCTACCGCTTCGACGTCGCCGTCAACAGAATCCCTACCTGCGTGGGCTCAACCCATTTCCAAGAAGTTGCATTCGTCTTCAACAACATTAGCGGCGAAGGGTACGAAGGGTACACCGCCAACCCATTTGGAAACATGACTGAAAGCGACAACAAGAATTTCGTGGACCTGTCAAGTCTCATGAGTGGGAGCTGGGTCAGCTTTGTTGTTGATCAGGACCCGAATGGTCATGGCGCGGAGGGCGTGAAGCGATGACCGGTTTACAACTTGAGCCTGGGAGGTGGGTTGGGCATTAATATGGTGTTGACGGTTAGTGTTACAGAGCAGTGTATTGAATGGGATAATTGGGGGGGGGGGGGGGGGGGGGGGGGGGAAGGCATCAATTTCATTAATGAGAATCGGTTGGGAGTTTATGGGTTGTGATGAGGCTAAGGTTTGTCACAGTCCGCAATCCTCAAATATCTCATTCCTATCAGGAGACCTTTTGTGGATGGCAATCGTTAAAAATAGTGTGGATCGATTCACACACCACACACATGTCACCCACCCACTATTAGCTCCCAACCCTCAAGCGATTCTCCTCCCTCATCAACCCATACTTCTCCTCCTCCCCCTCGCCCCTGAACTCCGTCAACACCAACTCCTGCAACGGCCAGCTAATCCAAGCCTCCCACTTGCCCTCACCGCCATCCCTAGCATTCCCCACCTTCCCGATCATCCGACACACGCTCCGCAGCAAATGCCGACTGATCCCATTCAGCCACCACACGTTGTCGATCTTCGACAGCAGGAGGCAGTAGTGCGCCAGCAGGACAAGCGCTTCCGGGCAGCGCTGCGACACGAGCGAGATATAGGTGTCCGGCGTGATGGTCGACCAGGCGATCGTCATGGCTATTGTGCAGAGCTTCTGCGAGGTGGCGCCGTAGTGGAGGAGCCTTTTCCTTGTTCGTTAATGTCCAAAAATGAGGGAATTGGGAATTGGGAATGGGGAGGGGAGGGAAGGGGAGGGGGGGGAAGTACATTGCGTAGATTTCTTTGAGGTGTCGGAGGGCTTCTGAGAGTGCTTCTTTTTCGGCGCGGGTGAAGGCGCTTTCGGGACCCCCTGACGGGAGGGTCAGTGACTCTTCTTCCTGTCTTCATATGAAGAGGAAAAAGGAGGAAACACGTGATCGAGGTGAAGGAGAAATGGAAGAGATGGGTCATGGAGCTTACAAAGCGTCTCCAACGCCGCAAACCTCGCGGTGTCCTCCTCGGGCAGGTCGAAAAACTTGGGCTGGTCGTTGTACAGCTGTATAAAGGTCCTCACGGGCCCGTCCATCACCCCTGTCATGTCGTCAGTCGGCAGCATTACTCCGTCTCATTACCTATTCGTCGCATTTGGTCTTTTAGAATTCGAAAAGGGGAGGAGGGGAGAGACATACACGCGTAGCAATCCCTCGCCAACGTCCGACTCCCCCTTAACAAATTCACCCACTCCGCCGTGCCTCCCTCCTCTCCCTCCGCCCCCTCCCCCTCCCTTTCACTAAAAAACAGATTCCCCTTCCCCTCACTCCCCGCCCACGCACACACGACCAGAAACGTGCTAAACACATACAACGCCTCGCAATTCTCCTTCGTGATACTCCCCAGCTCTTGCTTGAAGCCCTTCAGGGCGACATCGTGGTACTCGACTGCATCGCGATGCAGTTGATCTTTGCGTGCGGGGTGGAGGTGCGAGAGGTGCAGGGCGGAGAGAGCCAGGATCCCGCTGAGGAGGAAGGGGTGTCGGAAGGCGAGCTGGGGGACGATGTGTTGGTAGATTTGTGCCCGGGCGGGGAGCGTGGTGAAGGTGTAGACTGTAGTTGTGGTGTACAAGTGGAGAAGCTCGAGGTGTTGGGTGTTGAAGGGGGTGTTTGAGGCGGGGTTTGTGAAGCTCGGTTGCGGGGAATGGGGAATGAGAGAGGGTGAGCGCGAGGAGGTGGAGTTTTGCGGGGTGGAGAGGCGGGCGGGAAAAGTACAGGGGGAGGAGTAGCGGGTGCAGGTTCCGCAGGATGGTTTTACTTCATCGCACTAAAGGCTTTCATCAGCGGTTGGAAGTGAGATGGGAATCGTGTCTTGAGATGAATTGCCAACAAGAGTTCTTAATGTAGCAGTGCCTAACCTAGAAGCCAATCAAATACCTTGAGTGAGAAAGCCAGAAGGGATGTTCTGCAAGACATACCTTTATTCGCCGCGCCTTACATCCTAAACACCCACTGCGAGTCTTGCAATGCGGCCTCCTAGATCCTCCCGGCATAATGGCACCCTATCAACGCGCTGTCTCCCGGCCGCAGCGGGAAGTCTGGAAGTGTGTCTGATCACCTGTATCGATCCTGGGTAGGACTCGGCAAACAAGTTTTCGGAGGTCTCATGGTTGGGCCTGGTCTGTCTGGAAGAGATGTCGTCTGAAGAACGAAGTACGTACGAAATACGAAAGAGTGTCAGCATTCAGGACAGGGGTAAGAGGAAGGGAGCTTGCATAACTTGTGGATTTTATGAAGCCGAGCATAAAAAGTCGCTAATCTTCAACGACATCTCACAATGACACCAACCTCTCTCATCTTCCATCACTGATGGTAGCGAACTGGTCTTTATCCTCGAATCTTGAGACGACTCAAGTTCTCGCGACGGATTCCTTATGATTTGTTTTCAGCATCCTCAAACAGCTTGAGAGGGGACTTTGGTGGAGTCACGCATAAACTCTGCCATCCAGATCTAACTCTGATAGCCTGCTTATTCTCAGCAATATCTGGCTGAAAACGCAATTGGTTCTGAGAATGGGATCATTCCTCGAGCAAAGCATATGAGCCCAGCTTTCCTTCAATCCGCTGCCACAACCCAGGTTAACCACTCACGTCTGGTACATTCACTGGCCCAACCCGACCCGTTTCATGGTTCCAGCCAGGACTTTACGACGGCGAAATTCAATTCAAAAGTTAGAGATGTGGCGATTAGCCTTCCTTAGCATGTTCAAGCTGCAAAATGGCTTTGGAGGAACGCCATAACACTTGAACCTGGACAGCTCCCTCGAGAATTCCAATTTCACGAGATCGCATTCAATGACTCGGCAGGAAACCCATATTTTGGTTACTCCCTGAGCATGTCGAGAACCTTTTCCCTATTCACCTGTTGTGCTCTTTGGAATGGCGTTCTTCCCGCCCCGTCCAACATACTTTTTCTCGCCCCACGATCCAAAAGTACTCTTACAGCTTCTACATTTCCATTCTGAGCCGCCAGATGCAGCGCGGTATCAAAACCTTTACGATATCCAGAGAAACCTGCGGCATATTCCGCCTCTGCCCTTGCTCTTGGATCGCCGTATCCGTCATAAGGGTCAGTGGGCGACGAGGCCCAACTCGATCCTGGTATGTAATAGTTCACACTTATACCCTGATTCATCAAGTAGCGTAACATATCGGCTCCTCCGGAGCTTCTTGATTTGACAGCCGTAAGGATAAGATCGTCGTTTGGTCTCCGGATGGAAAAGTGAGAAAGGATGTGTTGTAACATTTGCGGCTCGCCAGAGGCGGCTGCCAAATTTGGCAGAGAAGTGGCATAGTCGCTCTTGGATAAGCCAAAGCCCGACCCGACGATTGCTCGGAAGAGCTCGATGCCAGATGAAGCATCTGGACTCTGAACTGCGTAGATGATGGCCTTTTGGTCGGGAATTGCCCAGCCTTGACGGATGAGGCGTGCTAGGACTTCTCGATTGATGGCGTGAGGAGGAGTATATTCGCGGAGAGAGCATAGTTCGAAGTGGAAGATGCAACGTGGAGGAGGTGGTCCAATATTAGCAAGTGCTTTTGCTAAGGTGTTATTCTTGTAGTTGATAGCAACAAGAAGGATTATTTGGAGGAGGAATGGATTGCTAAAGACAGAGATGCCGCTTTTTGAGTGCATTGAGTCGTCGAGAGACATCAAAGCTTGAAAAGTAGCGGAGGGACAAGCCAGGAGGATATGCCGGAGTAGTTCGACTGGTCAAATTGTCAGTTCCTTTCAGGTCCCGCTACTGATGATGGCTTCCGATTACAAACCTGGCGGTACAGCGAATCCAGGCTCAAGTATACAGATTTTTATAGCAGCAGAGACTCGTCCCATATCGGATCCGAGCCATGACAAACGTGCAAGACTGTAATCTGTACCTTCAGCATCTTCGTCATGGCGTTCACCGGAGAAGTGCCTCAGATTGATGTCAATGAATTGTTCGAAAGATAGCTGGCCATCTTGGAAAGTCTGTGCTGTGGCAGAAAAACACCCCAGACTTGGCTCAACCATTTCTGCTGAACAATAGAGGGGTAAGTTGGGAGGACGAGGTGGGATGGCGAACGCTGAGAGTTGCCCTACTCGCTTTTCTCTGTTAGTCACGGTCACGTTCCGTGTAGTGGGAGCGATGAGTTGCTTTGGTCTAATCGCCGTCGATCGAAGGGCGGTCGACGGAGATTGGGGAATGTCCTTGGAGCTCGGCTCCGCTCTTCGCTGGTTGTGAATTTGTGATGCTCTTTCAATCGACGGATGTTCAGCTGACGTTGGCATGCAGCCTAGGTGACGGAAATAGGAGACAGGGGAAGTGGCGGCAAAGGGGCCACACAGCATGGTGGGGAAATAGGGTGTGTCTTTATTACACCTCCATGTAGAACCCATGTTGATTTCTCCATGTCACGTCGGTTCGAGGTTCGGCTGGCCGAATATTTATACTACCCTGCTCTCATATCTAATAGTTTAAACCACCCTTGCGGATCCTTTGGCATGCCGCATTTACTCAGCCCAACAGAATCATGCTCTGTAGTCATAGGGCCTTCAGCGCTTTGAACTCTCAAACGTATTGCGGAGGCTGATTGTGCTTGCATTCCTGGACAATGCAAGTACATTGATGAAATCTGAGACAAATTCAGCTTCTACTCATGGCAGCATATTGGTATAGTTTGGTGAGTTTGGTCAAACAACGCCATTGCCAAATCTTTGCTCATTGTCTATTTGCAAGGACCGAGCTCACCTGTTCAAAGTGGATTGAAACACTTAAGAACGCCCTAATTCTTCTGTCATGGAATCACGCACGATTACGGACAAGAATGAGCGCGTGAATTTACCTGAGTCTATATCATATGTCTATTTGCTCCTTCTTTTCCCAGAGATACTGGATGCAGCCCAAGCTGTGGCCCGACTTCTTGGAATGACCAATCAGAGCTGATCATAGATACCCGAATCGTCCACTGAGTCTGGAAATCTCAGGAGGCGCTCCTCGGACTTGGAAAACCAGGATCAACGCACTCCTCTCCATTTGTCGAGGCTTGGCTTCTGTCCTGAACTCGGTACATTCAGGTTACTCCCACCCATGTCGAATCCTACTCATGTCGACGCCTGCACCTGCTGCAACCTTGATGACGCACGGTCACAACTTTTTGTTACAGTAAAGCCTTATGGTTGAACAACGAAGATGGCCACCAGGCTTTACACCAGCTCTTCTTGCAGCATTGGAATCGGACGACAAAAATCGTCACACCCCTCCCCGGACATTCGGGCCTCAATAACGGATCCCTCCATTTTCTTGGATACTTACCACTTGTCTTGAGCCACAGGACTTTGAGATCACGAAGCGCGGAGGCACTTGCTATTTTTATCTCCTCGTTCCACCAATGTGTCTGGCAATTGCTCCTGCTAATCTTGGATTCTGGGCCCTTGGACTCACGGAACTCGATCTCGTCAGTACCCGGTGACCTGACCAACTCAGTGTCCGAATCGAGTTGCAGTTGCCGAATGCGCTTGCTTTAACGGAAAGCTGGAATCTAGGCATGATGGCATTTCTCAATGCTTCACTGTCCCAATTCGTTCCACTCACAACACGTTTTTGGGCCTCTACCGCGTGTACTAGTAATTAGACGTCTGGGAAGGTCCTTCCCCAACAGCAAACAGATGGCCTTTCTCCTCTTGGACACGGCTGCGCCTTCCCGCCTCGCAGCAAAGAATACATCAGATCGAAGAAAATCAAGGAACAAACCGCTTGTCTCCAAGTCGTTTGCTCCGTCCTCCTGCACCTGGAATCAGCTGGACTCTGGCTTTGTTATTCACTCCTCACAGTCCCGGGTCCCGGGTCCCCTGTCTCCACTTCACAGGTTGACCATCTGTTCCCACCCGGATTTTTAACTCCTAGTCTCTGTTTAGACTGCCAACCGTGCATAATCTCAAGTGCCATCTCTGCTACTGCCACCCTTTGCCCACAACATTTGCTTCTTTCACAGGACTTGCAATCCCTCGCCTAGCATCATACTCCCCAAATTCGTCCCAATTCTTTTTATTCAACACAGTAACTCACGACACAATTTATTTTACATGAATGTCCTCATTTGATCCTGCCTTTCTTGTACTTGGAGGACATTTGAGAAGATTGTATGGGATTTCTGGAGCAGTAAACCATTTCCTTCTGATAATTGCACCCGTACACCACATTCCTTGAACATTAACCCGACACAGGAAATCATCATCCGAACATTTGCACGGTTGCACTTGCCTTTTAAAAGGAGTATTCACTTTTATTACTTGGATCTTCGGAATTTCCTCGCCTGATCTCACCAGTTCCTGGCATCTATTTAAGCACTGGCAACTTCTCCCAACTACCAACTCTTCCATTGTCCCAACAACCACCAGCCCCAACCAACATCAACCTCCTTGCCGTCTACCACCTAACCAATCATCTACTTACCCTCTTTCATCAATATCTCCCCCCATCATCTACGCTCATCTCATACGTCATATCCTCCGACATCTACAAGTCTTCTCTCATCAAGAATCTTTCCCTCATTCACAATATTTGCATTCGCCACCTGCCACATATCTTCATCCTCCATTCTTTAATCCAACTCATATCGTGCCATTATTAACATGGCCTCAAAGACCGACATTCCATCTCCCAGCGTCACTGCGACTCCAGAGAAAGCATCCAGCAATAATTCCACTCCTATGGCGCAAAGAGTCCACACGGATTCATCTATCAATTTTGACGATACTCCAGTCGCCAAGAGGAATATGAGTCATCCTCTCATGGTTGAGCCTGGAAAAGGAACAGGTCATATGAAAGAACAAGTCACATTCACTGGGCCATATCTTCACAACGGGACCAGGAATGAAAGGCTGGAACTTGCGTCTCCAATATTCAGCCATGGATCGCAATACCCTGCGCTGGACAGACATATATCGGAAGATATGATGGAAGGGGTCGAGCAGACTTCGGGATCTGGATCTGAGGTTGAAGATGACAGTAGCGGTGCAGAAGAGATGGTTCGGGTGCTGGTTCCAAGCATTGACAATATTTCTAAGGCGCTCGAAAATTTGGAGAAGGGAATCCAAATTGAGTGGATTGGCACAAGCACCTTCTTTTTGGAGCACAATATTGAGCTTCAAGGAGCAGTGAGTTCTTCCCAGTACTTTCATTCCAAACTTCCCTGCAAAAGTTCTGGAGAGCACCACATACTTGCTTTGCTAATAGAAAGTTTCAGGGACATCTAGATGGACTCATTGCCTTTCGCAAAGCTCTTATTCATGATCTTTTGATCTCACCATACGACCCCTCTCTTCTCATCGACCTCAGTGCCGTCGAATCCAAGCTCGGATTTACCGATACAGGTGCAGCTAATGCGCACAAGGCTCTCGTTTTGATTGAGGCCGCCTTAAATGTCAATACATTTCTACAACATCCGAGAGATCTCGGTACTCTTGTCTATGAGGTTATAAGTAAGAGACTCGGAACTGAGTCACCCATGATCATTGCCGATGAAATAACAAGTTTGCATCTTCAAACATATCGAGAACTTGTGAACGGCCTACTTGGGTGTGCGGATTTCTGGGATGGGCTGGTCCAAGCAAAGGCTGGCCTGAATCGTTTCCCTCGAGATGCAGAACTCTTGGAAATGCGGGGGGATCTGAAGACGGCCTTTCTGGCACGACACAAGGGGATCAAGGAAGTCTTGGGCAATGAGAAAGACATCGTAGCGTCTACAAGGACGGGCAAGATCTATCAGAAGCAGTATCCGTGGATGGATCAGAGTCTTTATATCCGCACGCCCGATTTGCTGCACCATGTCAACGCAGGACTTGCTGGTAATGGAATATGCCAAGTTGAGCCTGTTATATTTGGGTCGTCATCCCGACTTCCAAAATTGCCCACCAAAGAAAAGGAGGACGTTGGTCCTCTTGGTTTGTTCGCTGCGAGAGACATCAAATTAGACGAGAAAATCATGGTCGATCACTGCGTGACCGGCATATCCGATGTCTCTCCAACAAGGCTCAAGCACTGCGAGGCCTGCCATGGAGCTCTCGTTGCACCTTATATGCACCCTTCTCGAATCATCCGTCCAACTTGCTGCAAAACGGCAGCGTTCTGCAGCATAGCTTGCCATGATACAGCACTCGCTGGCTATCACAAGTTAATGTGTAAGAAGAGTTTTGATTGGCTCTTCGAGAGTCAGGGTTTGGTGGGCAAAGAAGGATGTGGTACACGTTGGCGCCCAATCCTCTTCCTTCGAGTGGTAGCCATTGTCCTAGCTGAAGCTCGAGAACGAGCGAAGAAGGGAGAGCTAGCTATCCACCCTCTGCAACACCCACTGATCGCACGGATGGCCGCGAACTACTCTCCGGCAGACAAAGTACAACCAGATGTTAGCCACGATTGGCAATATTTCGAGAATGTTGTGGCACCCACCCGAATCTTGATGCAACTCGGTATCAATGTCTTCACCGACGCACATTGGACTCCGGAGGTCATTCAAACCATCTTTTGGCGCATCGAAAACAATGCCAACATGGGAAAGACGAATCTCACTGGACAACAAATAGTTATGGTTAATCTTAACCCGAACTACTTGTTCTTTAATCACAGCTGCGAACCGAATGTCTCGTGGCATGGTGCCGTTCCGTCGGGTGATGTTAGTATTGAGTGGCTGAAGGGAATGAATGGTGAAATCCTGAGCCCAGGATGCTCTGCCGTTTGGTGCACCGCTGCAGGTGATATCAAGAAGGGTGAAGAGTTGAAGATTTCATACATTGGAAATCCTCTTGGAAGCAAGGGTGATGGGGAGGGAGGTGAGGGCGAGGGCGAGGGCGAGGCTGATGAGGGGCGACACACGAAGAGAGCTTGGCTCGAGAAATGGTTCGACAGGGGATGCGGTTGCCGAATCTGCGAAAAGGAGAATATGGAAACTGATCGTTTGGAGGCAGTCGGAGCGGGGAGGGAGAAGGCATTGGAGATAGAGGTGTGATGTGGGAAATCTGGATCGAGTGACAAGGAGACGTAATCATGGAGGACATTACCAGTAGTGGTGAATACTGGGTGTTGGGTGACCTGGAATGGATATGTGGTCGTGATTTTTGCATTGATTGTTGCTTTGGATTCTTATAGTTGCATTGGATTTGCAGGGATGGATACTTAGATTGACGGATGGATATCATGAAGGGCATACTTAGCCGTTACATATTTGCATTTGATTTTTGCGTTGAAGTTTGCTTTGAGTTTGCACTTAGAATAAGCTTATCTCAGATGGGATTAGCAGAATGCGAAGACTTTCACAAGATGTCTACTGAAATATGAGCAAAGGTATGTAGGGAGACGGAAGTTGGACCAAGAGATCGCTGTGACCCTCGACGCTTCAAGCATAAACATCAATCTGTACTGTACGAAGAAAATAATTTATTTCCAGTTTAGGTAAGGAGCGCTCAGGTGCTTTTTAAATACAGTCTATATAAACAATCCAGTTTTCTTCATCCAGGTTATATTACCTCCCTCCAACTACTCCTTCACAATTTCCAAAAAGCCAACAGCAACCACGGAGCAGAGTCCTTGAAGCATTAATAAAGGGTCTTCTTGGTCGGCTTTGCTACAGCAGTACTCGGATCAAATCCAGCTTCATCATACTCCAGCATAAGTTGCTGGATCCGCAAACGCTGTTCCGCTTTTGAAATAAAGCGATCCTCATCGTATCGATTCCACGCTTTATGCTTCCTGTCCATTATATCCACCATACGATCAAACACCTCCGCTGAGTGATGTTGACTGAATTCAAACTCGGGCGTGTTGGTACCATACTTGTGGGCTGTACAGTATTTGGTTCTCTCTCGAGGGGATAAGTGCTTGCCGGATTGCTTGAAGTCTTTGGCGTGGATTCGGCGGCAGGTACCCTCGCCGCAGGACGAGGAAGAGGTATGGTTGGTAGCGCTCTCGTCGTGTGAGCCGGTATGGGAACAACTGGTGGAGTTACCGTTGCCAGATGTTATGTTGAATACTCTATGAAGGAAGTCACGAAAGGCTGGGAATTTGTAGTGCTCGGCGAAAAGCTTTTCGAGGTCGTCCGTTTCATTGGCGGGCGAGCCCTCCTCGCTGTAGGGATGGTTTGGTATCAGATTTTCCGCATTGTGAGCTAAACGGTGGAGCCTTCGTTCCGTGGAGTTCTTGAACTCGGTGAGTGCCTGGGTAGCCTCGTTATATGGCTCTGTGATCTTGAAGCCGATCTCGTTCTCCAGTTTTCTGACACTTTCTGGCAGACCGCGCTTGTTAATCCCGGCGGCGAAACGTTCGACAGCGTCTTGGGTAGCATCCTTTGCGGCCTCAGTAGCATTGTTGGGTTCACTGGAAGGCTTGGTGATCTCCATTCCCATATCATCCTCCAACTTTCTGATCTGGTCTGCAAGTTCTCGCGTTACGTCTTGCTTTGCAGAGGAAGTGCGGGACTCTTCATTACCTTGAGCAAGACCTCGCTTCCAATCGGATAACCAATTCGCTTCAAGATCAACATCGGTAGTCTCATGAGACTTAGGATCCTCAAACTCCATAGACATCGATCCCTCAAACTCCCACCTTCTATCATTTCGATTAGAGAGGCCGTTCTCATACTCAGGGAATATGAACTTGTCCAACCAAGCTGGGTCGTCTTGTCGACCCTCGAGCTCGCTAGTCTTCACGACCCGAGTGAGACGAGCACAATCACTGACGTCCGAGAATTGTTCCGCGGGTTTCCAATCAGATTCTCCAGGACAATAGGCCAAGGTGAATTGAGATACAGAGGTTTCGATAGACGGTGTTTGGCCGGTTAGAGAAGGGGATGCATCCTGAGAGGCAGCGACGTCGCTGGATGTGTCGTCACTGACCGCTCGCTTCCCCAGCCCTGCCGTTAGATTCCGCATGATTTCCTTCTCCATAATTCCTCTAGCACACGCTTCCTTCCTGTGATAACTACCATCAATCTGATAACAGAAATCCCGCAGCTTCTCGCCATGCCTCAGGGTGGCGTCCCTGGTAAGATTGAGACCATGGAGGTGGTCTTCTGCCTTGTGAACAGCGGCGACTTCGACCTGGGGAGCGTCGTACTTCCAGTCGTTGGCGCGGTACGTTCTGAGATAAGATTCAAGCTCGTCGATGATCACATCGGCCATCTTTTCATCTGAAGTCTGGGCGGAGTTGAGAATATCGAGTCTCTTGAGTAACCCGACGACTTTTTCGGCTCGGGGATCAGAACGCTTAGAATGCTTCTGCAAGCGTTTATGAGCTTGCTTCTCGATGCGTATAGACTCCTTGAGATCAATTTGGTCGAGCGGATCGCGAAGATTTGTATAGTGGTAACCCCCATGACGGGAGCTGGAAACTGGGGGATAGCCATGTTGAGGCGAAACAGTGGTATTGGTCTGGCTCTTCGTTTCCTCGCCCGGGATATCGTCGACAATGGTTGGGAAGCTCTCCAAGATGTCTGGGTGGCTGTAGAAAGGAAGACCAGTTTTTATTGTCTCTTGAGGATACTCAGGAACAGGCTCGATGAAAACTCCAGGTGTGACGAAGGTTGAGATCGGAGGAAGATCTTCAATTTCATGCTTTTGATTTTCGCGGGAATTCTTCTCGAGCGGCGATGACGACTGAACTGGCGCTGCAACAGCACAGTAAGCCAGAATGGCAGAGGCGATGAACGCTGTGATCTTCATTTTTGCTAGATGGATAGTCGGCGAAGGATGAAGAAAAAGGTTGGATAAC
Organism: Hyaloscypha sp. PMI_1271; assembly: GCA_021399465.1. NCBI lineage: Eukaryota > Fungi > Ascomycota > Leotiomycetes > Helotiales > Hyaloscyphaceae > Hyaloscypha > Hyaloscypha sp. PMI_1271. The sequence goes on from JAJTUS010000091.1 coordinate 149,288, forward strand.
GTTAAGTTATGTATGCTGCGACCAAAAAAAAATTGTGTGCGAATTGAACACCAATCTCAACCCGACAGGTCAGTCATTTTGTATATGAATGGGCCCTATGAGGGTCTGCAACAGAAGCTACTAAAGCATTGAGGAAAGCGCGTAAGAGGCAGCTATCAAGTTGGGAATGGTGGTTGGGCCAAATTGGGTAGTCGCGACCAATGATATGCATACAGCTCCTTGCACACTCTGTTCTCCCAAGCCTTGTCACCAGGCAAGGTGTTAATTTGGTGGTTGTGCTGATATCATGTTGCTGTCGAACCGAAATTTGAAAAGGGCTATATTTGACGGCTCACAAACGATCGCCGAACGAGCCAACCATAAAAATCACCAAATGAAAATCCTAATGACATCAACGCACCATGAGGATTTTTTTGGTTCTTGGTTGAATACATACTATACAGTAGCCTTAAGCCCCACTAAAGCACCATCTACAACAGGCCTTGCTTTTGCAAATCATAGTAAACCTTCTCAGGCATCACATTACCCTCAGCATCCTCCATCTGGACCACGCTGCCCTCATCTTTCTTGCCCTTCTGCTTATCCCGCTGGATCTTATCCCATAGCTTGACAGCATCCGCGATATCAGTGATTTCTCTGAACAGGGTCGTATTCGTAATTCCAAGACATTTCAGTCCGTAGATATGACGTGCCTCGTTGAAATGCTTATCAAAAGCTCTTCGTCCCATGTATACGTAATTTCCACATATCTCACACCTAAATTCGACGCCGAGACCATGCAACTTGTACAGCCAGAAAGGGATTGGTTTGCCGTCCCAAGCAAGAGGCAATTTCAGTGGGTTGTAGATTTTGTCGTCTCCATCGGATTCATTGTCCGAGTCGTCGGCTTGTGGCGCCGCAGAAGACGACTCGGCGAAGAGCGCATCCAGTTCCATTTGCCTTTCGCGCTCGGTCATACCTTGCTTGCGCTCCACGTTAACACGGGTATCGCTCCTCTCTTGTGACATTGCTGCTGCTAATCGCTTGACCCGGAATTCTCGCTCTGCTATTGCCCGCTCCTTCAGTCGCATCGTGTTCGAGCCGCGGTTCGCCGAGCCATTCGTATCATTTCCAGCTTCTTGTCGTGCTGTTCTCGCCTCAGCTGCACGAATGTGCTTCTTTCCAGTTAAATGGGCCTTGTAGACATTATCGTTCTTGAACTCCTTCTCGCAATCTGCGCACCAAACTCCGTCGGTAGCAGGTCCAATTGAAGGCGTAGGGACTTCTAACTTCCAGCCAACAACATCATTATCATTCCACGCCTTCTCAAAGTCTTCATCAAAGCTCTCAAACAGCTTCTCCAAGTCTTCGAGTGGTCTGGTACGCCGCATAAAGCTTTCCAGATATTTCGCCAGTTCTCCGACATAGTTGAAGTATTGGTCGGTCATTTTGTCCGGTCGCTTGATGGATAATTGTGGAGGTACGAATGAGTCAAAGGCGTCGAGGTATTGTAGGTACGTAAGTCGCTTGATGCTGGGAAGGTTGAGGTAGAGTTCGTGAATTGTCGTCAGATCCATGAATTTCCCAAAAGCTTCTTCGCCAGTGAACATGTTGTCAATCTCATAGGTTGTTGTCTCTCCTTCGCCCAGTGTCCTCTTCTTGTATGCTCTCTCGAGATTCTCGACAGGTTCGTTTGGATACCGTTGGTGGAAGGACTTGATATCTGCCATCTGCTTATAGAACTCCTCAAGAGGCTCTCCTGTAGATATTGCCTGGATTTCCTTCGTTCGACTGCCATCTGCGTCTTTGTAGATGTCGAGTAACCGTTTCGATTGATCTTGAATTCGGTCGAGGAAGCCAGCAATCTGGTGGTCTCGATTCAATCTTTCGCGGACCTTGGCACTGAATGTTAGCTTATGATCAGCCTGATTTTGGCCAGGGCGTCCCACATGTCGCGGCTCTTCAGCAACACGATCACTGATAGCTTGCTCGAGCCTCTCGAGATCTTCGTGGAGGAATCTCTGCTCCTCTAAAATCATCCTTGCTTCTTGTCGCGATCAGGCCCTGGTGTTGAAGAAGATCTAACCAGAAGAGGCGGTTGAGGGATTTCGTTTGGAGAGAGAATCAAAGGAGGACGTTTGCTATGGTTGCGTTTTAGTGTTGTGAGGTTGAACGGGTCGATTTTCTTCCTCGAGGCTCGGCGAGCTTTTGCGCCGACCAATCATTTCGCGTCCATTGAATGGCGCTAAAATATTTAAGGCAGGCTGGGAAGGATCGTTCGGCTTCAACCCTCAAGCAAGAACTCACAACAAGACATCACGCAAATCCGAACTAAATCGTAATCATGGCAGACGGTATTGATCGCAAGGCTGATGAGAGGATGGAGTTCACGACCTCCAAGGACGTAACCGTCGCACCGACATTCCAAGACAGAAGGTTCCCTTTTCTCTGTCTCGTGGAGTCTGCTAACTCTTGACCAACAGTGCATCTCAAAGAGAACCTCCTCCGTGGTATTTACGCATACGGCTACGAGTCTCCTTCTGCCGTCCAGTCCCGAGCAATCGTGCAAATCTGCAAGGGCCGCGACACCATCGCTCAAGCGCAATCTGGTACAGGAAAGACAGCTACTTTCTCAATCAGCATGCTGCAAGTCATCGACACCGCGGTCCGCGAAACCCAAGCCCTCGTCCTATCGCCTACCCGAGAACTTGCGACCCAGATTCAGTCAGTTGTGATGGCCCTGGGAGATTATATGAATGTTCAATGTCATGCTTGCATTGGAGGCACCAACGTTGGAGAGGATATTCGCAAACTTGATTATGGACAGCATATCGTTTCCGGCACACCTGGGCGAGTTGCCGATATGATCCGCCGACGGAACCTTCGAACCCGCCACATCAAGATGCTCGTTCTTGACGAGGCTGACGAATTGCTGAACCGGGGCTTTAGAGAGCAAATCTACGATGTCTACCGCTACCTCCCTCCTGCGACTCAGGTCGTCGTCGTTTCCGCTACCCTCCCATACGATGTCCTCGATATGACTACGAAGTTCATGACTGACCCTGTACGCATTCTGGTCAAGCGTGATGAATTGACTCTGGAAGGTCTCAAGCAGTACTTCATTGCTGTTGAGAAGGAAGAATGGAAGTTCGATACGCTCTGCGACCTCTATGATACCCTTACCATCACACAAGCCGTTATTTTTTGCAACACGCGCAGAAAGGTAGATTGGTTGACAGATAAAATGCGCGAGGCCAATTTCACGGTGTCATCCATGCATGGAGAGATGCCGCAAAAGGAGCGAGACAGCATCATGCAAGACTTCCGCCAGGGCAACTCGAGAGTCTTAATTTCTACCGATGTTTGGGCTCGTGGTATCGACGTTCAACAAGTCTCGTTGGTCATCAACTACGATTTGCCGAGCAATCGTGAGAATTACATCCATCGTATTGGTCGCAGCGGTAGATTCGGACGGAAAGGTGTTGCTATCAACTTCGTCACAAGCGAGGATGTCAGGATCTTGAGAGATATTGAGTGTAAGTTGAGCTTGGTCTCTTAAGGAATTTTACTAATTACTTAATAGTGTACTACTCAACTCAGATTGATGAGATGCCAATGAACGTTGCGGATCTCCTTACCTAATTTGGATGAAGTTGGTTTGAGGAACGGGAATCGAGTGCGAAAGTCAACAGCTGCGTGCATGGGCACGTCAGGGCACATAGCTACGTGGGAGGAAAAGGCACAGTCTACAAAAGTAAGAAACCTTTCAGTGGAACAGATTTCAGAGCTTAGCTGACATTGATTATGCAAGACCTGAAATTGAATTACAATTTTTCTTTCTCCAGAGCTTAGGATGGATGGACAGCAAGCCGAATTCCGATTATGTTCATGATATCAAGCAATACCACCTCCTGTTTGCAGTTCTGATACCTTCAACGTGACATGTCCATCCCCGACTAAGAGAGGTAGACCCACTCCAATCGCTAATAACGCGAGCCAAAATTCAGACCCGCGAACTCACCTCAACAGGGATCCCGCTTTCTCGCTCCATCTCCAAGGTATACCCAACTTCATGATAGCAATAGTTTCAAGGAACACCGTGAGTATACATGCACTGATCATCATCGCAGTCGCCTCTCTTGCGCAGGGTATAACAGGCACCCTGCCGTGCAACTAACCACTGAGCATCATACTGCTCCGGGCTCAAAGGCCTCGGATAACTATGGTCCCTTTCACAAGAACTCTTCTGACAATCGGAACGCAAATAGTGCCAACTACACAAATTTCGTTCTCTCATCTCCTGCAAAAGACGTTTCTCCACACCCAAAACTTTGTCAATGCGCTTCCCCGCAGCAGTTCGAAAGATCGGACGTAACCTCCCACAGTTGCTAATTGGTTTCTCTTGGGTGGGAGCAGAGGCCTCGGCCGTGATTATGTCCAAGGTTTGCTGGATGGTGCTCCCTGACAGTTGGCGAACTCTGCCGTTCATTGGGACCTGTGACACCCGAGGTGAGTTGTTCTGAGAAAAGAGAGGTTCAAAGAGCCGAGTAGCTCGAAAACCTAGAGCACTCATGTCCGACCTTACATGGCCGGCGAAAAGGAGAGTAATGCGCTCAGAAGACTGCGCTGCATGGTGTCTGAGATCCGGAACATAACTAGCGTCATGGCAGCAGGCAAGCAATGTATGCTCACACTGGGGATTGCCGATGTGAAAATCGAGCACCTCTACCAAGATCAGCACTCGGTTCCATAGCCTGAAGGATGCGGGCACAGTTACTTCTCAACTTATTGTCCGCTTCCTCTTTTCCCGAACCAACGTCGACGAAGTCGACAAGGGGATACCGCCGCGTGAACCCGATCCAAAACTGGGCCATATCACCAACGGAACTCAACTTCCTGTCTCTTACACACGCTTGTGCCAATCCACTCAGATTGGCATAGGCCTTCACCATCACGGGCACGGTCTTAGGATCATCGATAGCGGAACCGAGAGATGAAAGATACTCTCGAACTTTCTCCATGAACTGATCCGCGGCAGCCTGCCCTCCAACCAAACCACGCGACAGGTACTTCTCATGGAACTGATATGTCAATAGGGATGCAAAGGATGAGGAAATTGGCTTACCAGGTAATTATCTGCATCTGCATCGATTAACACAAGCACAAACCGTGCTTGTTCCTGCCATGGAATAAGTCAACAGCTGTACGATGGTCAAGATTTGCGAACCATGGACGATAAACGGTCCCGCAACGTCGCAGACTTGTCCTGCCATGCACGACGTGCTTCCTTCTCGCTCTCCAAATCGGCTTTGAGAATCGACGCTTCTCTGACACTCTCATTCGCTACAGTATCAAGCCGCGCCGTCACAGCGTCGAGCTTCGCTAGGATTTCCTGCGGCAAGAATTTTGAGCAGCCTTCGGACGGGAAGTTGTTGGTTACCATACCTCTACTAATTTCGTCCTCTGTTCTTCCAGTGCCAGAAAGCCTTTGAACCGAGTTCGATAGTCCATCTCTGGCACCGGTTGTGAATCCATATTTGGATTGCAAACCAGGAAGGCAATAGAAATTTTTGTGTCATGATTTGGAAAGAGCCTCCTTTTGAGGTTGGGCTTAGGTTACACAACAGAAGGCGCTAGAAACGTGGCCCAGCTCAGGTTATTTCTACCCACTGAGGCTCGGCTGGCGGCTTATGCTTTGAGATGGGTGCATATGCGGCTCGCTGAGAAGAGTAGACTTGATTTGGAGAGAGGAGGGGGGGGGGAATGTAGAAGCGCGAAGAAGAAATCTCATTCTCGCCTTTGGAGGAAGCGAAAGTTGAAGGCTTGGATAATTCCGTGGATGCTACACCTTGCAAGGCGGCTTAGCAAGAAGTTTTAATATCTCATAAAGAAATAAATATACAGTACAGCTCACCTCAAAGACATTGAGATCGAATCCAGAGAGATGAAGTCAGCTCGGACAAGCAATCTTCAATGTCTAGTCTTGGGGCCCCAAACACTCCAATTGTCAATCTCGAATTTCTCGCGTGCAAATAGACAGTCACAAAATCCCATTAAGTACGAGAAGATCGGAAAAACATGGTTGTCAAAGATCCACTTTTCGCCTAGCCTCTTGACCGATTTGGGATCGCTCTTACCCCTATTTCTTGTTCACGTGATTTTGCACCTCGTAAACTTTGGACATCCCAGCTACCTTTTCGAACAAGTCGCTGCGAAGACGTGCTCAATCAAACTTTTGAGCCTTGCAAGGTCACTTTAGAATACTCGCAGCACGCATTTCATGCTCAGTAGTGAGGGTCTGATGTGAGAAGTATCAATCCAGCTAATCTTGGCGGCGCCACTATGCTCAGCCGCAGGTGCAAAAATAGAACACCTTTCTGTGAAACAACAAAAGCGCCAAAACATAATTGACATGCCAAACGACGTTCAACGCGACTTCGGAGAATTATGAAGGCGATGGTACCACGGATCGAAATCACTAGGCCTAGCAAGGGTGAAGATCCGGACGATGCTGTGTGGAGGAGCAGAGCGGGAGAACCGATGGATGACGCGGGTGATGAGGAACCGAGGTATAGCCAAGAGACGATTGATGAGCTGGAGTCATCAGTGAGTGGGATATCGAGTGAGCTAGGCGGCAAGAGGACAAGTTGGGGGGAGAGGATGAAATGGTGGAAGGTTTACGCGCTGCACTTTCTGTTCATGTGGAATTCGAGGACGTTTGAATATGTTTCGGTAAGTTGTTTCCAACTCTCTGGACGAATTGGTACTGATTGAGAAGATATTTCTTGTCGCCAAGGCTTTTCCACAGAGCTTAACTGCTACGTCAATAAAGTAAGTCATGGTACATTTGAAGAAGGTCACGTGCTAAACATGCTTCAGGGGCATTACATCTACTGTGTCAGGATTGTTGTTTTCATCTGCTGTGGGGAACTGGATCGATCGCTCTCAATCTCGACTACGTACTCTGCTCACCACTATCTGCTTCAATCATGCTGCTGTGGTCGTCTCGTACATTTGCTGGCTATCGATGCCTGTGCCAGGAGAGGGAACCACACATTCTGAAAGTCCATTTTCAAATTTCCAGAAGGGCATTGTGTTTGGAATCATCCTCTTGCTAGATATTATCCATGATCTTGGGGCAATCGGCAACAGATTGTCCCTTGAAAGAGACTGGGTTCCTGTCCTGGTTGGCCATATCACGCCAGACATCAACTACGGTCTCACAGAAGTCAACGCGGTGATGACCAGGATTGATCTGGTTTGTAAGCTTGTTGCTCCCTCTTTGTTGCCCATGATAATATCAGCTTGGAACTCTCGAACAGGATGGATCTTAGTCTTGGCCGTATTAACCGCGGTTTTCTGGGCGCTGGAAGTTTGGTGTGCACGCATCATCGCCAGAGAAAACTTAGAACTAGACGTCCCGAAGATGCCCTCACATGATTCAGCAACGGAAGAGGATCTTGCAATGGAGGATCGATACAACCATCTCAAGCCTGGATTGCAATCTCTGCCGCAGAAGATGTACTTTATATTTTACCAAGATCCTGTTGTGCGGTTGAGGCACTACTTTTCGATTCCAATGTGGCCAGCTTCTATCGCTTCCGCATTGCTGCAGCTCACTGTTCTTGCGTATTCCGCCACACTCATCACATATCTGCTGGAAATTGGCTTCTCGCTGTCTTCTATCACCATTGCAAGAGCTTCTGGCGCCATTATGGCTTTGTCCAGTACAGTCATAACGCCAGCTCTTGTCGGTTACATGCGAAAGAGACTGAGTCGGAACAGGTTCAGTGGTGGGCAAAGAGAAGATAAAGAGAATGATGAGTTTGAGGGTAAAGCTGTACGAACTGTCGGTTTGTGGGGTATTTCTTGCCAATTCACATGTCTCGTAAGTTCTGGCCATTCAGTTTCTAATATGGCATTTCACTAACAAAGCAAAGATCCCAATCGTTCTATTGCTCTGGAATCTTTCGCCAAAATCTTCGGAACAAACAACAACTTCACCAATGACTCGGGAAGCCACCACCTACGACACAAGCAAAACCGCCTCCTTACCACCAATCATCCCCATCACACTCTTTGCCTTCCTATCTCTCTCACGAGTAGGCCACTTCATGGTCCACCTCATGGTCCAAGAGCTAGGGCAAGTCGAGATCCCGGCCTCGCAACGATCCACCTTTGCCGGCACAGAACAATCATTCAATTCTCTGTTTGCATTGTGTCATTGGGCTGCGACTGTGGGATGGAACCGTCCTGAACAATTTAGATACTTAGCATTGGGAAGTGTTCTGGTTTGTGGATTGGGAGTGGGTGTCTTTGCTTGGTGGGAAAAGAAACCGATCCGGAGGGAGGTGGCGAGGTATGAGAGGATTGCTATGGGTGATGTGACCCCTGAAGACGATTAGGAGGATTGAGGTGGGGTACAATAACATATAGAAATAGGGTCATTCAGTACAAGATCTACTTTTCTCGCTTGGTTTTTCTTAGGTCATTCCAATTATGGCAGATTCTCTCAGATGCAGGCTCTATCTTCCGCCTTTGCCTACCATCTCGAGGCAATCAAAATCAAAATTTAGCAATCAACGATCCGTTTTAAATCTCTAACGCCTTCCCAGGCATCCCGAAAATTCTCCCACCGAACTCAAGGATGAGCTAGCCTATCAAATCGCCCACGTATTAATCCTAGCGCAGACAGCCGGTTTATCGGAAATCTCCCATCCACCCTCAGCTGTGCCTCGCATCATTTCAGGTACCCCCAGTGAGTTGATGATCACCGAACCCACACCTAATCTGACTTGACTCTCGAATCAAATTTCTGATCTCAGGAATTGTCTACTGCGAGAGGAAGGCCTTGAACAGGAGTTGTTGTATCATTGAGTGTGCGTCTAGCTAGAATATTCGAAGGAGGTTTCTAGATGCTAAAGGAGGTGGTTGGGGGAGATAGGCTAGTTTCCCTTAGGACGTTCAATCTCACGTGTCTATGCTTTCAGGGTAGTGGGTTGTCTAGCGTTATATAGGGGAGCCCGGGAGCTGGGATTCTCTCTGTGGAGGCTGAGCTATCGAGAGGATTTCACGGCACAGTCGGGACCCCAACTCTCCAGGGGTACCGTCCGGATCAGCCTCTTTGCTCATTGGTGCCCGTATTCGAACTTGATTCTCAACTTCAGCCCTACGAGGGAAATCTCCAGTGGAAATGAGAGGGGCTCTGAAGGTCATGGAGGATTGTGGATTTGTGTTGACAGTACCCACGAGTGAAGGTGAACCGGACTCCATTGCGTGGCCTGGCTGAGGAGATACTTACGCGCAATATTTGGGACCAGTTTCTGAGTTCCTCTAGCACAATGTTGCAAAATAATGCAATTACAAACAAGGGCGTGTGGGGTCTAGTTTTTGGGGATAGGAGGTCGTGGAATGGGAGACTTTTCTTCCGCCTTCATTCCCCAAAATCAGGATCACCTGATGGGAGCAGCAGGTGATCCAATTGTGTTGGAGGTGTAAATAGAAGGGTAAAAGTTGACTCCGTTGTTTTCATGCTGGGCCCCAAGGGAATGAACATGCTAGGGAACCCAACCTGTGCAATCCCTTCATCGCAGTTCTTTAATGTGCATACAGAGAAGAGAAGATGAGTTCGGATGGACCTGAATTCCCAATCGCAGCACCGTTAGCTTCTTCCCTTCTCCGCGGCCAATGCAACCCCTTCCTCGTAACATCGTTCATTCAGCACTGTGGGGGACCTCATCCGATCTTTTACCCTGCCGTGGAAGTAGTAAATCCTGACCAACGACTTCATGGCTTACAACTAGTTAGAGCGCTAGTTCTGGGAGTTCTAAAGCTTATAGAGTATCTCTACTAATATTAGGATCTTAAATAGGCCAGGGGCACATATACGTACAGGGTATATCTACGTATAAAGCATATCTATATTTAAAGCTTATCTCTACTAATATTAGGCTTAAATAGGCTAGGGGCACCTTGTGCCGCGCCTTCGGCGCGTCACGGCGTGCGTACGGGGCACATCTATATACGGGGCACGGCGTTCGGCGCCTTCGGCGCCTCACAGGAGCGTATTTGAGGATATACTTCCTAAGCGATTTCAAGTAAGGGACAGAGGGACGTACGTCTTACCTACCTTTCATATACACGCTACGGGCTGAAAAATAGCCGAAAAAGAAAACCTTACTTTACGATAAAATTATACAAATTAGCTTCCTACGCGTAGGGGAAGGGGGCTAGGGAGGAATCTAACTCTCAAATACATAAGTATCCTTCTAGGGCAAACCTAGAGAGGGTACTTATGTATCCTCAATCAGAGTTAGCCTCCTGTTATTGCCGTTTTGGGCGGACACCCATGTTTTAGGAATGCTACGCGAGCGAAACAGGGATGTTATAGGGATTAGCAGGGGCACACTCCTTTTGTATCCATTGGTGTAAGCAAGCCTTCCACAGGGGTCAAATGCAGGAGTTGGTGCGTGCGGAATGCACTGTTCATGGCTTGGCCAGGGTTAGGGCTGCTAATCCGTTCGGGGAAACATGGGTGGCGCTTTGAGCGCGTTATTTTCTGCTTTTGTGGATCTTAACCAGATCTTTCATTGGACTACTCTTAAAAACCAACTCTAGAAACAGCTTCGTAGATCGATGGATTATCGTTAGCCGGACTCTCCGAGAGGAGAGAGCCTTTTCCCTCCTACCCCTGGAATTTAGCGAGGTTTCTCGAGTTTACCTACTGATTAGGAGCTATTACCACGTTTTTCTTAACTATAAGCTGACATTGAAGGCACAGCTCAAGAACCATGACCTACCAAAGGCAGTCTGACAATATTGAAGTTTCTTCACTATTCTGTGAAAATGCTGCATTACATGTCCGTTCACGCAACATCTCATTCTGGAAAAGGCCGTGCCTCATCCATGCCTAGTCAAGCGAGCGAAGTAACGTTGACCGCTTGCATGACACTTACCTGGTACCCCAATCTCACCTCTAATGACTGCTACAAGTCCTCTTCGGTGAGTTGAGTACCTTCCTGAATAGTCTCGCACAATGGACCTCATGTACTCCAGAGAACCAGAGAGCTTGTGCGCCTCTCCCCTCAAGGCACAGGTTCATCCGCCTCGTTTGATTCGTAAACTTTCAAGCTGGACCCCTAAACATTTCCGCGTCCTTCCTCAGCAAATAGAATTGAACTAGTACCTATCTCGGTGGTACTTTGATCACTTGTCCTTTATCTAGAAAACTTATCTGTTATTGGTAAATCTCAGGGAGACTTCGTCCATATGAGGAAAGAGGAGGTAGGGTTTGATCTTGACGCTTCGCCGCCGCGGCATCCACCAGCATGCTCCAAAATGTCACGCTGGCGGTGTAGATGACGAGAGATGCATGGTCAAGGGGTCTGTGTGGTATTAGTCGTCCATCTTTTTCTGCGAATTCTTTGGCTGCCTTGCTCTTGCCGCATGGAGAGCTGTGTCGCTCCCTCCCAAAAGGCACGTTTAGTGAGATACTGCGGATCGGCATTACTTGAGCCGTACTTCGTCATTCTCCCCAACCAGACACCACCACATCTCATGCGATGCAAGCCATACTCGTATAACTAACTGACTGTTATCTGTCTGTTATCTGGTTGGAGCGATGCTCGGAGCAAAGCTGTTCTGAGCAACGCCCTTACTAATTCCTTGTTCTTTTGGATCTTGGCTTCGCCTGGTTGGATCTCAAATCGCGAGAATGCAGCTGTAGGGAAGGTCTCAAGTCTATAAGAACCTTCAATCTCCCTACAGAAGTCCTCCCTTCCCAGCAATAAACTTGTCTCAACTATAAACCCTTCGAAGTTTGCAGTTCACATCATGTCTCCGATTACTTTGAAGAGCTTTTTATTATTGCCAGTGTTGGCAGGTCTCTTTTCTGAAACTCTCTCATCACCGGCTCCCTTTCCCAATCAATATGTTGAACACGCTTTGAAGAAGAGACAAAGTCTCAGCGTCGTGGCAACAACCAACACTCATGCAAACACCATTGACTGGATCTCAATTGGGTCCCAAGGCAAAATTGCCAAGGCGCCTCCGCTGCCTCCTGCTCTCCCCCAAGACCCAACCAAAAAGGTCGGCAGGCCTGTAGCAGAACTCGAGATGCCCGGCGTTCAGAGGGGACCTGCAGGGACCGTTCCGATTCCACGACTGAACGCCACTTATCTGGCGAATGTTCGCCAGAAACAGGCGCCACCAAAGAAGTCAGGCATCTCAAAGAGACAGAACTCAGGCAGTCATTGGTATGTGAACGCGAACATGAATGTGAACAACCACGGCGGAAATTGGGTGATGGTAAGTTTTTCTCCAAAAGGTAATGTATAAAACGAAATCAGAAAGGCAATATTGACACATTCAAAATTTAGAGCATGTTTAAGGCCTTCGTCAACAATGGGGCCGATTTCTCGCTTCTGCAGGCAGCTGTCGCATATCAATCTTCGGCAGGATTACAGACAGTGGAAGCTGGATGGTAAGTCCCAGCTTTCTAGGAGTAGTCACCCCTATCGTAATGCTGTCAAACAACTCCTGGGACATACTACTCTCAATGTTCAATAGCACCCGGAGCATTCTGGTCCCGAAAGTCCTCAAGAAGTATGCTGACTCCGATTTCTCTGGGAATAGGATCAACTATCCAAACCAGGTTTCGCAGCCTCATATCTTCACGTATTTCACCACAGACGGCTATACTGGCTCCGGAACTAATATTGGTGGATGGAATCAAGACGTTGGTGGCTGGGTCCAAGTCGACAGCACATACTTCCCTGGTACTGCTTTCTCCTCAATCGCGACCATCGGTGGCACCCAATATGACATGACGATGCAATGGCAGCTTTACCAAGGCAATTGGTGGCTCTTGGTAATCGACAGGTGAGTTGCCGGAGAGAATTCCCCCTCTTAAAACATTCTCCTGGGCGATGCTCGTAGATCACGTGCTGACACTCCCCTTTCCCTAGATTCATCGGATATTATCCTGGCTCTATGTTCAGTGCTGCCACAAATGGCGGTGCATCTCTTGCACAGCAATCTAACCTCATCGCCTACTACGGCGAGCTTGCTCAAAGCGAGGGGCCTGTCACAACCACTGATATGGGAAGTGGAAAGTTTGGGGAAACAGGCTTTGGAAACTCAGGGTACATTCACAACATGTAATCTCACCAATCTTCCCAAAACTTCTTTTCCTAATCTGAATTCATCAGGTTCTACATCGACACCAACGGCAATAGCCAAGACTACACTGCCACATTTGGCGACTCTGATTCGTCCAAATGGAATCATAGAGCTTTTCCCTCTAGCGGTACTAGCTGGGGGTCCTATGTTTATCTTGGTGGACCTGGTGCTGGCGGTGTTACCGGTGGATAAACTATGACGGAGGTGGAAGGACTGGAAGGTGACGGCCGTCAGTCGCTACCTGCAAAATAGAAAGCGGAAAAAGTAAATTCCCATGTGACTACATCCAGCTGCTTGAATGATACACTTTAATTCAATTTTTTTGGGATCCTATCCCCGGTACCTTCGTAGAACAAGAGAAAGATGGACTAGACACGTGACACGCAAATAACTGCACAGAGTCACTCCGATATCGTTTACCGAATGGAGTGTTCAATGATGTCTGCTATCCTAAGATTTACAATTAGTAAAGCTATTCCACTGGTTGTCTTACTATCGTATCTGAAATTTTTATGTCACGGCACGAGACTTTGTATAGGTACATTAAAGGGGGCTTGGTGACATGTTAAGCGAGCAAATTATTGGCCGGCGAGAACAGCACCGGCTCTTCCCAACTCGCCACCGCATAAACTCCTACCACATTACTCAAGACGCAAGAACTTTTAGCCTCTCCTCAGAAGCTATCGCTCTCAGTCTTCCACTTTTCTGTAACCGCTAACTGCCTTGTCAACGACCAGCTCAATGCATTCCCCTTCGGGAACAGAACCCCTATTGCCATCCTCATCCACTCTCACGACTTCCCTCTTGCCAAAACCAGCTGGAGGCCAGAAGTTGCAGACGACAACACAAGTGAGCGCTCCAAGTGGGAAACCGACGGGCTAGTCTCTAGAAGATCCTCACACCGGCATTGCTGGTGTCGGAGGTACCGATGACCGCTATGAGGAACTCCGGATTTCCTGGGATCATGCCAAGAGCTAAAACCGCGATAGCTCTCAGATTCCAACCTCCGTTGTACCAGTACATTCCATTCGCGACATAGAGGTCAGAAACCTTCCACGTCCGCTTAGAACCCACCAGTACTCGGCAATCAGAATTGGGGTCGAGTTGGCGATGTAGACTGTCTCCAATTAGTTCCCAATTTTGAAATAGATAAAGGGATACCTACGGACAAAGACGGATAGAATGTTGACGAAAATCAGTTTCTGGCTCAAGAATCCCATGGTTGGGTAATGCAGCTAAGGATAACCAAATCAAGTAGGCACGCATTCTGGGCGGATATCTTGGAAACATGCCTGCAAGATCCTGCCGCAAGGAACGGTATTTTGGGTAATGGCGACAGAGATCTGAAACGAGGGAATAGAACCACCAGCGAAGAAAGTGGCGCATCGACTGAGTGGGGTGTAAGTTTGTTGCTAAACGGTAATTATGAGGATGAGCGAATTCCACTGGATGGTCCCTCCATTCACGTGCTCAGTCGCTACGGTGATGAAGACTCGGAACATGGCTATAATTGTAACAGTTCTGGAAGTGTGATTGCCATGGCAGGTGTTGCTGTGTTCTTCTTCTTCTCGAAACGCTTGCCGATTTCTCCCCACGTTCCACCTACACTACTGATGCACTGGACGATTCGGAATGCTCTTTGAGACTTTGTGAGCACAATGGGAGCACTGAACAGACTTCCTGTTCCGCCGTAGGGGTGAAAAGTCCACGCAAGAACACTAATGAAGATCATGATCAAAAAAGGATAAAGGAACTTTCTGATCTAGTGTGCCACGAACCCTGTGAAGATAATTAGACGATTAAAGCAAAGCTAATTACTCTCTAGCTTAGTATTTTCAATATATGAGATTCTCTGAACTTTGTGCTTTGACCATTGCATTGATTCTGCCGTTACAATACTTTCTCTTGCGCAGCTTTGTTACCCGGGGTTTGGGGGGCAGGGACCCCCAACCCCCCAAGACCGTAATATACTCTCTTAAAGAGGTAAAATCTGGCTTTTACTCTCTGAATTTGCACCCGCTTATGCGGCCCCTAGAACAGTATTGTTAGTGTATCACGTGATTGTTCCCATGACCAGGCGATCACCCCGTCCTCACATGGCCCTTGATCAACTCAATAAAACCTCTTCTATCTCCCATACCAGTTTTTTTTTAAAAAAAAATCTTGACCGTTCTGCAATTCAACCCCCTTCTAACAACAACTCCCGTCCTCAAGTCTCTCAGCCTCGAGTGTGCAAACTCAGCCTCGCCTCGGGACGACCCGCCCCATGAAAAACATTTCCCGACATCGACAGCTTTTCGACTACATCTCAACCACAATACCACCACGATGAACGGACCGCTGTTCAATCCACCTCAAGGTGGAGGCATGGATGGGGCGGATGCGCAGACTATGGCTGCTGTTAGGAGTGTATGTTCCCTTCACCTTTTCAATTCTGGAGAGCTGGACTTCGTTTCGACCTCACTCAAGCTGGAATCAGACGCCGAAGCTTGGATGATGGGAACAAGGGAGGAGTGAAGTCACGATGAACGAATTGTATCGGCAGAGCGGAGAAAGGGAAGAGTGACTGGAAGCCAAGCTAATTATGCTGTTCTAGATGCAAATGCTCATGGAGTCCTGTCCCGGAAAGACCGCGGTCTCAGGCGTAATGGGCTTCGCACTCGGCGGCGCATTCGGGCTCTTCATGGCATCCGTAAGCCTCCCTTCTCTCCCCCCTTTCCTACCCCCTCTAACTTGCTCACAGATGCAATACGACACCCCCCTCTCCACCAACCCCAACGCGCAAGCCATCACCTCCCTTCCCCTCCGGCAACAGCTGAAACAAGGGTTCCGCGACCTTGGATCCCGGTCCTACTCCTCCGCCAAGAACTTCGGCAAAGTCGGCGCAATCTTCGCAGGCACGGAATGCTGTATAGAAGGCTTTCGAGCCAAGAATGATTTGAAGAATGGGGTGTTGGCGGGCTGTATAACGGGTGGTGTGTTGGCGGCGCCGGCGGGGCCGCAGGCTGCTGCGTTGGGGTGTGCGGGCTTTGCGGCGTTTAGTTTGGCGATTGACAGTTATATGCGGAGGCCGAGCGAGACAGACTAAGGCGACGGGAGAGGGGTGGGCGTTGCGGGATGGAGGAGTGATATGTGAAGGCATGGAGAGGAGAGTAGATAGTTGAAGAAACTTGATGTGTGAGTTGTGTATATATGTAGGATCAGAGCGACTGCGGCATTGCTTGGAGTTTTTGGGTCAGGTTAACGAGGTGTATGTGTTAGATATGGGTATTATATGGTGCTTGGAAGGCTTTGATAATGCTAAAGACATCTCAACTACGGATTCAAGAATTTCTGACACAGACGATTTCAAGAGAAGCACGCGGGGTGTGTGGTGACGAGCTGCAGCAGGATAGCGGACCTGGAGTGTTGTATGTCACATGCGGAAGGACGTTCCTGAAGTGTGTTTTGATGCTCAATATTTCCGATTTCCACTCAAAATCTCATTCTGAATAGGATATTCTGTCCTTGATCTAATCTTTGCATACGCAATGGCCGGCTGCGTATGCCCAGCGCTCCTATCCCGAACGCCGTGTAAAACATCTGGTATTATCCCATCCTTCTAGTAAGCCCAATCCCCAAGGACAATTAAGAAAATATTTTCAACACCATCCCATAACAGATTACGAAGCGGAGTAGACCTTGAAAGCCCCAAACTCCCAATACGCATCCGCGAACGAACCATTGTTCTTCGCCACGTAATCCGTGCAAGAACCAGAACCTACTCCTTGTTAGCTTTCCCTGCTAGAAGAAAAAGAAAAAGGGGCAAGGATAGGTAACATACAGTTCTCCCCAAACACCTTCGTCGCCCCCGCCCAGGTCCCACACAGATCGATGTTAGCAATAATACTCTGATTCTTGAAATGATTCCCAATATTGCAATCCGTGCTGGGGAAGTCCGCCGTCGCCTCGCCCCAGGTGCTTGGATCTGGAGCGCCGCTCGTGATATCAGACGGAATCGAGCTGCGTCCAAATTGCCAGAGTCTGATGCCTGCTGCTCGGAGTTCCATTGCTAGGACGGCGCCTCCGGCACTATTGAAACCTGCTCCATAGGTGGTAGATCCTGCGTCAACGCCACAGCCCGCGTTGTCGTTCGTGGTGTTTACACAGCTCGTCGCCAAAACCTTTCCAGTCTCCTTGCGCTTGACGCCCATACTGCAGCCAGACGACGTATGCAGCGTCATCTGGTTGTAAGTAGTAGAAACCACATTCACCGCTTCCATGACATCGATTTCGCCATTGTAAGGCCAGTTCGCGGGATCCGTGAGCCAGAGTGCTGGCCAGGTGCCGCAGCCAATGGGGCTGTGGATCACGTCGAAGATGAAGAGGGTGTTGAGGCCGTATTGGTTTTTGGAGGAGACACGGACGGAAAAGCGGCCGGTTGAGGCGTCTGGGTTGGCGCCGGGCCCAACCGAGGTGTCGACGCGGAGGACAGCGGAGGAGCTGCTGGCGTAGGTGAGGTTTAGGGAGGTTGCTTGGGCTTCGGGGACGTAGTGGACGAAGCCTGAGGTGGGATCGTAGCCAGTGAAGTAGTCGAAGTTGTCAAAGAATGAGGAGCCCGAATCTGAGGTGGGTCAGTAATTGATAGAGGAAGAATGGACGGAGGAATAACATGTCTCAGCAAGACTGTAATTCAGCTTGGTGTAGTCTGGATATGCGTTCTTCTTCGTGACTTCCACGGCAATAATGATAATGATGACAATTACCAGAACGACTACAGCAAGAGCTCCCGCCCAAGCTTTCTTTCCCCAGTACTTGAAGTTGTACCAAGGATGATAATAAGAATCCTCTCGATCGAACTGGTATCCAGACCCCCCACGCCTCTGGACCTGCTCCGTACCAACATGCTTCGTAGCGAATGACATATCCTTCTCATCCAAATCACTATCTCCCAATTCCAACGAATTCGCAAACGAAGGTCTATGCGTCTTCCCAGCAGGCGTAAATAGTGAACTGCTCTTGGCGCGGAGATGCTGGACGGCCTTGGGTGGCTTCCAGTACTCAAGAGGCTTAAACGGAAGTTGCGATTGAGAAGCCATCCGGCTGGGAGACCTCAACTCGTATATATCTCCCCTATCTAATCAACCCAGGAACAAAAGTTGCTAGCGTACAGTAAGACGCAAGGAATTAGGCACCGCCTTCGCACTCCACTTAACGAGCCAATTCGAAGACGCGCAGAACAACGATTGAGGCGAAGGGCTCTCCACTTGCTCCACTTGGCAGCGAATCTCTCTCTCGTCTTGGGGCTGGCGTTCTGCACACGGCTGTACTCGGCCTGCGGGCTGATGGCGGTCGAAGAATGGAGATACTATGTACGGGGGCGGAGCACACCATCAAGCACTCGCCCGAGGTGGGATGAGCGCCCGTTGATATGCAGTCGTCGCTGTGCCCCATCTTTGCCAATCCGATGCAGAATCGCGCAGGACAAGGTGCGTTGAAACACGCGGCCAGCTGCCAGCCCATTCGGAGGCGTTCGAGCGGCTCCTCCAAACGCGCAGTGTTGAAGATGTCTCGGTGGGACTGAAAGGGAGGCGAACACAGGAGCCACATGCCATCCGATGATAAACCCTGTTATCGCTAGAGCCCCCGTGTCGAGTCCCAACTTCTGTCACGAAGAACATCATGACGATGGAAGATGGTTGGTAGAAGCGGTGCTGTGACAGGAGAGGTTGTGATGCGTTCGGCACTTGATACAGTGCTTGCTTGAAGAGAAGAAAATCCCCGTTTCAGTTTCGACCGACTCAAGAAGTTTCCCCAACATCGGCATGACAGGACGCCCTCGAAAAAGTTAAGGCTGGAAACATTCCGGAGATCAGGGATGGGATGTGAGCGCTCGATCATCCATGCGACCATAGCGCCACACATGTTTCTCTCCAGAGCTTTTATTTTTAGATCCCTTGCTGTCTATCAGGACCTGAATTTCAACAATCCCATTCGATATCAGGCCACCAGATGAAAGCTGGAAAGGGCTGTGACTCCGACGTTGTGCATCACTTCGACAGTCAGCCACGGCCGTATCTGACAGCTGGCACCCTTGGACGTCCCTCGTCTGGCAGAATCTGTTTCGCCGTTTTTTCAAACATTTGAGTTCATGCGGGCGAAGCTTGGCCAAACACTCCTTGAGCCGCGTCATCAAAATAGCCGTCTCTCCGCTCATAATTTCACCTCGCCGCCTCTAGTATTTCGATATTCGGGCATAAGAACTGAGAATCGCTGGACCATGGGAAACTCCTAGAATTCGTGGACGGGTTTTGGAGCGGCTCAGGGGTGAAAAGCTTGGCACTCGTTAAGGCATTGAGGTCCGAGAGATGCTGGATCTTCGACTGATTTAAAGGTAAGTCGATTTTCGCATATTTCTGACCAGTTGCAGACTCGTGGAAGTTTTTTGATAATATTGGAGTCACTCGTGACGATGTTGCTCTCATGAAGAAAGGCCAATTTTCCAGGGAAATTGGTGCAGTTGTCAAGCGTTGGATTTTCATCAGAGCTCAGGAACAGACGCAAAGTTGACGTTCGTCCACTGGCCACCGCATGTATATCACAGCACGGCATTGCAAGACACCCATCTCCCACAATTTGCAATTTGGAAGCATTCATGAAGAAAGATACTTTCCCTCAAATTACTACACCCCAGGCTGACCTCGGATCGCAAACGCAAACTCCAATCCATCCCGTAACACAAGCTGTATCCCAACGCGCGGCATATCCTTGTTGCGCCCTCGTCCGTTTTGTTTACTATAACCTCTTGCGGGTGTAGCCATTTACCATCGCCCAATCTGAAGCTATGGGAAGAAAGACTTTGGAGAATAGGAAACCCAGTCTACTTTATCTTTGATACTTTGAGTCAATGCTATGTACAAAGCGCTCGAATAAGTGGCAATTCAAATAAAAGGCTTCCTTCTATCAAGATGCCATCTATTGCGCTATATAATCGCAGTGGATGTTAAAGCCTCTTAAACTTGCTTATAAAAACAAAATTGGCTATGTATCTCTCTTAGAGGAGGCGATGTAAGTAAGATTACCTTTTCGCTTCACCAGCTCCTGACCTCCTGGTCGCTGTTTAGGAACACAGCTTAGTGTTTATGGTGTGACACCACTTTGAGGGGAAGGGAGAGAGGGCTTTTTTTAAGTTTAAACCACGGAAGAGCTTTCAAAGACCTGAACAAGACTCATGATCAAGTATTAGTTATTCCTGCTAGGAAGAACTAGAAAACGGTGCAGTACACTCGCGATTTCTGCACCAGGTGATCAGATCCGCAACTCCAATGCTATGATACAAACACGCAGCAAAACCCTAGTCCTCATCCTCATCCACCCTCGCTCGTTTTGCTTTCCTGTCGTCGCTCTCCTGCAATCCATACTCGCGCTTATTCGAGGTCTCGCCAACCTTACTCAAGAACTCGTCCACGTTGAACACATCCCCAGTATCCTTCTCAAACTGCACTGGTCCTTCTCTCGCCTGCACCATTACATTAGTATTGATCACAACTCCACGTAGAGAGGAACTTACCTCAACATCAGCCGAGCCCTTAAAAGTCCCCTTTCCAAGCGCCTCGAACCGATTACTCCTCTGGATCTTCCCCATCTCCGCCTCAGCAGCGTCCTCATCGTCACCATCATCCATATTCGCACGCGGTCTGTAGATACTGCTGATAGCATCCTGAGCGGCGAACAATGGCTTGTCATAAGCTTGATCCTCGTTGAAACCCGAATCAAAGCCACTCGTTCGATTGAACAATCTCGAATCGAACATTCCTTCAGAAGACTGTGTAGGCTTCGCCAAACCTAGAGCAACCTTCTCCGAGATATCTCGATTTTGTTCTCGAGCCATCATTTGCACTCTCCGCTCTGCTCCCATCCGAGATTGTCGCAATTTCCGTTCCTCTTCTCGTCGCTTCTCGGCACGCATCTTCTCTCGCTCTCGAACTTCCTCGTCATCACTCCCTGATCGTTCAGACTCGGACTCGCTATAGCTGCCAGATCTCGATCTTGATGTTCTTGATGCTCGTCTTCCACCCCCAGCGCCAGCCCTCTCTTCCCGTGCCTTTTGTGCCAACATTCGGAGATGATCCTCCTTCTGGGCCTTCTCCTTCTCTGCTAACCGTTGTTGCATTAATGCTCTCTGCTTGACTTCTTCTCGTGCATGTCTATCTGCTGTGAAAAGAGCTTCTGCAAACTGCGCAAACTTGTCGTTGATAGTGACATCTTGTAAGCCTCTCCCATCTGCTGCCAACCTCTTGTCTAATGGAACAGTGTAACCCTTTGGATTCTTCCAGTTCGACACTGGCGGAGGAATCTTCCACGCCTCCTGGTCCTCGGCAGTCAACTTTCGAGGTGGTGAGTGCATAACTGGAGGTGGAGGACTTGGTGGACCTCGAGGAATCTTCTTATGTTTGAATTTCGGCGGCTCCATGGGATCTTGCTGCCTCTCAACGATCTTCATAATCCGGTCATTCTTCCTTGTATTGTCGCCCATCTGGTTCGCTGGTGTATATCTGACATAGGTGGGGTCTTTCCTGGAGCCAACATTGACGTTCTTTGGTTTCTGAGCTGCAACCGCACCGCTGACGAGCTTCGCAAGAGCATCTCTCGTCCTCTCGGTGGAAGCTTTTACTTCCTCCTCGCTTGGTCGGTCGAGGTCAATGTCCCCCGCATCAGCCCGTTGCCGAAGTGGGATCAGATCCTTGAAAGAAGCGTGAACTATCCTCTGGTCGTTATGGCCCTGCCTAGCAATAGCATCGTATTTGACCTTCCCCTCTGCATCAACCTGAACAGCAAGCGAATTGCTCGATGACTGGCCCTTCCTTCCCATGTCCAGAGGGTACTGCGCGACCGGGATTTCTGGGAAAGCTCCTCCATCTCCAAAGTCCTCCTGTCCCCGCGGTCGCCATCCTGATCGCTTGCCATATGATGGAGGTCCAGATTTCTGCCGCCCACTATTAGTATTATCTTCCTCTTGGGGTAGGACGAGTTTGTTGACCTTCAACACGATTTGTGTGTCATCGATGGTGCCGGCTCCAACGATTCGAGGACCTCGTTGCTGCGCATGTTGCGGGATCTCTTCCTCCTCGCCAGTATATTTAGGTTTCGGGAGCGCCCTGCTCAACGATGCTGCTATTGAAGTCATGCTGAAAGTGGGAGTCGAAGTTGGAAGGGGTGTTGAAATAATTTCGAGGTCTTGAACATCGAAAAGTTATCGCGACCTGAATCCCTGTCGAAGAAGCTAGGCGAGATGGGGCCTGGCGCAATATCAAAAAAGTTGGCATCATGAGTTCATACTGGAGAAGGGTGAGAAGGGTTCAGGGACATTTAATTAAAAATTGAAATGTATGAGTCGAGTAGGAGCTCGTCTCATGAATGCATTTGAAGGTAAATTAACAATCTATTCCCTCGTTCATGAGGGTGATGTAAAAGTACACAGAATTTCGACTCCCCCATGCCATATTTTCCCAGTATCCCACCAGAACCATAGAACGCAGTGTCTAGCAATTTCCCAGTCATTTACACGTATCCCTTTCTCGCGCCCTAATGGAGAGCAATTAGCACTACTCACTCCCTTGGCTCCAGCAGCTACAGAGGGACAACATACCTGGAAGAAGAACCTGACAATGAAGACCTGTAGCCCAGCCATGCAAACCATCATTAAGCTCTCCATAACACTGAAGTTGAAGATTCTCCTCTCCGTACTCCTGACTGTGCTGAAGTTCCGGTTTTCTCTGGTACGGAAGTATTTCTGGTTTCTTGTGATCGTCGAAAGCAGTCCTGAAATCTTGAAAATAGATTCTTCTAACGCGGATGTCTGCTCAGGGGATGTGCCTTGCTTGGAAGGTATCGAGGCTCGCTGTTCGTTCTCGACCTGGTTTCCGGGAGGGTCAGCAACTTGTAGTTCAGGGGAAGGAGGCCCAGGAGGCCAGAGGAGGAACGGTGGGGTTTCGTACAGCGATTTCGAAATCGACGAATTTCTCTGCGAATGTGCTCATCTCGTTATTGAAACAAAATCTGTATTCTCCAGTCTCGCCCGCTGTGAAGACGAAGTCTCCCTGTCGCTCCTTTTTCCCATCCATAATGATCTTGTCCGCAGGGCCCACAACCTCGTAATCGACATCGAAGGAGCCTCCTGCTTGGACCTGTAGAACAACCAGTCAGCGCCATGTCCAATTCC
Organism: Hyaloscypha sp. PMI_1271; assembly: GCA_021399465.1. Taxonomy (NCBI): domain Eukaryota; kingdom Fungi; phylum Ascomycota; class Leotiomycetes; order Helotiales; family Hyaloscyphaceae; genus Hyaloscypha; species Hyaloscypha sp. PMI_1271. The sequence continues at coordinate 172,647 of JAJTUS010000091.1, forward strand.
CACCGTGGGGATGTCTGCTTACAGCGAAGTAGAATGCAATCTTTGCTCCCTTATTCTCGACATTGGTGAAGAAACATGCCTTCTCATTGGCAGTAAGCTTGTATGTGAGGGCAGTCGCAGCTACAAGCGGGGAGAGGCAAGCCAAAAGGCTGCACGAAAGTAATGAGACCTTCATAATGTGTTGTGGTGTTGGAGAAGCAAAGGCACATGCAGATTATGTGGCCGTTCGCGAAGCAAAATGTCGCAGTCGCGATTTCCCGACCGAAGCGGCTTAGATTTTGCAGGGGTCTGAGCACTTAACCTCGACTCAGGGGTCATGTCAACTCTTCTCATCAGTTATCACTTGAGAAAATAGGAAATCAGGAGTCTTTCCATTTCCACAGTCCATCCCAAGTACCGAAATGTCTCCGTTCACTTATCTTCGTCCCCTTCTAAGTTTATCAATTTTCTGCGATTCAACCAGTGATTTTCAATCAAGTCATTGCTACGGCAATGCGACTTCTCATTGATGCTTCACATGTTGATTGTCAGCAAGGCCATGGGAAAGTTACAATATGTTCTCGCAACAGATTCCAAATCTTTTGGCTGTAACATTAAAAGGAGCTGAGGCAAGGCCACATCTCAATCGAATTGACAAGTGTGGGGAAGCTCAAACGCGTGAGCGTGTTATTGACAGTTTCTATTATGGACAAGCTGATTATACTCTGAGTACAGTACGATAGAACATAATTCAGGGATTGCATAAAAACCGTTCTCCGGGTACATGGGTCGCCTCTGGCTTGGGCTAAAGGTGGGAATATCAGATTATCATAGGGTGACAAGCCTCATTTGTCCTTCTCATGATCTCTATCGCACCGTTTCTTGAGAACAAGCCCATATGAAGCCCACTAGCGGCCTGGCGATTCATTCGCTACTTTTGATTCACATCATCTCTGGGCCGCAGTCGACCAACGCAGTACTCAGATTCTTTAATTTAACCCAGCGCTTCCAAGCATATTCAAACCACAATTCATGAACTCAGGAAACATGGTCATTGCAATCAAATGCCATCCCGGCCATCTGGCTGACAAATTTGTTATTGTGACTGGAAGTTCCGCGGGGATCAATCGTGTCATTGCGCTGGCGTTCGCAAGAGAGGGTGCTAAGGTCGTTTGCTCTGATCTCCAACCGCTGGCCAGAGTAGACATAAAGGATGAAACACACGTAGCAACACATGGCGAGATCATCAAAGAAGGGAGCATCGGAGCTTCTGTGAAAGTTGATGTCGGAGAGGCGGCCGAGGTGGAGGAATTGGTGCATAAAGCTGTTGAGCACTTCGGAAAGGCAGGGTTTTCGGCGGGTATTCCCATGCCTATGGTTTACTGATTGGATTCCGACAGTGATGGAGTTCCTTTCAACCTCCCTCAGATTTCAGGGTAAATCCCTCACATGTGATAGTAATCATGGACGGCTCAAGATACGGTCTATATTTCCACGCACAGCAGCCAAGCTGAACGGATTGGATGGAGCGGCCTCGTTCGGGCAGCTATTCTGGACGTGCTATATCGCTCGGGTGTGGGAAGACGAGCTGTTCGTGGATTGGCGAAGTACTCCACTTTTGCTCTTCGTGGGCTAGTGAAGTGCTATGCTTTGACTCTTCCCTATCTGGAAGGAGGACTGATGTAGATGCAGGAAAAAGTCGGCCATTTCGAGAAGCTCGTAACCGAGGTGTTTGAGCCTGGCCATGGAATGTTCTCTCTCCAACCCGAATGCAAGGTGGTTATATCCCCACACACAGCGGTGAGGTTGCTTCTGTACTGAGGTTTCCCTCTTGGGAATTAGATTATTTACTGCCCATATTCTAGCTACTCCCGCCAGTCCCTCATAAATTATATTGGTTCATTGCTTCCTCGACATTTCCATCTTCCATATGAACTGTAACCTATGTCGTCAGAGTTGTGGGCAAGAGGCAATTTCCCGGTGGACTTTGATTTGATTTATATTAGGCAAGCTGAAGGGCAACAAGTATGTCAAGATTGAAAACTGGTCCACCCAGGCGAAGAGTTCCAAGGTCTATGTTTCTCTAATCTCTCACTTGGAGGCATCAGGATTCCACAGCCTCACCAGCCGCAGGTGTCATAATTCGAACTCCTTTTATCCGTTTCACCTAAATACTATTTGTAATCGCCGAATTAATATGCTTTAAACCCCAGATTTATCGAACTGGAGGATCCAGCTATCCATCTTCTCGCTTAACTTTCGCCATCCTTTTAAATACACACTTCAGACAATTCAAGTGACTCGTTCTTGAGAATTGATCATGGGTTTTCGATACCTAAAGGGATAATTCTTGCTTTATATTGTGGTTTGATTGTATCGGGGTTAGTAATGAAAGGCCTTTGGTTGCATTTTCGAAGTGTTTCTGCATCACCGGTGTAGAACGAGTTTAAATGGAGCAGCTACACGAGACAACAGATCAATCAGAGTTTCTCAAGAAGCTCACTATCTTGGGCGATTCAAACCAAATAAACTAGATTACAAGAGGAAAAGAAATTGGCAATGATTGGCTCTGAACTTACCATTTTATCTGCTCGAGCCAGGGTATGCTGCATGGCGGTGGCTGAGCAGCCTTGCGTTCACTTCACCGCAGATAAAGCAGCTTTGTATCCTTCAAACCTGACTCCCAGCCTCTTTCCATAACACTCTATTCCCCCTTTGTCCTCGGTATCATGGCTAGAAATTTATGCCCCTCTTGCCGTCGAAGCGAAGGGGATCTCCGCCCGGGAGATGGAAAGACGGAGAGCCGCAAGGTCAGCCTCGCCAGCATCCAGAGTACAGCAGAGAATGGTTGCAGTCTATGTTCTTTCGTCCAAGAGCTAATAGAACAAGATAAGACGGCGCCGAAGAAGGGTGGTAGTGAGTATGAGAGTGCTATGGTGCGTGTGGAGGACCATGGTCTGAGATTCACGGGGCAGTGGCAGGGAGCTTTGGTCATTGAAGTTTACCAGCCTCGTAAGTCTCCCCTTCATATCCTAGATCTCGAAATCTGGAGGAGGGAATGTAAGGCTCACATTGTGTTACTAGGGATGGCGTTTTGGAAGTGGATAGTACGCTGCTGCTCGTTCCTAGGACTTCACAACGCCAGTCAGCCAAAGCTTCCGACACCAGCCGATGTCCCTGCAGAAGTATCATGTGAGCATGCCACAAGTACAATCAATCGATGGCTTAAAGCTTGCGAAGATCACCCGGAATGTAACACACACAACTTCTTTGGTGCCCAGGCCCGACGGAACGAGGTCCTTGGAAGGCATGCAGGTTCAAGCTTGCGGCAATCTTTTGGACTCGTGGTTTCGGTACTCAGCTGCCTATTGTGCATCCATCAAAAAGTAACAGGATTTTGGGGAGGACCTGAGGAACCAAAGAGCAATCTTGCTCCCATTCTCCCGAAGAGAATGATCCATCTCGGCAAGAGGGCCAAAACGGCTCGTTTGGTGAAGACTACGCCAAGTCCAACAGTTTCATATGCTGCTTTGAGCTATTGCTGGGGCGAAAACGCAACTTTCATGACAGTGAAAGGTACAGAGAAAGAGTACGAGAAGGAACTTCCTATGGACAAACTTCCGCAGACAATCAAGGATGCATTCTGCTTAACAGGGGAATTAGGTTTAGACTACATTTGGGTTGATGCAATCTGTATTGTCCAAGGAGATGCATCGGAGTGGGAAGAGGAGTCCCAGAAAATGGGGCACATCTACTCCAATGCAAAGATCGTACTTGCGGCAACAAGATCGGGCAATGTCAACGAGGGGATGTTTACAAAAAGGTCCACCGCACAACTATCAGTAGACATTCCAGCACCTGGCAGCTCCATGCGAGCACGGAGGAATCTCAATCATGAGATCATCGTATCGTGCAGAACCAAATCAGATTACTGGTGGGACAAGCACATCAAGGGAACCTTTCCATTGTTGTCCCGAGGTTGGGGTTTCCAAGAACGCATGCTCGCGACCCGGATCGTGCACTTCACTCCTACGGAACTCGTCTGGGAGTGCCAAAGGTCTCGTAAGTGCGAGTGCCGCGTTATGGAAAGCAAACTCTACCCAACCATGAATAACTTGGGCTCTGCATTACGGATTTGTCTCAAGCCGACAAATGATGATCGCAGTATGAGACAGATGTGGCGAGAGATTGTGAACAGTTACTCTGTAAGGAAATTAACGCAAATCGACGACAAATTGCCAGCACTTTCGGGTATTGCTGGCCTGCTCAAGGATTGTTCGGGAGACACATATTGCGCAGGGCTGTGGAGGAGATCACTGCCTTTTGATCTGTTGTGGCGATGCGACCAGTCCGGGCAGCTGCAGGTCAGGAAGAGAAGGTCACCGTCGTGGTCATGGATTTCAGTCGATGGTGCCGTGAAATGGCCGGTCTGCCAGAATCCAAACGAAGACCAGCCTCTCAAATACATCAGATCCACCACATACTTCGAGTGTGGTGCGAAAGGTATTGAGGTTTGTGACGTGGTGATTGAACTAGATGGTGAGGATGCATACGGACGAGTTCGAGCGGGGAGGATAAATGTGAGAACGCGATTGAGGCCAGTGACAATTCGTCGAGCTTCAGGTGATAGGTGGAGTGACATTTTCGGCACCGAGTGGGAAGTCCTAGTTTGCGATTCAGAGCCAGCACCATTTTGGCCTGATATCAGTGAAGAGGGTTTGCAACTCGACCCGTGCCGATGCGGAGAAGATATACCACACATTTTCCATGCCATGGAGGTAATGAAATCTGGCAATACCACTGGGTCTTGGGAAGAGGCCTTAGTTGTGAGATTCATTGACGGATCGCAACAGCAGTATGAGCGGGTTGGCGTGGTGGCGAATGTCTCATCAAATGCGAGGCCATGGACAACAGCTAAAAGCTGGTTTGATTCTTTGGAGACTAATGAAATTACTCTCGTTTGAACTTGCGGTACTGAAAGGGATATTAAAATATAGAATATGAAACAGACAAGTAAGCTTTTCATCTGAGTTTTCACTCTATATGTTTGAGTTGAGATCCAAGTTTCACTACTTTATACCTACTCTGGCCGCGTTCTGATAGTTGTGGAAGAAACGAAACAAAGCTAAGGGTAGAACAACGGCTGAGAAGAAACTGCCCAGTGGACTATTCAGCTTCAGAACAAAATTGCAAAGATTATAATTCGAGTAATATACTATTTAATTATATATTCTTTTACTAGACTCAGGCGCTATTATAATTCCCTCGCTTCGTTATTCGTCTTTTTACTATTAATTTAGTCTCTTAGAGTCTCTTATTTTACTTTATAGTATTTAACTGCTTTTTGTATTAATAGTAAAGAGGGGCACGTGGGGGCACTATAATATGTAAATAAACTCGAGTACTCAGGACACTATAATAGTGAGAAAGAGAGAAGGAGAGGAGGAGAGAGCTATACATGGAGAGATGCATAGCCGAGAGCATGTGACCAGCCACGGGACCATCACCTGATTCCCCACTACAATAGCTTCCTATTAGGGTTGATATAGGTCTCTCAAGCCATTTCTAAGCATTGGTTATATAGTATCTTGCCGGGGTCGTTAGGGTAGTTGACAACTAGTTTCTTCTTGATGGGCATAGTAGCAAATTTGAAAAGGGACTAAAGACGATCAAAATAGCGCTGAAATCAACAAAATTCATTAATGGGTTATGTTGCAATTGATAATCAAAAGCGATGATTTTGGTTGGACGGGAACTGTGTTTATTTGGGCGAACCCTCTAGAGACTTGCAGAATGCTCTAGAATCGAATGCAGCTATCTTGCTACCCCTCCACCCCTCGGCGCAATCTTCACCCCCAATCCAGCCCCTCTACCCCTCGCAGCGTCCTTCCCCTTGGCCCTTCCCATCACGTCTTTCGAGTGGTCGCCTTTCTCATGAGTCTCCCTATACGCTTTCCTAGAAAGAGTCTTTCCGCATCCAGGGATGCGACACGGGAAGCCGACTTTCTCGTGCTTGTCTCTGATGTGCTTGTTATAGTTGCTAAGGGTACTGAAGAGACGTGAGCAGGCGTTGCAGAACGTCTTTTTGTGAGGGTCGGGGTTCGAGGTTGGTGTGTTGGTGGGGATGGAGATGGTTGAGGTCGGGGTGGTGTTTGGGGGAGATTTGCTTGACAGCGAAATTGGTGTTGAGGATAGTGGACTTTGCATCGCTGAGCTAGCGCTGCGAAGCGTAATCTGGTACACAGTGTCCTGCTCCGCGCCAGCTGGAGTATTAAGATTCCCATCCTGGTGTAAGAAACTCGGTTCATAGGTCACAGGCTTGGAGAACTGGTGATCCTTGAGCGTGTTGTGCGGATCTCCCGAGCAGGGAAAGATGTTCGGAGGTACGATGATCTCGATATTTGGAGAGCAGAGATACACCTGAAGCAGATGATGGATTTCCTGTAAGGTGTAGCTCGAGCCCCAATTCTCTTTGACCGAATGAAGGCCGGATTGCACGTGCTTTGACGTCGTAGGCTCTATGGTAGATACCTGCATGCAAAATTTTAGTTGGCCACTATCAGCGAGCAAAGTTTGCGTGATTCTCACCCGAGTATAGCCAACCATGTAGTCTAGTAGACTGGAAATTGTGGTTGCTAGCCCGAAACTTATGACTTCTTCTGCCATTGATCTTATCTTCGAGACAGTTTCCAGGTCGAGAAACAAACTTGCTTGTAGGACGAAGAGCAGATGGTGGAGACTTGCTCTCAGCACTGGTTCCTGAACGCTTAGCCAGCTAGGTGGGATGACCGACTCTCGGCTCCGTGTGTCTGTCACTAATGTTCGAAAGACTGCAAGGTATAAGTGTGTTTGAACAAGACCCAAGGGTAAAGTTGGAGACAAACCTATGAAGAACAGAATCAAAGCTGCGAAGATTGTTCCCGACATGAGGAGCAACAGTAATGGATCGAGGGCCTTGTGAGGATGTTGGTGGACAAGAGACAAATCCTCGTTATAAAACTCCAGTTCTTCCTCTTGGTTCTCTACGAGCATAAACTCAGGACTGTCCAAGGGCTGGCCTGGGAGGTCCAGGCAGTTGAGCAAGAAGCCTCCGTTCTCAATTCCATCTCTTCCTCCCATTCTGGATTCCAAAATCGGTTGCAGAGAAGCCAGCAACTGTTCAACTGTTTCTTGAAACTTTTGGAGTGTTTGAGAATCTACTGGAGGTTCCTCGACAGGCTCGGCCAGTGCAATGCCCCACGTCTGTCGGATTGCCTCTCGAAAACTCCGCAGTGTCCCGTTCTGCGAGGAAAATAATCTTTGCCAGCTAGGCAATCCTTCAAGAAAACGGTGCCGATGGTTGGTGGTACCACCTTCGTGGAGGTCTAGCACAGTTGACATGGCTTTTACAACCATCAAGAACATTAATGTTTCGTTGACTCGTTCTGGAACTTCGCCTCGCATCAGGCACCGCACGACTCTCATCCCAGATGTCCATGTCCGCCGCTTGCGTTCGAATCCAAGAGTCCAGTCGACAATTGCATCAGGCGGGGGTGCTAGTGGGAACTGATTGACCGTCTCATACATTGCACCAGGGAGATCTGATTCATAATCAAATATCTGGTCGAAAAGTCCAGGGTTCGGTAGACCTTGCGAGCTTCGAGAAGAGCGACTTTTCGATCGTTTAATGGCCTCCAAGACCTGAATGTATTCCCAAGAGAACTCGAAATGGAGTCGTCGAATTAGGGTATCAGATGGTATTTCCTGGTCAATTGAAGTCTCTGAGGAAAGTTTGTCAAGCCGCTTAATCGCTCTGAGGAGTCTTGACTGGAGCTTCCTCGTGTGAGGACTGTCTTCGTATCCGAACGGTGCTGACGTACTGAGCTGGAAGATGGCGTCCGTCAAATCCGCATTCCTCTGTAGTAAGAGCGGTATCACCTGTTTCGCATTCAACTCTGCTGCGATGCTCAGTGCAGAGCCCCGGGTCGTAACAACATTCACCTCAACGCCGTAGTCGAGTAGGGCACGAACCATTCTAGGGTTGTCTTTCTGAGCAGCAACCATCAAACAAGTCATCTGTTGTAGTCCAAGATCTGGCCAGTCGATTGGCTGTGTGCTAACTGCATCATCATCTAATAGAGAAATTCCACTCTGGCCGAGAAAGTCTCTGGCTGACTGGAGAATTTTCAGGACTTCCAGCCACTTCCCATTAACGACGGCCATGGATAAGGCAATCTCGAGGGACGGGTATCCATTCGCCAGCCTTTGGCGGACTGTGTCCCGAGAAAAGCCGAGTCCAGGATGACCTCCAAGTTGATGATTGCTGTGGTGTAGGCGGGTTGGAAAGCTACTACCTGGGGTCGCATTTTCTAGCAATGGGATTGAACCACCGTAATCACCAGAAAGAGAAAACAATGGTGCTCGACGAGGCTGTTCAACTACTGGCATGTCCCTGAACTCAAGGAAGTCCCAGAGTATTGATTCCGCCGGCAAGTTGAGTTCTGGTGTCTCCCAGTCGACTGTAGCTTCTAGAGGTTCTATTGGAAATTGTCAGGAACGTAGGAAATAGTTTAAGCTATACTCACTGCATCGCCCTCCTCTTCTCAAAGCTGCCCCGACCACATTTTCTATCTGTTTCCCATTGGCTTCCTCCGCGATCTGCCGGGCCTCGACTGTGGCCTCGATTGCAGTTGCCACGTGATGCTTTGAGAATGAACTCGTATCGTCCTCAGGATCTCCATACAACAGTGGGAGAAGATCCATTTTGGATTGGTTATAACAGCCAAGAGAGTTCGAGTCGGATTCCGTTGCTGCTGCCTAAAACTACTTAAAAAGAACGTTCAATCTAGAGACAGCCTCTGAGAAAATTCAAAACTGGATAGCTATCCCGAAAAGTGTGAAGAAAGCAGCGGGGAATCGTACAGCAACAGAGGGCAAAGTTGGAGGTGAAGGAGCGAAGAGCTTGTGGATATAGAAAGGTAGGTATGCAAGCCTCGTTCCTAAATGCAGGGGTGCTGCAGGGCGCAAGGCGGAGCTGAACATGAGCCACTTTGATTCGCCGAAAATTCAGGAATCAGCATGCATGTCTACGCTACTCGCACACGTGCGAGCTTTTAGGAACCGGCTCAGAATGGGCGATTCCTAAAAACTAGCCTATCAAATCAACAGCTGGGTTTGATGTGGCATCCCCAACCCGTTACTTCACTGGGTATGGCAATCACAACCTCAGATAATTGGAACTGGTCCAATAAATTGCATTGCCAGGAGTCGTCAAAACGCCGCAGCCACTGGGGCATCTTTCCAGGCCCTTTGGCTAATTTCTGAGTCTGTATCACGTGACATATCCTGTCACAGCCACGGAGGTGATTCCTAAGATATATCCATTTAAACTTAACGGGGATGGCTGGCAAAGGCAACAACAGATCCCAACTCTATACCCAAATCCTAATTATGCAACAAGATGCGCTGCCACCTGAATCGAGGATTGGTATAAAGATGGCGAGATGCTGGACCTTCGAAGTCAGGAAATTTCCCCCCCACAGCTTGATCCAACAACTCAGTAGGCTTAAGCTTATATTCGGAAGAGCTGCCCCTGGTCCTGTTGCTATTGAATGCACGTCCAAAATCCAAAGTCTCCAAGATGTCTAGCTTGTTTAGAACAACAACCCCGAAACATCGAAACAGCAGGTAAAATCCTGCATCCTGGATCTCCTCGAGTTTACTAACCCATGTAGTCGCGGTTTATCTCAAAGCTCTCTATCTAAGTCCAATATACAATGGTCCTCGTCGATAACTGCCACGGAAGTGACACAGAATCCAGAAACTCGCGACAGCATGGCTGGGACTGCTCAGCCGACCATGTCACAGACTGATGCATTATTAGGAATAGGTGCCTGGACGGATGCAGCTCTTGGGGCTAGTTGTTATAAGCGTCTGTGAAGGCGGGGTAGAAATGATGGAAGATGACTCTGGGAGGGAGAACGGGGCGCAAAAGACATTATAGAAATTGCAGGCGAACTTGGAAAGCAAAGGAAACACAAAAGGAGAATTCCAATGGCTGCGGGACTCGGTCGGCTGTCTTGTGCTAAGGAGACTCAAGATAGGAGCACTGGCTTTAGGATGATCGGTATTCTCAAAAGTTGAGAAGTGGGAGGGGGGTGGGAGAGTATCGTACTTACCGGCAGTTTGAGTTAAATTTGAGCGATATGCAAAATCTTCATAAATATACCCCAGCATCTGCAATTGAGACAGTACACAGGGAAAGTGCAGCCTATTGGATAGGAAAGTGCCAGCATTGGGCTGGTCAGGAGATCCACGTGCACGTGATCTGTCCGCACGGTAAATTGCGGCTGTCATTTTGCTTGGTCCAATAGGAAGCGGGGTAAGATTAGTAAGATACTTACTTAATAATTCAATATAGTAATAGAAGTTATCTAGTCCTAAGTATATTGTCACGGTTGTCACGTGCACTCATAAGGACGACCTTCAGGTAGGTTGCGGCCGAGTTAAAAGGCCATGTGAGTATGAGATAGCCACCAATTTTGCTTTTTATGCTGGGATTTTCTTGAATACCCCAGGTTACCCCTGCCTCAGGTGATCCAAAGTGGTGAAACACTAAACAATGCAGGTAAAATGGAGAAGAGGTGCAGCCCAGGTCGCTGAATTTTGGTCCACAGGGAAGCGGTTAACCGAGAATTGCATTCACTTGGCAAGATGAACGCGAGAGGGTGGAATATCGTATCGGAGCAGATAAAAACCAAAAAAAATGGACACGCTATGTATGCTGCGTATCATAAACACCTACAATGCAATCCGACACCATTCCAAATGCCCATTCCCAATGTCGATGTCCAACAATGAGCAAATGCACCCCGAAAAATGCCCTACAATGCCATCAAATGCCAAACCCAACGCCAAACCCAACAATGCTATTAGAAAATTGCTAGATGTCGCATATCCAACATCTGACCCATGGATTGTAGGTCGGCTCCTTCCCTTGCTCCGTTTTGGTGATGCACTCCAACAATCGCCAATCATAAACCCCAACCCATTCTTTCTTCCCTCCTCTCGTTAGTCTCAGACTGCTGATTCGTCTCAGGAAGTCAACCGTGGGTTGGGTGCGGTGCGATTCGACAAGAGCGATCTTCCTAAACCTTTTACCAGTCCGGGAGCACCGTCGTTGAAGAGCGGGGTGAGCGAGAGCTCGAACAGAGGTGGTGTATCGGGAGGCATGCCAACTGAGCAGTTCTTCGGTAATGTACGGGATCATGGAGATGCAAGGTCCGAGAATAAATATGCAGGTGCTCAGAGGGCAGGTGTTGGGTGTCCATTTACAGGTGCCATTAATACTTGTGAAAATTGAAGGAACTGAACTGGATCTCATTGGTGACTTCTGAGGACTGCTCGTTGGAATATTCTGGGACATCTGGCCCAATATAGTCCGGGAGGGAGTGGTTGGCTGGTTATTAGGTGATGATCGAGCCGCCGGTTGCGAGAAAACAGCGGAAGTTGATGGAGAGCAACGGCGATGTCCGACAGTTGGAGTTGGAACCTGCACTGAGGAGGTCGATGCAGACAAAGCCCGCCGAGACGCAGAAAGGAACCATGTTGGCGTTGAGGAGGTAGGTTGGAGAGCAGGAGATGTTGCAGGAGGAGCTGGTACTGGGGAGGACGGGGTAGAGATGGTGTGTGGGGGAAGAGATATGGACGGTGCTGGCGTTAAATAGGCAGGCCGAGAAGAAGCTACTGGAGTAGGCAATGCTTGAATTGTAGCTGCGATTGGTGTAGAGGCCAGAAAAGAGGACTGTGGGGCTGCCCTTGGTGGCGCTGGGTGACGATGGACAGTCTCATTTGCTCCAACTCCGATAATAATCCTGGTGCCATCTCGCCGTACAGGTAGAGGAGCTGAGCTGGGGAATTGTATCTTCAACTGAACACAAGTTGGCAGGAAGGAGTGTTGTGGTCCAGGCTCCAGGTTTTCAGGAAACTTGATCGGTGCATAACTCTTCAGAATCAGCCGCGTCAGCCATTTGGCTTCTCGAGCCTGCAACCTCTGGTACAGATTGACTAGTAACTCAATCCCATCGGGGTGCTTCCAACTGCTGGCTAATGACTGCACAGCCGGTGAAGAGCGCTGGTCGAAAGCGGCTATTTGAAGCAAAGACTGGTCGATTTCTTCGACCATCACGGCATTTGCCTGACCTGGGGTTGCCATCTTGAGATTGTAAGCGATTGTTTTCGTTGCAAAAGTAGGGATCATCCGCGAGGAAGGGTGAGGAGCTTGGTGGTCACCAAAAGTACCAGGATCACCCTGACGCGGTGAAAATATCAAGGAAAGCACAACTTACGTTCTCCGTGTTTTCCATGACGCGTTTTACACACGCGCCAAGATCTCCTCTCACCGGGTCAGTTCTCCATTGCTGGAGGGTAAGATAGTGTTGCCTCGGGAGGCTCAAAGCACGTGCAATGACCAATTCGAGACTCCCTGGATTCAAGCCATAGACTCTGTCGATCTGGTTCTCGGGCTGTAACATCGACATCACAGCCTCGCTATCCGTACTGAATGCATTGAGTCGGTCCCGGTGCAGCCTGAGCCATCTGATAACCTTGTCTTTGGTGTAGTTCGCCAGGTCTTTGGGAAGCATGGGGTACCTGGAGACATGAGGCCGCTCCAGGTCGTTGAGGAGATCACAAAGGTAGACAAAAGGAAAAGGCATGATGACTGGGATGCATGGTAAGGTAATGCCATGCAATAGAATACCCAAAAAGATGTTGTGGTGCAAATATGTTATTGAAGTCGTCGACGTGGTGTTTGTGCAAAAACAATGGCGCGGGATCCACACGAGACCTCGTGATCTGCGAGCGTGGATGAACAAGGATTAGCTTCGTGCTAATCTCGGAGAGGCTAGCCATTGGCTAGTCACGTCAGGGATTCTCGCCATCGCAATCAAAAGCCAGTCGGTCGACCATTCATCCTTTCTCCTGAGCTGCCAGCTTTTCTGATTTCTCCAGACCTGATGGTCTGAATGTGCTTGTCTCCAACCATTCGTTTATCATTTTCATGACTATATGACGGCTATATACGAACTGACTTCATGGAAATATTTGCTTTTATACCTTAGTGCTTCTAATTGTTTTGCTGTTGAATGTCAACAAAGCCGATTTCCGCGACGAAAACGGCTCATTTTGGTGCTGACGCACATCCAAAGGGCGACGTCTTCTCCCTTTCTGGACCACGACAGCTCTCGGTATACCCAGCAGACCATTAGCACAATGGCTAGCCATTGTCGTCGAAAGTCGTCCCTCGATCGCGCGTCAATCGAGTCAATTTTGAAGTCGGGAGAGCCGTCCGAACCCGCCGCTGCCCCGAGCCCCCATGTAGGAAATTCACCGAACAGAGCATCATTTGCGATGGCTCCGCCTCCTCGGCCGGCCGTGAAACATACTCGAGCATTATCGTACACACCGCGGACCTTGAACCGTCTCTCATTGAGCTTTCCGGTCACCACCAGCACGAACAGCAGCGATTATTCGAGACAAACCCCGACCTCTTCGAGACCGACTCCCACCTCATCGACTGCGCCTTCGCTTCCTCCAACACCTTCCGAGCTTCCAGATGCCTCCCCGAGTGATTCAAATGGATTCTTGGTTGCTTTGGCCGGTCAGGAGAGGCGTGTGCTGGAGCTGAAGGAGGAACTCGAGAAGGCGGAGGCAGACCTGACCAAGTTGAAGAGGCAATGGGCACTTCACGAAGCACAAAAGAAGAAGGCGGAGATTAAGCACGTTGAAAAGTTGCAACCACTGCAGGCAGTTGTGACACCTTCCACCAAGGAAGAAATTCCGAGTACACCTCGTCAGAGTGCGGAGGAGAGGCGAAAAGCGGTCCTTACCAGTCTCGAGACTCCAAGGAATAGCTTGGATATTCCTAAGGAGGTTCGAAGGAAGTTTTCCGGACAACACATGCGTGCACTCTCCCTACTGTCTCCTGAACGCTCGAACTTCACTCAGTCCTTCCCTCCCGTGCAAGAATCCGGAGTCGAGGCCAGTCCCATGCCGAAGAGTGCGACGATGCCGGATATAATCATACCCAAGAGATTACCTCCTCGTTCGAGAAATTCATACCATGGTGGCGTGACCACCGGAGCGAAGCAGATTGCTGAAGATATCAAAGCCGGGGTGTGGACCTTCCTGGAGGACTTGCGGCAGGCAACCGTGGGAGATGAGGCCGTAAACGGAACCACAGACAGATCTAGGCTGGATGCTCAGAACCAGACTCCCAGACGAGGCAGCAGTGACAAGAGTCGCCGTGGTCATTCGCCTCGAGAAACATCTCCTCGAACTTGGGATTCCTTGACTGGCAACAGCCCGTTGCTAGATGCCGCCGGTAACCTTTGGTCGGACTTGGATCACTCACAATCAGCGTCAAGAACGCCATTACCCGTGAAAAAGAAAACCAGGACCCTGTCACTCGCTGCACCGATTAATGATTTGGATGATGATTGGTCGAACTGGGACTCACCAACCCCAAAGTCGCCCTCGCCCCGATGGAGTGGTAGCACAGCACTCTCTGATCCGATTGCTCCATCAAATGGAAGTGTTGAAGATCGAAACACCAAGTATGACTCCAATCCCAGTCTCAGCTTACCACCTTTCATCAAAACTGACAAACACAGAATCATGGATCAATCCGCAGACAGCCCCAGCACTCCATTAAAACGCGAGGATATTCAGTGGCCAGCCTTGGACAAGTTGAGTCCCGGTAATCTCAAAGGTAATTTACAACGCACTATGTCAACGATCATGAAAGAGTGGGAGAGGACTCTTACCCCACCACCTGGAGACCGCGAAGACCCAATGTCGACAGCATCGGAAGAGAAATCTACCCATGATACGGCCACCCAGGACGAGCTGGTGTTGATGTCGAGATGAGGCAATCGGTGTATATATTGTACGCTTGGGACATGGAGCTACATCTGGTGCATGACGACTTGACGGACGAATCTAATGAAGCATGATGCATTTATACTGTAGATCTAAGACTCTGCAATTTGAACATTAATGATCCTGGGCAAACTGTTTCCTCTTGTATTGCTTGCTTGAGATGACTGTATTTCCTCTATTGTTTGTATTTTTTCGTCAAGTGACATTCACACATGAGGACGTGGAAAGTTTCCGGTGAACAGCTCTTCGCAGAGAGGGAGAGAGAGAGTGGTCTGAGTGCTAAGAATTAAGATTCTCAGCCGGGCGTACCGCGAGGCTTTCTGGTGCTTCGCATCCGGATTGGCCATGATGCAGCTCTCACGCAGCAAGGCTGCGCCTGCACCTCAACCATTTTCCACATCGCTCTTTCTTCTCTTCTTCAACATTCTCCCAAAATCATCGCACCGTGCTTGCAATCATCCTTCTTATCTTCGCTTTTCAGCGTTTTTCCATCGCAAAGAAGCCACAAACATGGACGGGCTGAGCGCAGCCGCCAGTGGCATTGCCGTCGTTTCCCTCGCGATCCAACTCGTGGACTCGGTCCGCCAGATCCAACGATTTTTGCGCAATATCTCAGAAGCGCCAAAGGAACTGCGAAGGTTGATCAATTTGTTGGAGCAGCTTGAGCTGATTCTCGAGAGTATCGGAGAACTCATTGACAGGCAACAACGGCAGAGCGCAAACGAGGACGTAGCCGTGTCAGATACAGTTTTGAGAGCGATGAAGACCTGCGAGAACACCGTCAAGGGACTCGCAGGCATCGTGGACGTGGCAAGGAAGTCCGCAGAGGCGAAGAACAAAGCAACCAAGACTTTGGGATCATTACGATTGTCGTGCAAGAAGAAAGATATCGAGGAGTTCGAACGTCAGTTACATGAGGCTGTCAGCTTGCTTAACTTGACGATGACGATGAACTTGACGTGAGTCAGCCGCCACCTTCTATGTATTGACTTGCTAAAGAGTTCAGAGCTCAGGTCATGGCGACGAACCAGATCACGACTACCATCAGCCAGGAGATGATTCTTCTGCGAAATAGTTCCCAGGGTAGCTTTAGTCAGAATTGTCATGAAGCTATTGCTGACATTGGTGTCTGTACCAAAAACCGGGGAAAGACAAGATCTAGAGCTCCGAACCGCCAATCTTCCTGGTTTCAGACCCCACTTGGGAGGGTAGTCATCCGAAAGGAATCTAGCACGGTGACTTTCAAAAGTGCTGAAAGAGGACTTTCCATGAAATCTTATACCCGAGACGAAAGTACTTGGATCTTCATGTCATCGTTCTTCTCCCGTTGTATCGACTTTCGGTACTTGAATAGTTGCGGTTACATTCAGAGGTCTCTTAGAACTTATCCGGTGGTTCGAAATGACCATCCTGTATGGTGGATGTGCTTGATTGGGGATGTTATAGGTATTCAAAAGCTCTTCAGTGAGCGACAACTTTCTCCTTTCAGCGTTGATTCTTGGGGCGATTCGCTATTGGACGTAAGACTTGAGTGCCCTCGAAGAGCATCGCCAAAGCTATCTAACAATTCTCTAGCGCTCGGTGCTCTGGTGTAGGTGGGAAGTCTGCAAACTTCTCTTCCAAGTTGGCCTTACCCACCGTGGCCAAGATACATGTCGATAGTATGTCAAACCTCCCTTGATTAAACCCTTTTAGCAGTCTCACTGACTCGACATTTGTCTCAGCAACCCACTGTTTTTCAGAACTATTCATACAGAAGAGCACGCAGATGCATTTGAGAAGACTTGTTACCTGCTCGCCTCACATGTTGATGATATAGATCCATCCTTCTTTGCACGAGGATTCTTTTGCAGTCTTAGGTTTTGCCCGAGTCTCCCCTTATATTACAAGATTGTTGACCAATGGATCGGGAAAGAGAATGTGAATGTCCTTTTCTCCAGGTGGAGGATTTCCCCAATACCAATGGCCCTAAGGACGTTACGAGTGTCCAACCCGGCCGACCAGAAACTTTGGAAGCAGGCTATTCAGAATTTCCTAAGCTTGGGTTTAGATCTTCATACAACCTGCCATTATGAGGATGGCAACATTGTTACTTTGTTGGACGATGTTCTTAATATCGCGGAGCAACCATTCGAGTCTCACTGGTTGGGTCAAAAGTGGTTGGAAATTCTTTCGGAGTCTGGTATCGACGTTGTCGAATACCTTGGAGTCGAGTCTGAAATCCATTTCGACTCGTCTCAGACATTGCCTATGATGCTCAGGCGATGCTTTGTGAGTGGTCGTGAGCGTTACTTGATAATATCAAAGAAACCACCAACTGTTTCTTGGGAGTGGTATATCGACCCAGCAGGAAGCGCTTTCGATGTTCTCCAGGAATTCATGTATTTTGGAGGGACGTATGATGATTGGCGATTCCCCAACTGTGACTGGGAATTGCCTTTCTTCTACCCAGCATGGCATTACACTGCACGAGCTTTTCAAAGAGGAATGCGGTTAAATTCTGATGAGGAATCATATTTGCGGATATTTAACAACCGCTGCGAACGCCGCGAGCAAAAGAAAGCAAAGAAACTTGCCCGAGAGCAGGGGCTTTTACAACGAGGCCCCAAAGTCCCAGGAGCTTGGATCGACTAATCAGCCACCATGATCGAGTTAAAGCTGATGGATATCCATAATAGCTAGACATATACCTCCACGATGTCCGAACGTTGGGGCCTAGAAGGTCGAGTTTAGACTTGAGAGACCAACGCACGCTGACTCTAGGAATGGATCAAGGGGCTTGTAGCCTCGCAACCGGACAGTTCAATGAAGATCCAGAGAGGATACTATTGGGTCTGAGGTCTCAACCTCCGCCTCAAATCGCAGACTGATTTCTGCTCATTTTGGGATCTTCATATCACAATGCCATCCTCGGGAACCACACTTCTTGTACCTCGAGCCAGAGATTATTCTTCGAGCTGAACATCTACCGCATTCATTGTCATCGGTTATTTGCTCTGTCATCGGATACAAGGAATAGCCGGCATCATCCTCCATTCGCTGCTTCTTCATTGATGCTAAAGTCAGGGCAACGTCGCATCAGACACTCTAGTTGTCATCGACCAAGTCATGAGGTACCCTGGTGTCGTAACAGTTGTGCCAACATCTGGATGTATGTGCCTGCGAATGGGTTGCATCACCCTCAACATCACAACTTAGATTCCAGTCATCCAAAACGTCCCACGCTGAATTTTCGGTATCAAAGAGTCTCCCCAGATGCATCCTACAGACTCGCACTCGGACCTCCCGTCTGAACCTTCTCATGCAAACAACTTGCACACACCTTGCCCTCGTCATTCCTCATCGTCCCCCTGACCTGCGCCATCCTCTTCCCGGCCGCCACAACCTCGCACTCCAACACCACCTGGGTCCCCTGAGGAATAGGTCTAAAATAACTCACGGCAAGAAACCTCGTCACCCCAAGATTGTCCCAGAATCCTGGCTTTCCGATCGTGAAGAGGGCGGTAGATGTTAAATTGTCGAAAATCGTAGAAGACGCGCCGCCGTGTAGGTTGCCGTCTTTGTTGCAGAGAGAGGAGGTGACTGTGAAAGTCCAGGTGACGGTGGGGGTGGTAGGCGAGATGGAGGCGAGGGAAAGCAGCGATAAGGGGTGTACGTCGAAGCCGCAGTACTTGGGGTCGGATGTTACCGAGTGGTAGTAGGCTTTTATTCGCTCTTCAACTGTGAGGGTGAAGTCTGTTGAGCGGTATGGGTCGTTTGCCATAATGAGGCGAAAAATTCTCTTTTCAGGTATCGTTTTCCTTGCTCAGAATTGCGTAAGAGGCAGCATTGATGCCCAAGTAGGAAGTGTGAAATGAGTGAGACATCACAACAAGAAGAAACGTGAGAACGCGTGACGATTTCTTTTTCGGTAATCTGATATGTGGGCAAACCAGAAGTTCAGCGGCATTGATTAGCATCTTTGCTCGGTTCTCGGTCTGTTGATTATTCTAATGTTGTCAAGAGCCGGAAATCATTTCCGGGTGGAAAAGCTTCGACGTTCCGGGAATATGTTTCCTGAAGCCCGGTTATATTCAGATACCACGAGATGGTAATCATGTGATATCGAAGCTCAAATAGGTACCCCAGTGTTATCGCAAGTTTTGCAAGGCCAAACTCAAAAGTTTATCAAGATACTCAGGTGCAACTCAGAAGTCAGAAGTCAGACTCCAGCTCACATCAAAGACCCAATCATCAACAGCCGCCTATTTCAATCATGGGAGAAGCAAGCAACATGCACAACCATCCATCTACCCTCGCCGCAGCCCTCAAAGACACCTCTCTAATACATGAACAAGCCTTCATCGGCGGCAAATGGGTCAGCGGATCAAGCACCTACCCAGTCTACGACCCAGCAACCAACGGCATTATAGCCAACATCGCTAATCTCGGCGCCTCCGACTTCACTACCGCAATCGAACATGCACAAACCTCCTTCAAAGACTTTAAAAACACTTCAGAAACAGACAGAGCGAAGATGTTGCATGCGTGGGCAGCACTCATCAGGAAACATGCTAAAGACTTGGGCATTCTCCTCACGATGGAGAA
This sequence comes from Hyaloscypha sp. PMI_1271, assembly GCA_021399465.1. Taxonomy (NCBI): domain Eukaryota; kingdom Fungi; phylum Ascomycota; class Leotiomycetes; order Helotiales; family Hyaloscyphaceae; genus Hyaloscypha; species Hyaloscypha sp. PMI_1271. The sequence goes on from JAJTUS010000091.1 coordinate 192,132, forward strand.
TGGCAAAACGTTAGCCGAAGCGGAGGGAGAAGTCGAATATGGAGCCTCGTTTATTACTTGGTTTGCAGAGGAAGCAATAAGGTCCTACGGCGATGTGATTCCGTCACAGCACAAAGGCAGCGCGAACCTTGTTCTCAGACAACCGATTGGAGTCTGCGGCATCATCGCACCCTGGAACTTCCCCATTGCGATGATTACCCGGAAGCTGGGACCGGCGATTGCTGCTGGATGCACAGTCGTCGTGAAACCGCCGAGCGAGACACCGCTTTGTACTTTAGCACTCACGGCGCTAGCTGTCGAAGCAGGAATTCCACCAAATGTGATCCAGGTTGTGACGACTCGGGATCGAGCTGCTGTGGAAATACTATACACACACCCGCTCGTCAAGAAAGTCAGTTTCACGGGTTCGACAGGAGTCGGGAAATTGATTACGGAGAAAGCGGCTGGTACGATGAAGAAAGTTTCCATGGAGCTCGGCGGCAACGCCCCATACATCGTCTTCGACGACGCGGATCTCGAGATCGCTGTTGATGGCGTATTGGCATGCAAATTTCGGTGCTCAGGTCAGACGTGCGTTTGTGCGAATCGTTTGTACGTCCAAAAAGGAATCCATGATGCGTTCGTCGAGAAGTTGCTGAAGAAAATGAGCAAGTTCAAGATTGGGAGCGGATTGGATCCAAGCGTTACCCACGGTCCGTTGGTTAACACAGCGGGTGTGACGAAGACGAGACAGCATATCGACGATGCGCTCTCCAAAGGCGCCAAACTTGTCGTGGGAGGTAAAGTGAGGGATGATCTTGACGGATATTTCATCGAACCAGCTCTCATTACCGGCGCGAAGCAGAACATGCTTGTTGCGAAAGAAGAAACGTTCGGGCCACTGGCACCGGTGTTCATGTTTGAGACTGAGGAGGAGGTGGTGAGCATGGCGAATGATACCGAGTTTGGTCTCGCGGGGTACTTTTTCTCGAATGATTTGCGGAGGGTGTGGAGAGTAGCAAAGGCGTTGGAGGTGGGCATGGTGGGCGTCAATACGGGGAAGATTAGTGCGGCTGAGAGTCCGTTTGGAGGCATCAAGGAAAGTGGGTTGGGGAAGGAGGGGAGTAAGTATGGGTTGGCGGAGTTTCAGGTCATGAAGTCGGTGACGCTTGGGAATTTGTAGTAATAGGTTCACACAGGCTCGGAAGAATCGAATCCTGATTGGTATCCCATATCCAGTTGCCCATCGGTTACTGCATATCCCAGGGGTAGGAGTTTGAAGGTATTTATTGTGCTACTGCAAGGTCAGTCAAATTAATTGAATTGGTCAACCTACAACCATTTCCAAAACCTCCATAACCTGCGATTTTTCTGTCATTGGTACAGCGTTGGTCTTGATCCATATATCATGCAGACTGTTTTCCGCCAGCTTATCGAGTTTGTCGCGCCCAACATTGACCGCCTTGAGCGTCTGAGGCATACCAAGTTCCCCAATAATGGCATATAATATATCCCGAAGGTCTAACTTCTTCGTCTCGTTCCCTTTCAAAATCCCTTGAACATTTTTATCCTTGAGCAGCAGATCGGCGACAGCCTTTTGCCTCTCGTTGTTCGCCCCTTTTGAAGCATTATATTTGCACACTGCCGGCAGTAAAATGCAGCTTGTCTCGCCGTGGCCGACTCCTAGAGGACCTAATTGATGTCCAATGGCGTGGCTTCCGCCCAGCGGAACTCCGCTAGAGACGGCGCTCATCGCCTCGACAACGCCGAGCTGGCAAAGATGGCGAGCTTCAATATCAGACGGGTCGAGCTTGCACCTTAGCAGTCCAGGAACAAGCTTGACCAAGCCCTTCCTAGCCTCCTCATCACCCCTGTCGTTGCTCATCAACGAACACAACGTCTCTACACAATGGTCGACTGCGCGGATACCTGAGCTCAGCCAAAGCCATTGTGGTGTCAGCAAGCAAAGCTCTGGATCTTGAATCGTCAGCGTGGGGTTGACTTTAGGTTCAAAGGTTCGTTTGGCATGCGAGACGGTCTCGGTGGCTCCAGCGATATGCTGATACTCTCCACCAGACAAGGAGGTGGGTATACAGATGAGAGGGATTGTTGGCTGTTTTGCGTCCTTTCGTTGCTTCGGGTTGTGCGAGTGGCCGCCCCAGAGCGTGTTAACTTCCTCATCTGTGAAAGCGTCGTTCGCAAGTGCAAATCGGACCAATTTTCCAGCATCGGTGACACTGCCACCGCCTAAGGTGATGATACAATCAATTCCGCCATCAAGCCCTTGGATTTCGGAGATCATCTCCAGACACTCGGATATAGGCGTGTGGGCGCCAATTCCAATGCGGATTCCAACGACCTTCTTTCCCAGGGCTTTTTTCAGCTTCTCGAGACTATCGCTTTGCGTGGCCAGAGATTTGGATGTGAGGATGTAGATTCGAGATGATTTCAAGCGCTCGACCTCCTTCGCACAGGCGTCCGAGAATCGTAGGCCGTAACTCAGCATTGGCAAAGCTTGGCCATCGAATGCTTGACGATATGTCTCCCCGGACGCAAAGAAATCTGCCATCTTGGAGTGCCCAGCTTCTTGATGGACATGCAATACAGAAGAGGGGCTGCGACAGTGTATCGGTAGATAGATTGGAGATGTCTTGGCCGTCGAATGAGATATGTGCTTTGTGGTAAGTGAAGATCTTCAGGATTGCCCCAGGACAGTCAATGGCCGGCAAAGAAGCCCACAAAGCCAGGAGCGACACAAAGAGGATCGGAGATGTGTCGCTCAGAGGAAAATGGCTGCGGCATTCTACGTATATGGACTACAAGTAGTGCGTGATGGTTGATTTGGGATGATTTAGGAAGAAGTGGGTTGAGAAGAGTAACAGGTGGGGTGCGGGGCTAAAGAGGGGCTGGGGGTGGGGGCTGCTGTGCACGATGCAGGTACCTTAGCCGAACGCTCCTAGCAAGGACCTACCTAGTCTTTCAATCAGAGCACTTCAAAATTTCAACACAAGCACTTATTCAATTTGAAAGCGTGATGAATAAACGTAATTAATTAAAATGCGTCAAATCTTACATTGAAATTAATTCAAATTATTTAGATCAATCTGAAACTTGTTTTTATGAAGACTTCTCATTGCAATTCGCCATGTGCTCCCTGAGGAGACAATGAGCGAACCCCCGAATGTCCTAGGAGTGGCCATCTATCAAGCCATGTCTAATCAAGATCTGGTATTGGAAGCCCGTTCTGCAACTTCATCTTCCTGTTCAACTTCTTCGCGGCATCCATCGCTTTCTTCTCCCTCATAGCTCCAGTTTCTTCGTTGGTGGCAAGGACAAAGTCATACTTCAAGAGTGCTGATCCTTTCTTGACATCATAGTTCGCCGCAATCTCTTCATCTACAATCCCCAGATCAACAATCAAGGACTCTTTCACGCCAAAGACCGGATCGGACGTCTCGAATGGATCGCCGCGTGGGTATAAAGCACTTTGACCCGTGTCAGTAAGCTCTCGTGTCCAACTACAGTCTTGCTGGTATGTCTGTCTGGCCGAAAAACTTACGTCGTTAATTTATCATATCCTTCCTTGTATAGCATGAAGTGGATATGACCTGGCCGATTTGGATGGCGATTCAGGAACCTCAACATGGCACCCACCGGCCCATCATCTGGAATTGGATATGGTACGGGTACAATAGCATTGAAGAACAGCATTCCTTGGCTATCGGTATGGAGAACTGCCCTTCCGTCGGGGTCTTGCCTGTTGGGGTTCTGCACATCGTAGAAGCCATGTGAATCGCCCTCCCAAACATCGGCTTGCACTTCGGCGATAGGTTTACCCTGGGTATCTTTAACAGTGCAAAGCACAAACAACCGAGTCGCATCAGGATCTCCATGAAGTGTGTATCCTAGGTCCGTATCTGGTGCATCATGCGTGTGGAATGGGCCAAGGACTGTGCCCTCTGTTACCGTATCGATCCGAGGATGGTCAATGGAATCGACGAGTATCGAGAGGCCGAGAGTGTCGGACAGCAGGATCATCTCATGTCTTAAGTCGTCACTAATCTGGCCGACCTTGGTGAGAAACTCGATGCCAAGCATCCATTCTTCTGAAGACAATCGCACTTCGCGGGCAAAGTCGTGTAGGTGATGGACTAGGCGCTCGAAGATGTATTTTCCCCGAGCATGGGAACATTGATTATTGATGGTGACGACGTTGTCGGTGATATTGTCCGCCGTCAGGTCCTTCATCGGCGGGATTTCATGTTTTAATGGCACTATTCGCTCCATGTCTACAAATTCAGGTCGGTCGGTAAGGAGTGGAATTTCGCGTTGTTTTGTCTTGAGGATTGGGATCTTGTAGCACCAGTAGTGCTAGACAAACAGACACGTGAGTCTCCAGAATGTAAAAGCCAAGTGATACCAAATAATTGTTTCACGAGGCCATGAGTTAAGCAAAATCCACGGAGCCCCGCCTGCTTACGAGGCTACAGTAATGTTACAGTAAGCATTTTGTCTCTTCGGCCGATCTCACCCCACCTCAAAAATCAGGGGTGGAGCCGGCCACGCCGGCATTGGCGGGGTCAGGGGCGAACGAGGCAAGCGAGAGTCCCACATGCACCAGATGTGTACCCCACCAAATACAACAGAGCATCGTTTTCTTCCAAGGAAACATGGGACGAGATCCCATGATATGGTTGATTTTAAATTAATTGCGTCTCGGTCATGCCTACTACAAGCAAGAGTGTTTTACAAAGTTCTATGCTACATGGTTGTTAGTTCCTGGATTGCGGTACCTTTTCAATCCTTGGCGACTGCTCGGAAACGGAACTGAAATCATGCCCTACCTAAGTTGAAACCACTTCTTTGCTGACTTTGAGGGCTTTGATTCTCTAAGCTACAGTGGTCAACAACTGCTTCGATCACTAAGGTTGACCTGTGTGAAGTCTTGCAATTTGTGATACAGGGTATTCTCAACAGAGCTGATACGGAGATCTGACCATACCTTAGAATTGTGGTCACGGAAAGCGGTTGGGTTTCAAATGGAGAGACAGTTTTGCACCTCACCTCAGGGGAGGTAAATGATATCGCGAGATGGCCACCTGTCGACGAAAATCATCGAATAATGAGGTATACATCTCTTGCGAGATGAAGTCGCTACTGACCAATCTCTGATGATGGAGCGTCTGCGGGACTAGCTCTAGCAGACAGACCAGCTAAATAGAGAGCTGAACCTGGACCATAGCAGACCCAGCTGAATGTCCGTTACCGCACCGCCCTTCCCACTGTGGCTTGCTGAAATCCATCAAGTGTGGCGGTTGGCACTAACAACTAACATTCATCTTCTCCTTGCCTCATATTCAATCAGGTCCAATACAGACAGCTGTCTCGTATTTTGTTTCTGCTTCCGAAAAATGACCTGGAAGTATGTGAAAGTGTAGCTAATAGCCGTCTTTGTTGTGATAGGAGATTTCTCGAGCTAGAGCCACCTGGCTGTAACTCAGCTGTACCAAGCACCACCACAAGGAAATATATAAGGTTGCTACTGAGGCCATATCATTTCTCCTCAATGTTTTTGCTTCCCTAAGGCTCAACACTCAACATGGCTGCACCAACTCAAGTCACGCTTGCGAATCTAGCCGGGAACTGGGTTCTTGTACGTCCCTGCTTTGGGTGATTCAGAACTGCCCATACTGACATCGACAGAACCGCAAGCTAGCCGATGACCCTGATCCAATGTTAGAGCTTCAAGGAGTTCCAAACTTCCATGGTTGAAGCGCAAGATCATCTTGCTCGCCACGGTGGCCTTATCGGTCAAAGAATACGTGGACGACAAGAAAGTAACTCATATCGATCTTGAACAAACGGCTACGGGAGGCATTCAAGGCATCACAGAGCTGCGTATCCTCGACTGGAGAGAGACAAGCCACGAAAACCACATTTTTGGAATTCTGAAGAGCCGCAATCGTTGGGTGGCGGATCTCCAGGGCTGTGAAAGTGGGAATGGTGGTCCTCTGCACTCGCTCTTGACGGAAGGTTGGTTAGAAGAGAGATTTGGCCCGAATGACGAGGGCTGGGTCCATAATTGGGTCGTCAATGAGGAGCATGGTTGGGCTGCGGAGCAGATTTGGGGATTTACCATCATTAATGGTCAGTGATACAAGACAAGGAAGATTCTCGTTACAAAGGGGAAAATTGTATTGCCTCTCACTCTTGCTTATGAATTGAGAGGGAAGCCTGAGGATTAGAGCAGTTGAATGTGGTCTTGAGCTTAAACATCCACTTGTCTTTGTAGTTCGCCAGTGCTTTATATCTGATTTCAATCACGTGTTCTTAATAAGCTATTAGATGTCATTTAGTCAATGGATTGCGCGACCTTTTATACTCTTTGAAATTTTTAATTTGTTAATTAATTAAAAACTGGGTTGGTTTGCCATTCATAAACAGCGATTTCAGGGCTATTCACGCGACTTCTTCATAAAGTCCAGCGTGTAGACCACCAGTGATCAATAGCTCGCCACCTGTCATGTATGCACTAGCATCACTGAGCAGGTAAACTGCAGCTCCCTTCAGGTCTGTTCTATCACCCATCCTCTTCATCGGTGGGTCGTCCACAAATATCTTAGCCAGCCCCGGCCGTGTGTCTGAAATCGCCAAAGTCATATCCGTCATTATATATCTTTTCAGTTTGTCAGTAAATTCACATTTTGTGGAATATGACAGTCTACCCAGGGGAAATGTAGTTGACACGTATGTTTTTCTCTGCAAGCTCAACAGCTAAGGCTTTAGCCATTGATGCTACGGCTCCTTTGCTGGTACAGTAATCGCTGAGAAATTGGCCTTTACTGGCTCGATGCGCGGCAATTGATGCAATCATGACAATAGAACCTTTACTCGCACTTGGTGCTGCTGATGACTGTTTTGCTTGCTTGTCCATTTGTCTGGCTGCTAGTTGTGTTGTGAAGAAGGTGCCTGCAATGTTGATATCAAAGCAGCGCTTAACGCTCGCAGGAGACCGTTCTAAAAATGGCTGATCCGGACAGATCCCGGCAGCAGTTATACTACATCTGGAGTCAGCAATCATCTCCTGCTTTCTGGTGACTTTCAAAAAAGAGTCATTATCAGACCAGCCATCTATTCTCCCATATTCAGCAATGACCTCGTTGAAAGTCTTTTCCAGTCTCTCATAATCCGTAACATCTGAACTTTGAAAGTTTAGCACGAATAGATCCCTCAATTTAGAGACTCTTATTCTTAGCTTACACATATAATTTCATTTTCGGACACATCTTCTGAAGAATCTGAAAGTGCCTGTGAGGCTGGCCATTTGCGTCGATCATGACGGGCACCCCGCCCGCCTCAGCAACGGCGAACCCAAGAGCGAGACCAATCCCGCGAGCACCCCCTGTAATCACAACCACACGCTCCTTTAACGAGAAGAGGTCGAAAACGTTTGCGTTGAGATACGCATCGTTTGAGCGGTTTAGTGTTGCTACGGAGCTGGCCATGTTAAGTGGGATGGGAATGATTGGTCAATTAGTCTTCTCGGAATATGAAAGGTGATTAAAGAGTTCTATCAAATATCGGAATTATAAATCAGTGCGGTCTGCTTGTGGGAATAAAGAACTTTTGGGGAATCTTAAAGCCGACTGGAAACCATATTCCGGGGTCGATTTCTGCGGTCATATGAAAGCATGGATGGGGGTTGCACGACCCGCTATCTCAGCACTGGTGGTCTTCTGGTTCCATTCGGAAATGGGATTGCGGGATTGCGGAAATGTGGGAACTTAGGGCCGATCGCTCGGTTTCTTCACAAATAACCGACCGGTATCTTATGCCAGGTACGAATTTAGAGGATCTCTTTCACAAGAGAGTTCTACGCACATTGCATGCAAATGGGTGGGCCACTTTGAAGCTTTGCTCTCGCATTTGGAATGCCTCTCGTGCTATCGGGAGCAAAGTCGAAAATTATAGAAGCCGTTCCCACTTCGCTTGCTCTGCTCGGCTATTCCAGGGGCAAAAGGGGCTTGGACACGTGACCAGCCCAGAACGAGCGGTTTGGAAAATACCCAGGATGAAATGGCGCAGTGGTAGTGGTCTCAGATTCTAAGGTGCGATAAAATAATTCACATAGTTTAGACATTCCATATTTCCATGGTGGATAACACCATCCACAAGAGATCCCTTTCACGTAGTTTTTCCTTCTGTCTGCGAGTAAGCCAAGATACAGATCTAAATTTTCTCTACCATATCGAGTTGAGCCGTTTCTTCCGTCTTGCTATTAGTCAGCGAATCGTTGGTACTATTCCCTTGCTGATGAGCATCCTCTAGCGAAAGTCTATCCTGTTTCAGGAAAAGATAGTCTATCTCTTCAAGTGAAAGCCCCTTAGTCTCGGGAAGAGGAGGTAGATTATGGGCACGAAAGCAAAGTTCTTTTTAAGTCAGATATATTTAGTTGAAAATAGGGGAAGATTTAATCACTCACACAAGCCATGAATACAAGGTATGCCTTCTAGGTGATGTTTACGATCATTGTCACCGTATAGATTACACCTATAACATTTTTCTCAAACTCACTATTTGCTCGATAACTTTTGTTCCACGCCCTACGGGCACATAAAAACATCCCTATTCGAATTTTAAAGCCTCATTCCACCTTTTCTAGTACTCTCGAGTACTAGTTTAGGTAGTAATGTCGCTTTCTACTCCTATTAGGGCGGATTCGTAATCCGCCTCCTAAACAGCGGACTTCACGCGCCCGTAAGATCCTCAATCGCCCACGAATCTCAATCGCACTTCTAAGAGATAAAAGGAGCTCAATATTAATCCTCCTCCCCGTCTCGACTTAGGTGGTAGTACGCGCACCTATAACACCGCTTCTAAGGCTATTTCTGGCTAGTTTGAAGTATTCGAACACGAAGCCCGTATCTAATATACCGTGATATACGACTTCGTAACTATAGTAGACTAGTTTATGTCTACCCACGATAAGCCTAATAAGCGCAAGTTCGTACAAGACATATGCGACAAGATCGTCCGCTACCTCACGAACTCCCTCTTCGCCGAATCAAATAATTACGTCCCTATTCGTATCAAGAGCCCGCCAAATTCTGGTGTACCCACGAGTACCTCTAAGTCCGTTTCTTAGGCAGATATCACAAAGACCCCGAAAAAATCAGGGGCCGAACCTCGGTCTACTAAGTTAGCTACTACTTCCTCTTCCAGAAGTCGACCTACATTAATCTCCGGAGGCGCCTCCCTCGCCTCCTCCCGCTCTACCTCGAGTAGGAAGGGGAAGAAGAAAGAAGACCGCCGTCTTCTAATCTCAGTCGAGCCCGAAGCTCTACTAAATCGACAAGAACCCTTTCTACTCCGTCAAGAACTAGTAGCTAAGATCCCAGGTATCACGCTCGTATTAGTACTACTAGTCTCGCCAACCCGTACCAGATAGGCTATTACGCCTTCTAATCTCTCTACTAGGGACCTCCTTAGTACCTAGGAGAACATCGAAATTATCACCCGGATCTTCCGAGCCAAAATAGTTAAGTAACCCGAGATCTAGCACAACTACGCTATCCCGGGAGTCCCCTCTAGCTTCTAGACTATCTCTGGACTAGGGGCCGCTATAATTATTAGTATAGCCGAGATTATCGAAGAAGAGGTAGTAGCATAGACCACTGAATAGCTAGTTAGCTACTAACCCTCCTACTATAGCCCGAACCCGGAAACCGGCTATATAACCTAGATTATTTCCTTCCTAATACCTATCCGTTTATTCAGGCTCTTTAATACTAGTAAGCTCTTAAAGGTGATCGACAAAAAGACTACTATCACACGTCACGACCTAGGTTATTAAGGCTACTATAACTCTTTAAAGTATACTAGATACTCGTACTATAATAATTACGGTACTAGAACCGACTAATACGTAGGCCCCTCTAGGGTAAACTATAAGGAGAAAGTACGATGTGCTAACTATTATAGGCTATTCCCGGCCAGACACGAATATTACCTAGTAGCCCCCTACTAGAAGAATAGCAAACTTATTAAACCAATAAAGAAGGAGCTAGACTACCTTCGCTATATAGGTAACTAAGAATACTAAGAGCTTAATACACTAGTACCTACTCTAGAGTAAGAACAAGTATAGATTAACTCGTAACTTTAGCTATAGGCCTAGGGCCTAACTAATACTAATATTACGAAGATAAGGAAATAGAAAGGTATAGTAGTCACTAACTATAAGGAAGAATCCTCCTAGCTAGACTCTATAACATCCTCCCTACCCCCTTCATCCGACCTAGGCTCTAGCGGCGCCCCTCGACAGGCCACTACTTCGGCTAAGAACCTTAATATCGCTAACCTAGCCGCCAAGAGCTTTAGTAATAGCGGTATAGAAATCGATAACTTAGACTCTGAATATTAGGAAGCTAATAATAGCCCCGTGGCTCACGCCGCACACGATAGCCTAGGAATAGAGACCTATAAGTCTACTAGGCAAATACTAGTAAGGGGGGACCCTACCATATCATAATACTAGAAACTACCTTTATCGAAAACATAGATATAGTCTATATCTAAGAGCTATAGACTTACCCTAGCACAAAAACCCAAAACTACCCGGGCTTCGACTACTATACTCTAGTTAACTCCTAGGAAAGCGAAGACCCTATTAAACGAGAAGCTAAGAGACCTCGGGTTATAACTTATATATAAAGGAGACCTAGACTTAAAGTATAATAGCGCCGCCCGATCTATGACCGGGACCTCCTCTAGATTAACGTTAATAGATACGCTATTCTTAATACTTATTAGTAGCTAAATACCCCTAATATTATCGACTACGTTATATACCTCGTAGTACCCCTTAACTACTTAGTAGGAGGCGACTTTAACACATAGCATAATATATTCGAACCTAGAATCGAACTAGCTCATCGAGGGGCGGAACTAGTACACTAGGCCACGACTAGTAGTATAGACTTTATCGGGGCCCTGGGGGCACCTACTTAGAAACACGGGTATATCTTAGACCTTACTTTCTCAAATATCCCTTTCGCCTATATATTAATCCGAGCCGACCTATAATATAGCTTAGATCACGAGACACAGGTTACTATTATCCCTGGCTAAGGAATAGTCCCCTTAGAATAGTTTAATTATCGGGTTCCTAAAGACGACTTCCCTAAGTTCACGGGACTAGTTAGTAATAGGCTCGCTAGCTTCTCTGACCCCTAGAATATTACAAGCCCTAGGTAGCTTAATAGTTATACGAAAGTACTAGGAGACATCTTTAGTATAGTAACTCAAATAGCTAGTAA
>JAJTUS010000092.1:0-201677 GCA_021399465.1 Hyaloscypha sp. PMI_1271
TATAAATAGAATCTAAGTATCTATACCTTATATACCTAGTATACTATATAGTACTAGAGATAATATAATATTTTATTACCTTAGTAGAGATTCTAGTAATAAGGAGCCTATTTTTAATAGCTCTATTAGCTTAAGCCTTAGTAGGGAATACTACTACTACTAAACTAGCTCACTAGAGTCCTAAGTCTCTCTTTTCCTTAGAAGTAGCCTAATAAGGTTCACTAATAAGCTCTAGTCCTTTATTAAAGGTCTTAATCTCTTCTAGGACTAAATCCATTCCCTTATCTATATCGAACTCCCGAATAAGTAATCTATAGATAATAACTTTATACTATAATTCTCCTTTTTATATACTTATAACTAAGGGAAGTACCCCCTTTATAGTAGCTTCGTTTTAAACTAGAAAATTAGAATTAAACTCAGGGGTAGTATTTACTATAATATTACTCTTTAAGGAAAGAGAGACTATAGAGATTACTAATCCCTTAATCCCCTTAGTATAGAAAGCAGAATTAAGTAAATTACGAGTTGAAATAGTAGAGAACGAGCTAGCTTACTCTATATAAGCTAGTAGGAAGGTACTTTTCTTAGAGAAGGCTATTAATTTTATACTAGTATTATAGGTACTAGAACTACTAGGTAGTTTCTTAGTATCACGAGTACTACTACTACTAGTAAATATACTAATACCTTTTCTTCCCTAATTTTTGGACTTAGTATATAATACTAAAGTCTAGTCCTTTTCCGAGTATAATTATAAGTCTTCTATAGTAATTTTAGCCTAAGTAAGCTTCTCTAAGGTAGTTTTAGCTTAAGTAGCTTACTAGTGTCTTAACTAATTTTCGATCCGTTTAGTAGTATTTTCGAGGTTCACTACTTAAGAAGTTAGTAAAGTACTAGTATAGCGGATCTAGTTGTATTCTATATATTCCCTAAAGATTTCTATTAAATCTAGTCGTCTAGATTACTAGTTATATAAAGGCGATATATTAATAGCTTTAAGTAGTAAACTATAAGCTTTATAGATTAGTAATTTAGCCTTATTCGAGGCTTAGTTCTAGAATTAATATTAATTTCCGAAGTTTTGGTATTCCTTATTAATATTACTATTAATATTACTTAAGCTAGGGCTATACTTTAGCCTATTCTATATATAGCTCACACGAGCTATACTAACCGAATTAGTCGAGGGAAAAGGGGCTATGAGTTCGTTTAAGGAGATAGGGTTTATAGTTAAATTGAAGCTAAAACGAGCCCTTTAGCTAAGGCGAGCTAATAGGGATGTAGTAAGTAGCTCTAGCTATTCTATAAAGCCCTCTAGAAGCTCTCTAAGGTCTTAGGGGTCTATAGTAGGGGGGCTAGAGCCCGGGGGGTCTAGGGGGGCTATTTAGTCTACTTTAGCTCTACTTATAGTAAGTTCTAGAGCCTAGGGCTAAAGGGCTAAGGTATATCGAGTGAAGTCTAAAAGTAGATAAAGTCCTTAGGTAAAAGTAAGGGGGATGAAAAATCCGAAAAAAAAGTTAACTAGAGTTACCTTTAGTAAACTATAGCTAAAACCCCTTATAGGGGAAAAGATAATTTATAGAAGAATAGTGAGCTATAATAAAAGAGAGGACAGAAAGTGACTAGATAAGCTAGGCTAAATAGAGGGCTATAGATTAAACTATTTAAGCGGAATTTGAATCACATAGATATCAAGTAATAGAAATACTAAATCTCCCCTCTAGGCGCCGAGAATTCTAGCTCCCATAGGCCTATAGGCCTCCTATAGGCCTACTTAACCCCTATAGCTTTCCTGAATACTATGAATTTGTCCCGGTATAGGGCCTTTATAAGTCCATCCGTTACTTACTCTAATATAGGGATATAATAGAGTTTAATACATCCTTCTATGAGCTTTTTATAGACGAAATAGTATTAAATATCAATGTATTTAACTCGTCCGTGGAATTAATCGTTCTTTGCGAGTATAATAGCCCCTTAATTATCCCTATAGAAAATTGTAGCCCCTAGGCCAGGATCTAATTTATAAGAAGCTCCCCTAGATCTCACAGGAGGGATAAAGATTCGGTTTGTATTGAATTTGATACTAGTGGTTCTACACCTCACTAATTCTATTGCCTTATTGCCTACCAACAAACACCCCACATATACTAAATGCTGTATTATAAATTACGCCCACCTCGAAAAATCAAGGCTGTCTACAAGACTTTCTTCACCGGGGCTCGGCCCGACCTCCGTCTCAGCCATTGAAAGGACAGAGGACCGCTGAGAAGTCGTCTCTGTCGCATTCGAGAGGAAATTTGCAACCGAGGATCTCCTCAGGCTGTTGAGACTATCCCGCACATTTCTTGCGTCAGTTGATGCGCCGTTCGAAGTCCCAGGAGGTGAGGTTGGTGTCGAATTTGGGTGTTTTGGTCCATATCGGTCTCGAATACGGTTGATTTCCCGCAATCTGTTTCGCCACGACGAAACGTGCTCCCCACCTTCCCTGTTTGCCCATACTTGCGAGAACACAGATGCATTGAGCGCGAGCAAACGGATAAACCCGGGCAGTGCAGTCAGGCTCATGATTTTCGTCTCGGCGGCAGGTGAGATCTCCGGAAAGCCAGGTTTGCTCATAACATGCACCTTATAAAACGCATTCCTTGCATGTGCTCTGGACCTGAAGCGTGAGGCAACAAAAGATTCCCGCGACTCCGGTGTGATCACGATATTGACATAGTTGAAGTCCGAAGGGAATGTATCAAATCGAAATTCTTTGCCGGAATTATTGAAGATGATGTTCACAAAATCATTGCCAATGTGTCGTTTCTTATTGATGCATTGAGGATCCTGGTCAAGGTTTGTTGGCATCTGAGTAGTAACATGGAAAACGATCTCCGTGACCCTGTCACGCCAACAGAATGTATACTCGCCGTCTGAGTCGGATTGACGGTCCAAGCCCTGAGTGTTAAATCTGGCACCCTTCAATTTGGTGAGAGTACCCAAGCCGGACAGAAATTCCGTGTAATCACTGCTTCCTTGTATGTTTGATAGAATCTCGACTTCCCCCGTCTGGTTTTCGCCAACGTAGATCACGCCGACTTTATGGCCATCAACGGTGAAACTGCGGTTGAACTGTTTGATGACTCGTTCCATGAAATCATCTTCTGGGAGGGGAATCGGACGCAGTGATTCACCGAACTGAGGAGTCGAGGCAGTTAATTGAAGTAAAAGGTGGCTTGGTAGTTTCACGTTGTCATCTGAGTGCCGCCCATCCTTCATAGCATCGGTCATGACTTGTTCCTGGTGGGCAGGTGGCCGTGTGAATCTCTCCTGGATAACGTAGCAGGAAGTTCCCGAGGGCTGGCGCTTCGTGATTTGAGCCCAGTCTCCTCGCGTCGCTTGCTGGACGGTTATCAGACTGTTTCCAACGATCCACCGCTTCTTTTTGATCTCTCCAAATGTGTCTTGATTAAAAGCGGGGTCGGGACTGGACTCGTCGACATCAGCATAAGCCACCCTCTGCATGAAATCTAGAGCGACCTGCGCTTGCTCGTCGATCTTCTCTTTGCCGTTCAGATCAGTTGAGACCAAATTCTTAGTGATCCAGCTAACTTGGCCGGCACGATCCGAGAGTTTCAGTGACAGAAACCAGAATATAATGACGTGATAGGCCAAGGCATACACATATTGCGGAAGGTCATCAGATGTGTTGGGCCGAAGATTGCTCTCGGAGAGACCGTTGTCTGCAGGCGTGCGTGAGCCTTCGACAGAGGCAATCGAGCTTCTTGCATTCGGAAGGCTGTTGCGATTCGGGCCTTCTTTGACCTGCTGGTCGCGCACATATTGGAGGTAGCGGAAGCAGATGGCGAAGACTATCCGATACTCATCTTCCCTGAAGTTCGCGTAGAGATTTGGTAGTCTAGCAAGGCATGCCAGAAATTCTAAAATGTGAATTGCGACGTGACTTTGAGTGATGATCTGTGACATCTTTTGAAGTATAGTCACAAGCGCCTTGCCAGTTGATCCCGGGAGCTCATGACAGCATATTGAGAGGGCATGAACGCAGCACTTGGAAGTTCGTTCTCCAACCCCATGTAGAAACGTTCTTACGATCTCGTCCTGATCGACTTTATTGAAATGCTGGTGGTAGCCCATAACCATGTTTAGGACCTGATAGAGGCAAATCGCAACATCAGCCTTGCGCAATCCCGAAGACATTGGAGGCTCCTGGAAACTGCTGTTCTTGATCTGATCGCATAATAACTCCCTCAACAACTTGACCTGTGAAAGAGCGCTGGCAAACAGGGCTTGATTGGTAAGTTGAGAAGGAAGATGCACAAGCATGTAGCTGTATACCTCCCAATCACAACCGTTCTGGAAGAGTCCAATTACAGCATCCAGATACTGACCAACAGGTAGAGCAGTCTTATTGGTTAGACCTGCAACAAATAATAATTGAGTTTTGGTCTCGGGTCCACCGTCTTCCTTTATACAGTCAGCCTGGTCCTCCTCGCACTCTTCCATCTCGGTCACGGAAGACAGCATCGGACTGGCTTTATCAGCAGGCTCCTCCGGTAGTGGGCTCGGGTCAGGCCACATCCACATCTGGTGGTTCCGTTGCAGCGTTCGGTTCATAGCACTGCCGGTCCGAACCGGTTGTTTATTCTGAGATTGACCTTGGCCGAACGAAATACTCCGTGATATGCGAGAATTGCCTAAGTCTTCAACACGAGTAGACCGGTGCTGCTGGGCGGCTTCGTCGGCTGCTTGTTTTCGTGCTAGAGAAGCTGGGGTTCTGTACATAGAGGCTGCAAGCCCTTCACATTCAATGAAAGGCGTCAGGAAGATCCGATTCGCCCAATCAGCTCGCAGTCGAAGAAGCATTCTCATAGCTGAAATCCGAGCATCGGTCTCACATACATGAGATTTCGCAATCCATAGGATTTCATCAAAGGCCTTTAAAGCTTTACGACTAGACTTATCCATGGCTCTCATGAAGATTTTAATAAGGCCTCTTGTAACGACGTTCGATGCAGTCTGGACTAGACTGTTGGAAACCGAGGTTGGTCGGCCTGCGGTCAACATACCCTGCCGAGACCCAGGTGGTGATCCAAGAGGTGACTGAAGGCGGTCACTTGCAATGCTTCCACGAAGAGCATTCATAATGTCGATGAATAATGGCTCGTCCGCAATTTCGGCAACGGTTGTAGCAAACGCAACGACCTCTTGCAGGACTGGGATGTCCTTCTCGTCACTGATGTCATCCAGAACTGACGTGACGAAAATTTGGATGGTGTCAACGTTGTCATGTCCATCCATCATTTCAATGACTGCCCAAACTTCAGTAACTGCATGGAGCGCATGCAATCGAATATGAGTAGGCTGAGAGCGGTCGACAAAAAATGCAGCCAGAATCACCTTGGTGTTGTCCTTCCATTCCAAATCCGATGGATAGCAGTAACGATATTCCATGTAATGGTCAATTACCCATTTGGCACACGACTCGGGTAGATGTGGATGAACTGCGACGAAAAACTTGATACAGTCCTCCCGTTGGAAGAAGTCCCCATCAGAAAACTTGGTAAGCAGTTCCTCTATTCGGAGAATGAGAGTGTTGAGAGTTTCTGTCACATTGGCGAGAATCCGATCACTCGTATTCTCCTTGGCCAAAAGGCTTGATATCCCGGATCTACTTGTAATTTGGTGACCATCGGCGGTTTCCAACACGCGCTGCGAGCAGCTGATGACGACAGCAAACATCTTGGACCAATCCTCCTCCATCACATTTTGCTTGATCGTCTGACCTCCATCATTGAAAAGGGATAAAATGAGACGAAGTACGTCATTCTCCGCCTTCATCCTTACGCGCTCAACAGCAACAACGTTTTCAAGAGCCGCGATTAGGAGAGTGAAGGGAACCAGAGGATATCCATCCTGGCCGTCCTTGGAAAACAACTTTTCCAGTACCGACAGAGCCCCGCGAATTTCACGAATGGCTTGCTTTCCACTTGCTGCAGCAACAGAAGGATCGCGAAGGATGTCCAGAAGAATTCTCACGGTCGTCTGGCCGTTGTGAGACTTGCAGAGATTGCTAATGGACCGCCAAGCATCTGGCTGAACTTTGTCAATGAGGCAGTGTATAGAGCAAAGGACCTTGACACAGCCCAGCAATTTGTTGTTTGGAATATCCCCATAGGTGACGATGGCATCGATCAAGTTGACACACGCGCTCAAGTCGGTCGCTTGGGGCGTGTTGACACATATATCGAGGATTACGTCAATAAGATCACCGGTTGTCTCCCCGCTCGAGATATTGAAGTTGAATTTGATAACATCCACAATGAAGGCGAAAAGCCGGGATAAATTGGTTTCCTCACCCAGGGGAGCCTTGCTTTTTGTTGCTTTGTTCTGACGTCTCGCAGCTGATGTAATGGCGAAGTTCTCTCGGAGCCATGAGGTCAACAGGGGCAAGGTATCGTAGTGGAAACCTGCAAGGTCTTTCCCGTGCTTTGCTAACTCGACCAACGAAGCAAGTTGCAGATGGAAGTCTTCAGGATTCGCCGGAGCTGTGAGGACTCGAAAGTACGCAAGTCGCTCAGGATCTGTGGAAGTCGACTGCTGAACGCAAGCAGTCAACAACTCAAACCCTGCTGTTCGGCCTTCTCTTGGGTTTGTTCGATCGATGAGGTCCTTTGCTTGCTTGAATATGCTGGTAACCTGCCTCTCTGTTAGCTCCTAATCTAATCTTGCCCTCGCGCACTTACACCACTCAAAGGGTAGTCTTGTACAGCAAGACGAAGAGACTCTGCAGCAGAAAGGCGACTTGCAAGAGGTCTCTCCGGCTTCAGCTGTTCGTATAGGTGTTCGTAGTTTGGAGGCCCGCCGTAGATTGCCGGCTGCAAAGTATGGGCGCCATTGGGATGCTGTGCAACCGCAGCTGGCGATTGAGGATTCGGGCCCCGCGAAGACTTGCTTCCAGTCAAGCTCTTAAAGACACTGGCAAAGCCACTCGTGGATTTGGACTCGGGGGTTTGGGTGGTGTCTCCGACGGCTGGAGACATAGAAGATCGAGTCTCCGGTTCTGGGGCTGGTGGAGGCGCTGTGTCCCCGAATGATAGGCGATCAGCGAGGGGATCCATGCTTGCAAATGATGACTGGAGGAAGGGGGGCTTTGTGGTGGGGAAATGAATGGGAGAGGGGTGGGAAGAGAGTCGTCTTGCGAGCACTGCACGCTGACAATCAAGAAAGCAAAAAAAAACTGCGCGAGATGCATCACCCACTCGCTTTGGAGAGGGAGCAGCCGTCCTCAGACTCACTTCGAATTATGTACACTCATGGATGCGCGTAGGAGGGGTCTCAGGACGCTCGCAGCTCATAGCAGGTCTCGAGGGGAAAGATAAGGCTGGAAGCCTGACGATAGGATTACGATGCCCAAAAGTCTCTTAATTCCATGAAGACAACCTGGCTTGTCGGTGCATAAACTGATCCTTTGAAGCGTTTGGCTGGTGATATGCGTGATACAGGCGATGGTGAGGGCATGGGAGAGGAGAGGAGACAAGATCAGTTGAATCGCGGTTAAAACAGAGTTGTCGATGATCCAGACCTGTCAGATCCATGCACGCGGCCGCGGGCCGACCATTTCTCCACAATCCGATGAAAAGCCAAAGCCAACATGTACATCTAACGTATTCAGTCCTACTACACGACAAGTCTACAACCCTGTTTGTAAAAAAAATGGTGTTGCAAGTGTTCCAAAGCACCCTTGCTCAGATGCTTTCTTGTGTCTGATTACGACCCACCAGATCTACTTGGCCCGATACCCATGCTCCAGAAGCCGGTCTCCAGCTTTGTCGCGCAGATGAAAATCCTTACTGATTCTCCTATGCGGCTCGGCGACTGGAAGGGGGCAGATTTCTCAATCAGTTCTTTGCACGTGTTAAATTTGATGGACATTGGAGAGGGTTGCTCATTCTCACCAGATCCTACCCTTACAGCATCCACGTACTCATCAGCCACATAAGCCTCGATCCACTTCCAGTATGGGTTGCCGTCTCGTTTTGTTTTGGGATCGGAATGGAGTCGTTTTGCAATGGCGTAATATCCAAGCAAACAGGGAGCAAGTGCAATTTGAAGTGCAAACAAGTCTTCCGATTGCCCAATGTCGAGGACATACCTACTTTAGTCAGTCCAAATTCTCCCTGTAAGTTAGCATCGGTCTACCTCGTGTATGCAGTGCAGGCTAGAATTCTTGGTTAGCCCCGATTGTGTTTTATAAGCACAAACATACCCTGGCTCTCCTCGGAAGCTTCCATCTCTGCCTTTGTGATCCCAAATCCTTTGCAGTAGTCGACATGCAGGGCCATCTCGTGATGGATGTGTTCCACCATTTTCGCCGCCTATTAAGATGTTCAGCCACTCATGCTGGGTTTTTATCCAGTCAGAGCTTACTTCTGCAGTGGTTTCTATAGCCTTTGACTTGTAAGCTGCCAGAGCATTTGCTCTTGCAAATTGAACCTGTCAAAGTTAGCATAGCGAATTTTCTCAGATAGAGCTCTTCAAACAAGGAAAAGGTAATCTTGTATTAAATAATACTTGAAGCGCTCGACGGGCAGCGTGCCATCAGCAAGGCCACAGACGAACTCATGTTCGGTATGATCACGCCAAGGTTTTTGGACGTCGGGCCGCTCTAGGACGTACTCGATAAATCGACCCCTGCCGGCAAAGTGTTATCATGATGACGCGGAAATCTGCCATGGTCTGACTTACGGGGCAAACGGCAGAGTGTAGGTGGAGTGGAAATGATTGATGGGTCCGTTGCCATGACCGAGGTCGGTCGAAGTCTTGATCCCGGCTTCCACGTACCGACAAGCACGCTTCACCGCTCGGACGACGTCCAGTCCGTTTGCGAGATTCGATGCTATGGCGGCTGAAGGGATCAGATTGTAGGTTTACCTTAACTCAAACACATGGTTGACTTACAGGCCAACGAGCATCCAGTCCCGTGCGTGTTCTTGGAGTTTTGGTAAGCAGACTCTATTCTTGTAATGACACCTTCTCCATACAATATATCGACCATGAGCACTCTATCGGCAGCTTTGTTGGTCACATCACCATCTCTAGTTAATGGAAGGTGGCCCCCTTTCAGCAGGACGAACTTGGGGCCGAGAGAGTGTACAGCCTTAGCTACCCTGATCAGATCGTTGACGTTTCGAGGCGCCTCGGCAGATAAGCCGGCATCAGAAAGCAGAAGCAGCGCTTCAGGAACATTTGGTGTGAGGACCGTGGTATGTGGGAGGAGGTCCTCTCTTAACTCGCGGATTGCTTCCATGGGTAACAATCGAGAACCACTTGTGGATACCATCACCTATCCTCATCAGAAAAAACCTTCATCAGAATAATCTCGAGATCGATTGAGCCATACAGGATCAACGACAGTCAGCTTCACGTGATGTTCCTGCAAAGCTCTTGCCACAACTCTAATGGTCTCGGCTGAGGCCAGCATTCCTACATCAGTTAGAAAGATCAAAATGGGCTCCGAAAGAGCACAACGGAGGGCTGCAGAGTTACCTGTTTTGACAACGTCAACACCAATATCGCTAATGCACTGCGCGGCGAATTAGCTCAACAAATCGAAAATGGCCTGCAGGATCCGAGTGTTGGAAAACCGTCCAGAAGACAAGGATAATGGAGGAGTTTGAACCGCCACAGAGGCGCTCTGCTCGAGAGTGGAAATAGCAATTAATCCCGAGAATAATCCTTACTGCATCGATCAATTTTCGAATAAAAGATGGCGGAGTGTAGTGTATATCTACTACGCCGAGGGTGTTCTGGGCAGTCAGGGCCGTCGTAGCAGTCATAGCATAGCATCCGTGAGCCCCAATCACTTTTTGATCTGCCTCGAGACCCCTGCAAATCAGAATATGCAGGTCAGCTCTTCAGACTTTGAGGAGTGTATCAGAATATGATCCCAGAGAGAACTCACGCTCCACCAGAGCTATCCGAGCCAGCGATTACGAGGACGCGCCCCTGTGGCATCTTCAAGTCGAGAGCAAGATGGGTCAAAGAGGACACTCGGATTTGGGTCGGATGTTGTCCAATTCGTTGACACTATGGTGGTGTCAGTTTAGAGCTGACTAAGCGTCGCACCCCACCAAAACTGACACCCTACGCATTCGCCTAGCTCACTAAGTTACAGCGCTCATGCTACGGGCTTTTGTACACCTCTTAATAGGAGGGGGAAGCGGGGAGACGCTAGTAAGAGTAATAGTGAGGCTAATACAGATAATGGAATATCTATAATTGCGATGCAGCTGGGGCCGGGCGTACATTAGTTGCCAGCAAAAATTACAGTGGGAGTTGATGCGATTGCGACGGGCGATCATTTTGGTGGTGTGCGACGCTTAGTCAGCTCTAAAACCACCATATATGGTGGGTGTATTGGCGGCCTTGACACCATAGTGTCAGCGTATTGGGACCCGATGTTGTTGGAGGTTATCAGTAAGCCGATGAGTGGAGCAGCAACGCCACAGGGCTTAAAAGCAGGTTGGAACAGCTGCAACTTTTGTTGCAGCAAGTTTTGTTGCAGCAAGTAGTACCCGAAAAATGGAAGTGAGCATAACTTTTCTTTGAAGTCTCAAAAGCCAAGCTTTTCAAATGATCCATCCCGAAATACTACGCTATTTTGCCAAATAAAAGTGATGAAGGCTAGTCACTTGAGCTCGGACGCTTGTTTGTTCCCAATACCTTCGATGCCGAGGCAAGAGCCTCAGCCTTTGGTAATGGCTCGAGTTTTCAACTCGACAATGTTTTGGTTATGCTCCTCGAAATTAAAATTGAGAGCTGCGAGCAAAACATCGTTATGTCTCAGCTCCTTCCGTCTCATTTAGATGGTTACTGAAGAACCGATAGCCAATGTCTGCTAGGATGACTTGCCTTGAAGAAGATTGGGGTCTGCTGGAGGAACAGGTAAAGTGAAACAGTCCACTGCCATGAGCTGGCGTAGCGGATCAAGGGGGCCTGGAGGAGCCTTTCGGCGGGTGCGTCAACATCACAACAAGTAAAGACACCCAGGGACGCTGCAAACCCGGAAATCACACCTGATATTCTGAAAAGTGTGCTAAATAGCAGTAGCGAGGTGGCCCAAATCTAGATGCTGGTATCTTTGCGGTCGATAGACCGCGTAGAAAAGAGTTCTACCGCTGTTGGTTTCGCTATCACTCGCTCATGGATTAAACCCGAAACTGGCCTCTCAAGTTAATACCTTTGAGACCGTTTTCGTCATTAGCCTCCTCTCATCGGATTCTCTACCCAGATCACCTGTCGTAGCATTATCCATTTTCATCGCATATAGGATACCAGGACGACTTTCGCCTCTGGCGAAAGACGCTCGTTGACGTATCCAGCGATCGCTCCCGCCTGCCTCGCATCTGCACCCTTGAGATACGATCCGACCCATAGCTTCACATCCGTAACTTCTGGCCACTCGTCCCTGGGAATCTTCTTACAGGTATTTAAAGCCGTAAAGCCAACTCCAAAGCTAAGATCATCGACGTCAACATCCACGACGACATCATCAGCAGTAACTGGCATCGGAGGGTTTTCCAGCAGCTTCAACAACGCCTCACAAGTTTTGCCCCAGCCCTTTACGTACTTAACGGCGAAAGCTTGTGAATCGGCTAGGGTCTTGGTAAGCGAGATAACGGCTAGTTTGCGTTCCAGAGGTCGAGCTAGCTGTTGTGTTGAAGGCAGAATGATTGTCAAGTATATTGGCACGTAAACACCGTCCTGAACGGTATCGGAATTTTGAATGAAAAAGTCAGCGCCGAGGCCTGACTGATCCCGCGATGCCACAAGATGGTAGAAGCGAACGAATCTTTGCTTAAATTTCTCTGGCGCATTGTTGTTCAGTCGCGTGAAAATTATGGTCAGAATTGTCGGGAAATATTGTTGGATGGCCGACCTGGGCATAATTTAGCACCGTCAGTTAAAGCGATATTTTATGACATAACTTACACTTCACAGGACGTGACTACAGCTTCCAGAACATCGAATCCATAGAGTTCGGTCCTTGCCTTCCCCGACATGAGCTTCTGAAATATTCCAAGGATAGGCTCGACTTGATTGTTAGCCACGATATCTGCTGCACTTCTTGGTATGATGGACGAAAGCAAGCGAGCAAGCGCAGGTACGTTGCCTCTCGATTCCCATAAGGATGGCATAAGTACTGGAGCAACCAATGCCTTATAGAATTCGGAGAGCGGGCCATGCGGACGAGCTTCAAGAAGCGCAGCGAATAATTGGAATACGTAAGGCATGAATTCTAGCGTTTGGTCAGAGCTTTCAAAGAGATCAGGCATACCCAGGCCTACCTTGGACATCGTTTTGAAGAATTCCCGCGAACGGAGGATATAGATCGTTCTCCAGCTTTTCGGGTTGCGATGGAGCTGCGTAGCGGACCAAGGCACCCAACGACTCGAAATGGTAATAGTAGAAGCGCGGGTTGCTTGGGTTTCGCCCGATAATGTCGGTGATGCTAATCAAGTGCTGGAGGACAATATCTGTGATCGGTAGTATGCTGTCCTTGATGACGATCAGAACCCGCATAACACAGCGCATCAAGAACTCATTTTCCTGGATCTTCTCTGGAGCGGGATCCTTCTCTATGAGCTGGAATAAAAGCTCAAGAAGATCCTTTGCGAATGGAGTGACTTCATCCTTTCCAAAAATGTGTTCTCCTGAATCATTTGTGAGGAAGAGCACTCGTTCCACGGCGATCGAAGCATATGTGTAGACAACATAATTGGAAGACGCCAAGTTCTTGACAAGGGGGGGAAACGCAGCACTCCACTGAGTCTTCGTCAACTGGCTTCGGAAGGTATAGAGAAACTTGATAGCATCCACTTTCAATATTGGCTCCACGCCCGTGTCAGCAATAAGATCGTTCGCAATGTTGTTCTGAAAGAAATCAACCACGTCCACCAAGGTATTAGTTGTCTTGACACCATGGGTAGCCGTGATAACTCCTTTTGCTGCAATTGCCGAGAAAAGGTACACAGCGGTGTCCTTCGACTTCCACTCGCTCGATGGATCTCTCGTGAAGGCTGCAAGATAATGCGTGATATATCGTCCAACAACATCCGTAACGAGGCGCTCAAACTTCTCGAGTAATTTTCGTAAGAAATCCGTAGCTGCTCTCCGCCGGGTGTCGGCATCAGATCCTTCAAGGTCCCGCCGAATGTATTCGATAGGCTCATCCTCAAACTGTTCAATATCCGATCCCCGTAGACTGACATTTGGTAGAATGACCTTCTCAACTACCTGGCCTAAGATTTCCTCGTTGTTGAAATTTTGCGCATGTCGATCGAGACCTGCCACAGCAGTCAAGAAATGCAACGCCTTGCTTACGAGTATGTCGAATATCGTCTCCGGGCCAATGGTTGTTAACAAGCTCCATGCGCTCGTAATGAAAGGTTTGCACAGGTCTCCAAAGGCATCCTCATATTTGTGCATGTACAAGGTCATAACCTCACAAATTCCAGCCTTGACAAATTCCAGTGGTCCAGACTCTGAATCATCATCGGTTGCTAGGAGCGGATTTTCGTAGGTGAGATATTTATGCAGCAATGTGGTTACGTCTCCCAGGTTGTCTTCAAAGATTGGTGGAAGATCCTGGGAGGAAAGATCGTAGAAGAGCTTGACCAACAAATTCATGACCTCAACGTGTTGTATCAAGGCTTCCCTGTTGTTCTTGTTTGCCTCAATCTGGCGATCGGTGCTCTGTGGAGGGAAGGCTTTAGCTTCTGAGTGCCAATGGACGGAGACAAGCTTACCGCAAGCAACTGAATATATGGCTCTCCAAATTTCGAAAGAACATGATTGATCTCTGTGTATAAGTCGTCGGATGCGAAAAGGGGTCTCCACCGTTTGAAGATTGAGTGCGCCACTTCTAACACGCCAATGTTGACTTTCGCATTGTCAAGCGTCAGCCTGGAAACCAGGTCCTAGTAAAAGTTAGAGACATGCTCCGCACATGACAACATACAGAGAGCAAGCTCACATCAACCAATGTATCCCACCGAGTCCAAAAATCGGAGTCTGCGATCACGCTGATCGTTTCTCCTAGTTGTGCTTGGATACTGGGAGGTACTGAGATCATAAGCCCTATGAGCTCCTTCTTGATTGTCATAACCTCATTTTCGGCGAGTTTGTACGTTCCTTCCTCGTCCTGTAAAAATTCTTCTGAGTATTCAGCTGTGAGACTGGGCGCCAACTACTTACTACCCAATTGAATTTGATAAAATTCTTGAAGCACAACGCCCCCGAAAGTCGTGTGTTCAGCGGCAGAGACCCCGAGGCTACAATATTGAGCAGGAGAAGCGAGAATTCAGGTTTCTTCTCTTCGGTCTTGAGCGCGATCTCCGCTGGTAAAGTCAGCCAGAAGCTCGACAAGGAACTTCAACATCGAAAAACTTACCTTGCTTATGCTGCCGATGATCTAGTGTGGCTTCGAGGAGCTGTACAAGAGTCCCCATATCTGAAGCCATGTCGTTGGGGTTGGATGGATGCAGTGTTAAAGGGACAGGAGGAGTTGATATTTGGAGCTTCTGTTTGTCAACAATCCGCCAAATATTCGGTTCAGCCTTGCCTTGCCCGTCGCACTCACCGCGAAAGTATGGCCGTGCTTGCGCCTTCCACACGTGATCAAATGCGCTAAGAAAAAAAATCGGAAGCGGCTGCTCATTTCTTCTGAAGTTGGCGAAACTTTTCATTTCTTCAACAACAACCATCAAACACTCGCCACTCCAGCTTCTTCCCATCAGCACGAGAAGCTACTTCGGCAAGCATTCGGTGTCTCTTTCAATTTCCAAACCTCATCCTCTCGTTACTCACTTTTTCAGCGACAGCGTTCGCCTTCAACCACAGCGATGTCTTACGGTGGATACGGAGGATCTCGTGGAGGATCCAACGGGTACGATTTCGGTCGCGATTCTCAAAGCCGCGGCAACTACTCCAGTGGCTATTCCAACGGGTATGACAACCTATGGTCTAGATATTGTTGTGAAGTTTGGCGCAGTCCGCCGCCTCCTGTGGCAAAGTCGATTTGGACCGCTCACTTTTGAGTGATCCAAACACTTCACCACGGAAGGCGACAACATCCCATCTCTTTTCACCTTCTTAAGAGTTAATACTAATTATGGGCATAGTGGATACGCCGGTGGACAAGGTTACGGAGGAGGCGGTGGCGGGAACGTCAATGGATTCTCTGGAGGCAGTTACGGAGGAGGAAATGGATACGGCGGCGGAGGTCAAGGTGGAGATCGCATGTCCAACCTTGGTGCCGGTTTGAAGCAGCAGCATTGGGGTAAGTCATCGAAAAGCCCTTATCGCGCATGATAGAAACTGACATCCATCCAGATATCAACAACCTTCCAAAGTTCGAGAAGTCTTTCTACAAGGAGGACCCTCTGGTTTCTTCCAGATCCGAGGCCGACGTCATCAAATTTAGAAACCAACATGGCATTTCAGTCCAAGGACGAGATGTCCCGCGACCAGTCGAAACCTTTGACGAGGCTGGCTTCCCTGCATATGTTATGAGTGAAGTCAAGGCTCAAGGCTTCCCTGCACCCACCGCAATCCAGTCTCAAGGTTGGCCCATGGCTCTCTCTGGACGTGATGTTGTTGGTATTGCTGAGACTGGTTCCGGAAAGACTTTGACGTACTGTCTCCCAGCCATCGTTCATATCAACGCCCAACCACTTCTTGCACCAGGAGATGGCCCCATTGTCCTGGTCTTGGCTCCTACTCGTGAGTTGGCCGTTCAGATTCAACAAGAAATCACCAAATTCGGCAAGTCTTCTCGCATTCGCAATACCTGTGTTTATGGAGGCGTTCCCAAGGGTGGACAAATCCGTGACCTCGCAAAGGGTGTAGAAGTTTGCATTGCCACCCCGGGTCGTCTCATCGATATGCTGGAGTCTGGGAAGACCAACCTTCGCCGAGTAACCTACCTCGTTCTTGACGAGGCTGATCGTATGCTGGACATGGGTTTCGAACCACAAATTCGTAAGATTCTTGGTCAGATTCGCCCCGACCGACAAACTTGCATGTGGTCTGCTACATGGCCAAAGGAAGTCCGTGCTCTTGCATCCGATTACCTGAATGATTTCATTCAGGTCAACATAGGATCCATGGAACTCTCTGCTAACCACAGAATCACACAAATTGTTGAAGTTGTATCCGAGTTTGAGAAGCGAGACAAGATGACTAAACACCTTGAGAAGATCATGGAGGATAAGGACAACAAGATTCTGATCTTTACGGGAACCAAACGTGTTGCTGACGATATCACACGCTTCCTCAGACAAGACGGGTGGCCCGCGCTGTGTAAGAGCTCCCTTCATACAGAAGTATCAAGCTAACACCTTTCCCAGCGATTCACGGTGATAAGCAACAGAATGAGCGTGATTGGGTCTTGAACGAGTTCAAGACTGGAAAGAGTCCCATCATGGTTGCCACTGATGTGGCTTCCCGTGGTATTGGTATGATTGAAACCCCCTTCCCCTGCACAGCAACGGCCAGCCGCCTACACAGTAGTGCTTTACTCTCGACGCTCACGCGTTCCCCTGATTGCGTTAATTTGCCTGGGCTCTTTCGTGTCTTCTGGTTCTCTTTCATAGGGTGTCTTGGATCTTCGGTGAAGCATCACTCATGCTGCACTTGTAATTCCAAACTCAAAAGTACTTCTTTAGGTACGAGATGTGGAATTGGCATCTCTTGACTTGTCAAGCTGTCTCCAAGACCCCCCAACTAGAGGACCTGGATGTGTTGTTCACCTGCCCTGGCAATGCACCCGCAATGGACAGATAATGTCAAACGCCGAGAGAGTATTGGATGCATTCAAATGCAGCTCCTTCACTAGCCGCCCTGGAACGTTGCTATACACTTTTTCTTGTTCTTGCTAACCCGTCAATGAAGATGTTCGCAACATTACCCACGTGTTGAACTATGATTACCCGAATAACTCGGAGGATTATATTCATCGCATTGGTCGTACTGGCCGTGCTGGTGCAAAGGGTACTGCTATTACCTTTTTCACAACTGACAGTGAGTTCCTATTCCTTTCTTCTCCTCTGAGCCTTGCTGATACGTTTGCAGATCAAAAGCAGGCTCGTGATCTAGTTGCTGTCCTTACCGAGGCAAAGCAACAAATTGATCCCCGACTTGCTGAGATGACTCGATACGGCGGTGGAGGCGGTGGAGGCGGCAGATATGGCGGAGGCGGATATCGTGGGGGTCGTGGAGGTGGCCGTGGAGGTGGTAAGTCTCTTGCTCCCTTTTACCCCCTGTTCCATCGCTGATGGAACTAACAAGGTCGTTGGTAAATAGGAGGATTCACCTCTTCCAACTCTGCTCCTCTTGGAGGGAACAGGCGCTGGTAGGGGTTCTCGTTCACAGTCGAGTGACCGACACTGTTCTCTCAGAACCGAACATGGATCCACGAACAACATTCGAATACCGTCGTCCCCGGTGATGACGAAATTGCATTTCATACAGGTCGTTCAGGCGTTGGTGGTCTCTGAGGTTGGGAGAGGGGGTAGATTGCTTGATTTGCTCGCTCTTTCCATTTCATGCCCTTTGTAATCTGTTTTTCCTACTCGTCCAAAAATTACTTGCTTTTGTGGACATGGTAAT
The DNA here is from genome assembly GCA_021399465.1 of Hyaloscypha sp. PMI_1271. Lineage (NCBI taxonomy): Eukaryota > Fungi > Ascomycota > Leotiomycetes > Helotiales > Hyaloscyphaceae > Hyaloscypha > Hyaloscypha sp. PMI_1271. The sequence goes on from JAJTUS010000092.1 coordinate 17,680, forward strand.
AGACATAAGGATGGCAACTGTCTCTCACAAACAGTCTGCTGCTCGCACCATAGATTGCTCTCAGCTGGTTTTCCTTGATCTCTGCATCTCACTATGCTTTTCAGTCGGTCTTCACGGCCAACTCCTTGATGGGTGGTGGGTGTTTTCGCTGCGACGTGCGATTCGATAGACTTGCATTGTAGCTAGTTACCTAGTTATGATAGATGATAAATTCGAGACACCTCGAGAATCCTTGTGCGCATCTTCATTAGTCCATTTCTTCAATTCCAACGAACAGTCTTCCGGTCTCGTACTCGTAATTCATTGTCTTTTAATTCATAGCCTACACAAACCCTACTCGTCAATCACTTACTCGCATCTGCTACCATCGCTCCACGGCTGACTCCTGATCTTCACGTCAATATAAATACAATCACATCTTCATATTCGAGAGACTTGAAATTACGTAGCATACATTAAGTACAATAGTGTAGAAGGGAACATCGACATCCATCTTTGGAGCTGACGCGACAAATGTGCAGCTATTAGAAGGCCGTCGGTTCCTCGTTTTCTTAAGTTATCATGTACTGAACGGCAAACACGTTTCATCGTCCCCCCCCCCCCCAACCCCACCCAAAACACTACCTTGCGATAGCCTGTGATGTTTCGATCCATCTTCCGCCAAAATGAAGTCCAACAATCCTCAGCAACAAGCCAACGTGTCTGTTTGAGGCGCTCAAAGAAGATGCTGATGATGTGCGATGCAGTGCCAGATTCTGAAGCGTACTGGACAAACAGCGAAGAAGAAACCCGATTGAAAAGCCGGAAGTAAAGTCATGTACAACGTGTCGGGAAAGTATGTGCAATGCCAATCTGGAGAGAGGGCTGCCAGCAGAATCGTCGGAATAGCTATGACCATTGGGATTTCTCCTTTAAGCCACCAATGCGCTCGATATCGATTGAGTGGAATCGGGCCCCGCTTTCCTTCTCATATGCCGGTAATTGCTCATCTTTCAATGGCTCCAGGCCGACGCCTGTCTCGCCAACACGGACAACCACCACTCGGCCGCTTTTTCGTCGTCCAGACTCGTCCTGCTCATCGGGGAAAGTGATCCGGATCTCAGGGACGCTGTCCGGGGAGAGCGGTGGAGAGGGTGGGCTGCTGAGAATTGAGGACTTCTCGTCGTAGACGTAGATGCTCGAGCCGCGTCCATAGGGGCTTGCAGTGATTGTCAGACGGCGGTGGTTCGAGATGGGCTTGCTATCGTTGTGCATAGGAAGTTGCTGTCTGGATATGGCTTTGTTTCTACGAATCTTGCGCACGGTGTAAAGAACTCCGACCAGGAGGAGAGAAACGAAGATGAGGACCATGAGGGCAATGAGGAGGTCAATCACGGTCGTTGACATGGCGGTGGATGATTCCCCGCGAGTACGGAGCGAGGCGCTGCCTCTTGCCATAATACTGGATAGGGAGCTCATACTCAGTGTGCAAAGTGCTGTTGTATGTAGTACGGGGAGAGTCCGGAAATGCTCGCAGCTCGTGGATCACAGGAGAGTGATCGGTGGGAAGGACTCTATTGGACCCGGACGAGTATCGGGGCTATCATTGCAGAAGCATTATTAGCTATTGTATACACACTCGCACATTAATTCGAGAAAGCGATATCGATTTATCGCAGCACCTGTCAGATTGGAGAATGCACTCACGCAAGGAAGACGGAGTGGCAGCGGCAGCGAGCAGCAACAGCTTCAGCGCGGGAGTCGGGGGAAATTTCCGAAAGAATGGACGGGATCGGGCTTGAAGGAGTGAAGCCGATACCTGGAATGAGCGTGGGTCCCGAAGGAAGGAAGGAAGGAAGGAGAAGGAGTGAAGGCTGGCTGTCGTGAGGATGAAGCAAGGACGACGAAGGTGTGAAGAGGACGGCGACGAGGTCGAGGTTAGGGTCAAGCACCCAAGGGGCTCACAACCGTCTAAACGCTGGCCAACGTTGTCTTCATTTCAATTCCTGGCCAATCATCGACTGCACGGTGGGGCAGCTTTGCTTTTCTTGGCTGCCAACGCTAATGGCGCCAACCATGCTTGGCTTAGTTAACACAAGCCACCAGCCGGAGATGGTGATTGGTGGGACTGCGCCGCACTCTTTGCTGTGGGTGGGCTCCCTGTGAGCCTCACTTCGTTCTTCACTCCTCACACCTCACTCCTCTCGCATCCCGAAATCACTCGCAGCTGGAACGAGGATGAATGGATGGATCGGAAGAGGTTGGGGACATTGGTGGTCAGAGTTTCTCAGGCCCCGCAAAACGCCCAAACTCCACAGAACATCAAACCGCCCAAACATTGTTTCTTGCACCTCAGCACTGGAAATAGATTATGCTACGGCTCCGCTCGGGACGTTCGTCCGAAGAAACCTTCCTTCGCCTGAATTTGAGGCTGCTCACCGTGTCGTGAATCTGGGGTTATTTGGAACACAAACGCATTGATGTGGCGTACCTTCGAAGCTTGGGATCTGCTTCAGATGCTTCTTTCTGACGAAATCTATCTTGATGCCATGATGCTGCCGCCTTTCCGAGCGATAGGGACGACACTCATCCATGAACATTAGCAATTGGGGCACTATAGAAATTGGGTATTGAAGTTCTGCCTGTCGCACTACAGCCAATTGACGGACCTAAAGATGCCTTCTTTTGCGGTCTCACGCCTCATTTCTTTTTATCTCTCTCCTGAACAGTGGCGGAAAAGCCTTGGCCGGGAGTCTCCATGTTCTAGAAGGCGGCCCTTCTGATCTTGTGTAATGTGATCACCCTATTCCTTGTTCCCCGCAACGTTCTCCAACGTTTTCTCTATCCAATCACTGCCAGCATCGAGGTCTGCAAGCTTCTCCTTTGCACTTTCCGAAATGTGACAGATCTCGAGTGACATGAATTACGGGACGGAACTTTCATCAAAAGAAACGTCTTATTCACGACTTCTCCCGGAGGTACAAGCAAGTGCTTTAAGTCTCGAGCACTGCGACAATGAGAAGGCTTTACAAAGAGACTAGGCTTCCCGTAGATGAAGTATCTCGAGGTTAGCCTTCAGTGTATCTCCGCCTCTCCTGACATTCCAGGAGCATCTCGAAGGAGGGAGGGGGGGGGGTTCCAATCATTTCAAAATCACATGATTGCCTGCCTTACTTACATACATATCGCAGATGCATCAACCGGAGCACGAAGCACATGTGTAACCTCACTAGGCAACACCTCAGGATATCTCGATCTCGCCTCATAACGACGTCTTCATTGATCAGCACTTTTGTAAGACAAACAGCGGTGAAGGGAGAAGCGTATTCGGAGAAGACCCACCTGCACTGCAATGTAATGCCTGGTTGGGACAGGATTGCTGTCAGTTGTCAGATTTGTTGAAGCCCCTATGGCTTCCATCACCAACAGTGCTGCTAGGCAGGGGTGGCCTGATCGCGGTCGATAGTCTTTGGCTTTCTCGCGACTCAAGCGCGCTGTCAACGGTTGTGCAGGATATAGAAGCATCAATCCGATGAGATGGGGTATTGTTCAACACAGCAGCCGTGATTTTGTCTGTGCAAGAGGCACCGTGTGGAACAAGATGTGAAGCTTGGGAGTACCAGATCCGTGTGGAAGAGGGATATCTCGTGGGGCGTAATCGAGAGCCTCGGTGTCGAGATATGCAGGAAGGCGAGGGACTGAGCAATCGTCCAATTGCTTCTCTTGTCTGATACTTATCTTCACAAGCTTATCCCTCGTCAAACCACATGTGACGACTGTCACCGAGAGGCTCCCAAAGAGTCGGGCGGAATTGCAGGCGGGACAGTCAAACAGCATTGGCCGGAAAGTTCACCACTGACGCCACCGGAGAAAAGCCTCAATCATTGTGAAGATGAGTGGTTGTCAGGAGAAGACTGCAACTATACGTCGTTAAGAGCGCTGTCATGCGAAATGCTGGCTTCCGCGGACATGGCCTGGAGCAGCAGTAGCGTGCATGGGTTGGTCGATAACTGCTGATCCTCCTTCCCATAGAATCTGGTTGGAGAAGGTCAAAAACATCGATCGTAGCGAGATCTGATCCGAGACGAAGGCATTGTAACCATGTGATTTGCTTCTTTGCAGGCGGTGGCCAGGTGCTTTTGGAGAGCACAGGGAAGGGACGTTGACCACACAGGCAGTCAATCAGTCAATCAGTCAGTCAGTCCATCGAGGTCCGAGCCGCATTTCATTCCGAGAGCACTGGACGATCCTGCGCGGAAGATGTCGACGACGATGGCGTCTTTGGGGCGTGTTCCCCGGATGAAACACTTTCCTTGTGTTCGGGCAGACGAGAGGAGGCAAAGGGTTATTCAGGGCAGGGCAGGGCAGGGCAGGGCAGGGCAGCAGAATGGTCTGTTTCGAGCTTGCTTAGATGGGGGACGTGCGACTGAGTGACTGCAACTTGCGCGCAATTAAGGACGAGGAGGGACACCGAGCGAGCGAGCGAGCGAGTGAAGGTTGTGTTGAGCGTGCACCGCAGGTTTTCGGAATTAACTGGTCGATTGAATTCCAGGTCGAAGGGACACTATTATAATTGCATCGCATTCCAGAAGGAAGGAAGGAAGGGATGGCAGGCGACTCAATGGCATAAACAAATAGAGAGAGAGAGAGAGAGAGAGAGAGTGCGCGCGAGAGTTAGATAGATAGATAGATATATATATAGATAGATTGATAAATAGACAGATAATGCGACGTCATGGTTGGGCTCAGGCTCGCTCACGGCGGCGATGAAAGGGGAAGAGGGTGGGAAGGGGGGCATTCTGGAACATCTATCTGGTTTTTGGAATAAGGCTGAGGCCTCAGGGGCATCTCAAGGTTTGGTTTTGGTCTGTGCTTTGCGTTGCGTTGCCTCCGGAGTCTCCTTGACAGGCGGGTTAAAGTAGTTAGTTACCGTTAGTTGAAAAATGTGTCCGGCGGCTTGGGCTTGGGCTGGGCTGGGAGGGAGTGGGACTGGGGAGTGGGACTTGGCTGGCACTTGGCTGGCACTGGGACTTCATCAGCAGAGTGGCTCAGTGGCTCAGTGGCTCAGTGGCACGCGAGCCTCAGCCCTTCCCCGGGCCTGAACAATGGCTGCCCCTGTTCCTGCTGCGTCCACGATGCCGCCCATACGGAGGGAAGGGACAGCATATCATAGCATAGCATAGCATAGCATAGCATAGCATAGCATAGCATATCATAGCATACTTGAGAGTCCACTAGTACTGCACAGTACTGCACTGTACTATACTGTACCGCACTGCGCTGTACGACGTCGCCCATCCCCTGAGTGCTTCCTGATGTCAGATCGTCGCCCAATCAGCCCCCATCCAGGGGCATTTCAGTCGGCAGGACCCCTGCTTCGCATCGCTGCCAGGCAGACTAGACCAGACCAGACAGACCACCACCAGGCCCATACCAACCCAGCCCAAACCAAGCCAGACTAAAAAGGGGAGACACACAGGCACACAGACACACAGACCAGACAGACAGACAGACAGACGGAGAGAGAGAGAGAGAGAGGAAAAGACACTACGAGATATTTCAAGCTTTCAAGCCACAGCCTTCACTTTCCTTGAAGTCTCTCCCTTCCCACAATCCACCACCCCCTTCATACCCACGAACGTCGACGCCCTCACCCTCACCCTCTCCCTCTCCCTCCCTAGCCCTCGCCCGGCTCCCTTCCTGCCAAAGTGAACAGCCACCCAGTGAGCGAGCGAGCGTGCTTGTGGAACCAACAACCCCCCTCCTCTCCCTCTCTGGGGAATTCTGCGCTCCCCGATCGAGCTTCGACCCGCAACTACGTTCCTGGCTCTCGCACCCTTACTTCGCCCCTCCTAAAGCCTCCCCGGATGTGGTAGAACGACTCGAAAATCCAGCACCAAGACAGGACACACTGAACAGAGACAACGCATAAAGGGCACGCAAATTACCGCCAAATCCTTCGCTGGTCTGGCTCTGCGCGCGGTGTGCGGGTGCCTGCCTCTCTCCAGAAACGCGCCGAGTTGGGGTACAAACGAAGGGCTGGTCGCGCGACATACTCCTTGCCCTACCTAGAGCCTTCAACTACCTCCTCCTCGCCCGCCCTCGATGCTCGACTTCTCTTGAACCACTCCCTCTGCCTCTTCTACGGCCGCCTTCCTTGTAAATGAGCTTTCACCATACCATAGTCCATCCGTTACATACTGCGACAACCTGTCCTGGTGAGTGAGCTTTCAGCTCAGATCAGCCTTACCGCTTGCACATCCTTGCTGACGTCTGAAAACCACCACACAGTCACATACATCTCCCTCCTGTCAAATAAACCACCAGAAAGATTATTCTTTGGTTGCAACAACCGTCCGCCGAACATACGGGCTCTTTCCAAATACTTCCATCCTCGGCCTCGCAGCCTTCACATACACTCCTAGCTCTGCGCATACCTCTCCATGTCGTCTGCGACCACCAACAGGCCAGCGGCTGCCATGGCCGGTGCTGTATGTTTGAACAGTTCCAACTCCTGCTCTGCGCATCTTGCTGACTCCTTCTCCCAGGGGCGGTCCACCCGGTTCCCAGAGTTTGGTGCTGCGTCCGGGAGGCACAATAGCGACTCCTCTCAGTCTTCAGCTCTTGGTCAGACGTTTGGCACTGGGGGTTCATGGCAAGCCTCGACCGGCATATGGGGCCCGAACACAATTGGTAGCGGATTTCCCAATGTGAAGAGAGATGCTTCACGTTCGCGTCGTAGGTCTAGCTTGGCTTGGGAGGCTCCCACTACCACTGACATCCAAACAGCGTCAGGCAAAGATGATTTCCTCGACGGCCCCAGCGGCTCAGGTGCTCTAGCTGCATCTTCCGAGGCTGACCCGTGGATTGCACGCACAAACGGGCCGTGGAATCCTCCCGATACGACGTCTCCTACGCTGCAGTCGCACAGTGGAAGCACTTCTCCTTCTCATACACGAAACAGTATCCCTACGGCCACACCACAAACTCTTCTGGAGATTCAAAACCAGTATCAGCAGTCACGACCGGGTATGACCCAGGGCTCAAGCTTTAGCAGGTCACAACCGAAGAGCAATCTGGATCCATCCTCCGGTAGCTTTAAGTTTGTGCGGAAACCATCATTTGTGTACAACGACGACAAGGAGAATTCGAGCCAGTACGTTTCGAATGCAGAGAATTTTGATTTGGACGTCTCATCGAGGTATCTGCCCATCGGTAGCAGTGCGTCAAGAGATGGCAGTATGCCACCCTCGAGAGCATCAGACTCTGGTGGTCTCAATGGGGGGAGTGTATCGTTTGGTAATGGTAATCAGCCTTTCGGCTCTCTTGGTCACCATACGCCAAACAGCTCGATCCACTCCCAACGCCCTTCATTCTCCGGGCCCTCAACTTCGTTCCCCTCACAAGGAAATGGCTCGAGGTATGATCCAGAAGCCGAGTTAAGCGAAAAGTTCGGAGCATTCAGCCTTGGGCGTGAGGCTGAGCAGTCCGGCGTGTCTCATCTTAACAATATCCCCAGCACGTCATACTCTCCAAATCATCCCAACTTTTCCCAGCAAAGCTATCCTTCAGGAAGCGCTTCTGGAATGTGGGGGGATGGTTCTAAGGTCCTCAACAACTTTGAGCCTTATTCCAATCAACCCTTTGCCGACCAAGTATACTTCAACAAGCCTGCTCCTCGATTCCCTGAGAGAGGCACTGTCTCACCAGCAGGTAGTGACTACCGCCGAGGCATTAACAGCCCCAAGTTCTATCCCGCCGCTGGGACCCCCCCTTCTGGATCCGACCAAATATATAGGCCAGGCTCAAGAGGTCCACGAGTCCCACAAGGGCCTTCTGAATTGGACAGGAGATTGCAAAATATACATTATGCGCAGCAAGCCCAGGCATATATGTATGGCACCCAATTCCATGGCCAATATCCTGCACATGCCTACGATTACCCTGCCCACCAGAATTACAGACCGGCCAATGTTCCATACGGCTACCCAATGCCGATGCCCGCTTATCCTCCAACTCAAATTATTCCCACTCGACCAGCGAAGGATCAGGATGTTGGCGTGGGTGTTCGAAGCGTACTTCTAGAAGAGTTCCGCTCAAACTCAAAGTCAAACAAGCGTTATGAGCTGAAAGTAAGTTTGGATGCGAGCCATCGGTCTCTCGTTTACTGACTCACCGTACAGGACATCTACAATCATGTGGTTGAGTTTAGTGGGGACCAACACGGATCACGCTTCATCCAGCAGAAGCTGGAAACCGCCAATAGTGACGAGAAAGAGCAATTGTTCCGCGAGATTCAACCAAACGCCCTGCAGTTGATGACTGATGTTTTCGGCAACTACGTCATTCAAAAATTGTTCGAACATGGAAATCAAGTCCAGAAACGAGTACTGGCTGAGCAGATGAAGAACCATGTTATGGAGCTGTCGATGCAAATGTACGGATGTAGGGTTGTTCAAAAGGTCAGCCGTCCATCTATCAGCACCATTTCTATCGCTAACAAGTACCATCAGGCTCTAGAGCATGTCCTCGCTGATCAGCAAGCGGAATTAGTCGAAGAGCTCCAGGTCGATGTTTTGAAGTGTGTCAAGGACCAGAACGGCAATCACGTCGTGCAGAAAGCTATCGAGCGTGTGCCAACCGAACACATTCAGTTCGTCATCGAGGCTTTCAAAGGCCAAGTCAACATTCTCGCTACGCATCCTTACGGATGTCGGGTCATTCAAAGAATCTTGGAATATTGCAAGCCCCATGATCAAGTGGCCGTGTTAGAGGAGCTACACCAATGTGCGTCGATGCTTATCACAGATCAATATGGCAACTATGTCACGCAGCATGTCATCCAGCACGGAAAGCCGGAAGATCGGGCCAAGATCATCAAGATCATCACAGGCCAGCTTCTGACCTTGTCAAAGCACAAATTTGCATCGAATGTGGTGGAGAAGAGTATCCAATTCGGCACTGACGAACAGAGAAAAGCCATTGTGGCCCAATTGACGGCAATTCACAGTGATGGCACAAGTCCTCTGCAGCTAATGATGAAGGACCAATATGGCAATTATGTTATTCGTATGTTATCCGCAGTCCATTTGTCTACAGAGTCTAATCATTTTTGAAGAAAAACTCCTTGCACAATTAAAGGGTGCCGAGCGTGACACTTTTGTCGAGGATATGAAGCCGCAGCTCCTCCAACTCAAGAAATACAACTACGGCAAGCAAATCGCCGCCATCGAGAAGCTAATCTTCACTGGCCCACAACCTTACATCACACCCTCGTCCATGGGCACGCCCATCTCTCAAACAATGCCCATTGAGATCAACTCGAATGCCCCAACTCCAATGCTCACCAACGGGCAAAACAGTCCGCAGAGCAGCAGTCTACCAAGTACAAATGTCAGCACCATCGAAGACCCAACTGACGGCCCGATCTCAGGCAAACATACGGGGCACAATGAAAAGCCCTGCCCCGAAGTGATCATCAATGGTGTCTGAATTTGGGCTCAAAACTTTCCTCGACTCAACATTTGAACAAAAAATCATCAAATCATGGCAGGCGCGTTGGTTGGTCTTGGATGGGGTGGGACGGCTATCAAAAGTAACTTTTTTCTATTAATGGTTTCTCTGGTCTGCGAGACTTCTTAAATTCATGTTTACGGGGTTTGGCTGTTTTCCGGTGTTCTTCGATTTGCCGACTCTTGCCGCAAAGCAGATGGGTTGTATGGATGACTGGGTCCGGAATACGGATACGATTCGTTACGAGTATTTGGTATGTTACGATGATTGAATGGGTGGATACTACATCACAGTGTGTGCCTGGGCTGGGACGACAGAAAGAGACAGCTCTCTGTTCCCCATTGGTTTGGTTCCTGTGGTGTCTTTTCTATGTTGTTCTTATTGTTTGCTCGACTCGGGAGAGGAGAGTACTTAATAGGCTGCTTGCGTGCGTCTGTGGAGTATTATGGTGTTTCTTCGCGTAGGACAGGGAAAAACATGGGGGAATGGGCAAGTAAAGAAGGAAACCAGGATACAACAGCATGGAGAAGAACTTATAGATGTGTGTTTTATGGATATGGCAAACAGAAGTAATTATCGCCGAATAAAATGCATTGAGATCTTCAAACCTTCTTGCTTCGTTGACTTGAAACGGGCCTAAAGTTCAGTGAAGGGTTCTCGAGTTAACAGATCATGTCTGTAATTTGGTGAGAACAGATGACCAGAAGCGAGATCCCTTCCCCCCTTTTCCTTTTTTTCATATAAAAAAAGACAAATGCCGAGCCGGCTCGATGTGGGTGAAAGGGGGGGGGGGGGTTGGTACAGAGCAAGAACCAGAGAGGCCTTACCGAGGCAGTAAGGATTGGAGGATTGGATTCTAGTTGCGGGAGATTGAAGATCCGGGGGTTATGCTTCATAAATGAATGGCGGCGTGGTCTGGACGGGGGATTTACATTGAACTCAAGGTGAATGGAATGCGAGGGACTACACCGACACTTTCGGCATGAAACTGCTTACACTACGTTATGTCTTTACATGAAAGATCTGCTTCCATTCTCGACTGAAAGTCTTCACCAAATCCTAACGCTTCTCTGAGTTGCTCATATACTCCAATGGCCGGGAAACCTAAACAAGATAAGCAAGCTGACTTCTAGTAAAATATAGCGTCATTACTCTGCAACTTGCTGAACACGAGGGACAAAGGATTCAGAGGTTCTCCCCAAACGTACTGAACCCCTAAACCGCAGAATAAGTCCCAACAACTCATATATGGGCCCTTCTCCTTTTATCCCTTTAGAGAGTCACCGTTCTAATGTCGAAGCTAATGTCTGGCTTTTAGCTCGAAATCCCGCCACCTACTTAGGAAGTACCGACAAGGCTACGCTGGGCCGGGCCGCACTGGTTTGTTTCTTAGGCCGTGATCAAAGAGCTCCGCGCCGGCTAGTTAGTTCAAAGAAGTCTTGCACAGCGGTGCTTTAAGACACCGGCTTCGAAAGTTCGAACGACTGGCTTGCACATCCGAATGGCTGCCCGATGATTCGTTCTCCAAGCACAAGTAAACGATCAAAGCAATTTAATCAAAGTGGAACGATATAATTTGTACTACTCGTAGAGTCCAAGGAGATTCATAGCAGCACCCGCTAGAATACCGTTGCTTGACAAACGGGTTTCTTGGAACTCAAACACGCACATACACAACCCACTTCCACGATGCGAATGGTTTAATTTCAGGTGTTTTGATTATTCTCTCTGGTACACGGGCCCTGTAGGCAAAGAACGCTAGGCAAGTCTCTGCAATCAATCCACTCCCCCAATGAGTAATATTTGGACCCCGTGTATGCAGCCAGATCAAATTGGCAAGAGAAAGGAAATACCATAATGCCGAGAACACACACAATGACATGAAAGAAAACTCGGTGGCCCAATTTCAATGCTGAATGGAGGGGTTTTGAGAAGCCTAACAGCCACAAAGTAAATGCAATGCATCCCCTAACCACGCCACCTCAACTCATCAATCATGATGAGGACAAGGTTGGAAAAGCCCGGACGACGCCCCTGAAAAGCCACGTAATGCAACCAACCCACCCCCCCAATTGACCAAAGGAGAGAATGCGGAAAGTTTCATCAAGCCATGCAAATCATTTTCGTTGCCGAACCCGATCGAAGGGACGTCGTCTAAGGAACCGAGAAAATCCACGTCAAAGACACCGAATCAAATGCAATCAGCAACCCATATGATACAAGTGCGCGAGGCTGAGCCAGTCATTAAGGGAGAAGAGTAACCTCTACCGCGTCGGACCCAGTGCTGACAGTGCTTTTGACCTTGCGCAATATGCCAATCAACGAGGAAGGGTGCTAAGTCTAATGCTCATACTTCGGTGCAGGGCCACCGTTATCTACTCATAATGTCAGCATCGCTCTGTAAGGGGAAGGAGCTGAGGGTGTAATGACGTTGGCTATACATCTGGTTGGGGGCGCCGTAAGGCGATGCTGGGTAGCCAGAGTACGAAATATGGTTGTTGCCGTACTCCTGCAGTTGTTGAACGCCACCGGCTGGAGCTTGGTACTGGCCAGGGACTTGAGCGCCGGGTTGGTAACCGATGGGAGGGAGCTGGACTGAGCGGCCTCCCTGCTGGTAGCCAGGGGCAGGGCCATTATCAGCAGAGCCTTGACCGTCGGTGGGAGCAGCAGCAGCCCGGGCACGCTCTTCATCGGCCTTTCGCTGGTTTTCCTCCTCCTTCTTGCGGGCCTTCCACTCCTTGCGGATTTCCTTGAACTCTATAATAAGAAATGTGTTAGCGCGCTCTCACGTTACACAAGAAATCCCGAAGGTTCGGTAGACCCATGCTAGCTCGGAGTGAGTGAGGTTATCCCCAGTCCACGCCTGAACTAGCTTTGACGCCAACGAAAATCATCCCGCGCTCGCCAAACGTAACCAGGGACTTCGCAAGCGCCACTTGAGAAACAACAGACAACATTCAACCCCGCCCAGCGGCTCTGCGAGGGGCCGGCAACGTGGAAACTACTCGTGCCATGCAACAAGGGTCATGCGCATTGGTAGATAGATGGCAATGGAAAAGCAGAAAGGAAAAGAGTGAATGCGAGCGCATACCTTCAGGAGTTCGCTTTTGGCCGTGCGATTGCATGGTGACGTGGGCATTGAGATGGTTCAGAGTGCCATAAGCCTTCTCACAACCGTTCCATCCGCACTTGTACATGCGCTCAATTTCTTCATATCGTCGGCGGGGACGCTTGTGTTGCTGGGCGCCAGGAATGGGGACGAAGGAGTAAACCTGTGATAATTGATGCTGTTAACAATTAGCGGTTCTCGAGAAGTCCTTCACAAGCACGCAACAGGAGGAGACGCTGAGACTTCCCAGTGTCAGGTCCAGCGTATCAAAGGCTTACGGGTATCGCATATCCAGACTTTGACACGCCGGGAGACGCGTCTGAAGATCCAGGAGCGACCCAGTGGCCGATTGCAACGGGCGGAGGTCGATCTTGAGAAGTGCTTACTTGACCAGGACGCGCGCCAGCTGGAGCCGCAGACGTTGGCGTTTGTGCTCCCGTAACCGCATATCCACCTTGCATTGGATGTTGAGGATGTCCGCCGTAACCTGCCCAGTCGGGTCGTGGTTGAGTGTACATGGCGCCACCAGGGTGCGAAGGATAGCCGTGTTGCATGTCCTGTTGAGGTGGGTAGGGAGAGTATTGTCCGCCGTGCGCAGGATAAGTTGGGCTCGAGGCGGCGATTGATGGATCTATAGGAACATCCTGGTCAGACTTGATTTGTGTGGTGTGATGGTTTGGGCGCCCATCTTGCAAAGGCAGTGACGGACTTGTTGATTGAGCCATACCTCCGCTGCTACCGCTGTGGTTGCTGGCTGGATGGTACTGGCGTTGTATGTGTTCTGGGAAAGAACCTGAACGCGCCGAGGCTGGATAAACACCGTACTCAGAGGTGGGGGTTGCTGAAGTCGAATAGTTGTTCGATCGCACTTCCTGTTGAGGAGTGAATTGCGCAGCAGATGCGTGATCTGCGGGAGTTTCTTCAGACTGAGCGTCGATGAACGCGTTTGGATATGGTGTTGGCAAACCTGACTGCGAGTATTCGGTTGCACCTCTGTCCATAGAGTGGTGCTCGGCGTTGGCGAAGGCCCCGAGAAGCGTGCTCAAAGTCGCTTCGCTTTCGTCGGAGAGAGTGACGCTGTTGTCGTCGGCTTCGGTGCTTGAAAGTAATGAGTTGCTGAAGGGTTGCTCAGGAGAGACCAAGGACATACTACGACTCCGGAGTCTGGAGGGGTTCGTCGCTAGCACCAGTTCAGCGGTCTGCGCAACGAGTGGTCGACAGTAGGTAGTACGGTAGCTCTTCTCTTGTAGCGGGAGGAGGACTGCTGGTGACAGGTACCGTTCGCTCTGCCTGGCTCAGTTACTGATTGTTGCGGATGCAGGACGCGATCTGCCCCGGACGGTGGTGGGCTGCTCGAGCGTCGAGGTGATCGTAGCTCGATGCTTGGTAGTGAATAGTAGTAACTGTATCAGGGCGACCGGACGATCACAGCCAGCCACCGGTGGAGCGCTGCAGAATTTAGAGTCGCAAGGATGAGGAGTCTTAGCCTGCGGCAGCCAGATTGGAGGAGGGGCGGCGTGCTTTGTTTCGACGTGGAGGTTGAAGTAAGAGCAGGAGGAGGAAGGTGCGAGTTGCGAGTTGGAGTTGAATCGGAGTTGGGGAAAGTCGCCCACGCAGCGCGACGCAACGCAACGCAATGCGAGTAATATATGAGCTGAGGGCACAAGTGAGGGTGCGAGTGAGGGCACGATGAGTGCAGAGCCCTTCGCTACCGCCGTCTGCGATATAGAGATGCGATGATGGCTACGACACGCCCAGGGAAAGTCACCTCCAAGTCCACCAAGTCCAAGAATGTTGGGTGAGATGATGAGATTGTGGCCGAGAGAGGATTAACCCCGAGGGCCGTGGGAATTTTTGGACGGCCGGTTCTGCAGCGCTTGCCTCGAACAGGCCCTAGGGTGGTGGCGGATGGCGTATGGAGTATGGCTGCTGCAACTGCGACTGCAAGAACAGTGTAATGGAGGCCCCACCGAGGCCGAGCTTGAGGTCTTTCTGCAAAGCGGATAGCGGCAACGCTGGGTGGAGAGGCGTGCAGGGGTGGGGAGGGGAGGGGAGGCGGGCGAAGGGCAGCACAGGCGGACAAGGGCTGTGGTCTGCGGTCTGCGGTCTGCACAGAAGACGCCTGCTCTGGAGGCTAGGTGCCAGCAGCAGCAGTAACAGCAGCAGCGCCTCGACTCGTGCGAACAGCAGGCAGGTGGAAGAGGGGAGGGCGTGGCAATGGCCGTGGCCGTGGCGGCGGTCACCACTTGCACTGGGCCTCTGGCGGCTAGACAGGGCAGCAGAAGTAGGGCTCCTCCACTGCGGATGGCCAATGGGTGCGAGACGTGCCTCTCTCCCTCGAGCAGATGCCGATCCAGTGATACTTTTGGATCTCCCAGTAGTCTGCCCTAGTGGCCGTCTAACAGGGTATGTCAAAGTCCGCGTGTAGATCTACGTCAAGAAGATTTGGCCAGTCCACTTCTGGCCAGGCGCAAGAGGGTTTGATGCTAGCCCACTAGCTGCACGCTTATCCCTAGCCAAGAACTGAGTCCTTCCTGCCACGCTGAGAGCACCTGGGTATCTTGGGCCGAGGGGTGTGCCACTAAGATCTCAAACCTAGCCTCTGGCTGGGCAGATCGTGCACCGTCGATTAAGTCCTTTCCGGATCAAACAAGGCGTCGGAGGATTTGAGCGTGGTGTGCAGGTTTGGAGTGGCACTGTCTTCACGAGATGTCGATGGAGAAGTAAGAAGGTCGAGAACAGAAGGCGAGAGGGAGGATAGTCTCAAACTCAAATTTGCGATTTGAGTTTCGAGGTGCAGCGTGGCGAGATGAGGAAGGTATTCCGGAAAATCGGATCTGGAATGTTGGGGTCGTATAACCTTCGCAGATCAAGGGCTTTGTCTGGGACACGAGGGTCGTCGAGGATGAGATTCTGGAGTTGTTCGGACGAAAGCAGGTAGTCTTTGACGCGACTTGGTCCCACGGCTTGGTCTCGAGACTGTCGTCTGGTGTATGCCACCAAAGCTGCACAAGCGCTGCGGCTCTGCTTCCTGCCCTGTCCTCGAAGCTTTATCTGGACAAGACTGTGTTTGAAAGCCTGCAAGGTCTTCGACTTGTGCGCGGCTCTGAAGATGGTCTTGCGGGATGTAAGTGGCGGTTAGAAGGTTCGCGCCTCGGGTTGTTTGTATCGAAGTCTAGCGCGATGGTTTGCCAACGGCGGACAATCTTCCAGCAAGAGCACGATCCCCGTTACTTTTTGGGCAGCGGACCGAAGAAGATGGAGCTTGTGGCCTTGACGAGAGCAATAATGGGTTTGTCGCGTCTGGTAGGTGAAAGATCTGACAAAGGATATTGTACACAGCTGGACACCAGACGGCGGCTCAACCAGAAATGCCAACACGGCCGAGTCTATACTCTTTGCGGGCAGGGAGGAGCCTCGGAAGCGAAGTCACAAAGAGCGGTCTTTTTGGGAGAGCGACTTGCTTTTTTTGACAGACGCCAAATTTTCAGATGAGCGTGGTCGGGCCTTGATGGTCCACTTTCAAGCAATTAAGTTCAGCGCAGGTCGAGCGTTGGGAGCGTGGTCGAGCGGCGGCGGTTCAGTAGTGTCTGCACTCCGGATGAATGGTGATCGGCGCAGAGGCTCTGGACGTCTGGCGTCTGACGTCTGGTTGTGGTGGTGGTGAGGATGAAGCTCTGAGATGGGAGGTGAGGAAGCTAACGGGTTTGCACCTAGCGCTGAACCCACACCTCACTGAAGGACCGAAAGGCGAAGGCAGGGGAGAGAAACTCGGAAGATCCCTGGCAAGCCCTAAAACTATGCAACAAAATGCAGCCAGACCAGACTTCGATCCCGCTGGATCAGACGTGCAGTGCTAGGTGTGTGATGGGTGTGGGATGACGATTGCTGGATGTGTAGGTGATTGTGTCCTCGCAATGGGCTGCCGCCGTATCGTGATATCAAGACGGTCAGGAGCGAGTCTGCTCGGGATCGACTGCTGTATTACCGTAGTTCAACGTGCGTGCGTGTATGTTCTTTTTTTTTATTCTAGACCCTTCTGCTGGGGGTGACTTGGCCGTTGCGATGATGGTGGTGGTGCACGCTTGTGCAGGCGACCCAAGGGGGTGGGAGACACTACGATCTGAGAGGCACGGCGGCAAAGAGTCCAGTGACCGGAGGCGTTTGTTTCCCTCCAGTTTCAGACCCCAAGGTTGAGCAGTGAAGCACTCTGCTAGGCCAGGTACTCTATCTAGATCGATCAGAATAGCGTATTGCGGGATAGCAGGTGAGATGGCGGCGGCAGTTACAATTAGCTGGGTGGAGACGATCAGGCTCAGCTCAGCAGTCTCGTTATTATTACTTATTTATTATTCCTGCAGCTCGAAGGGGAGAGGGGGAGCAAAACGGGTATCTGGGCCTTGATATCGGCCGTAGAACGGCCCCGGACGAAGGATCGAAGCGGTTACCCTGAAGATGCGTGTCTAGTGCCAGCACAGGAGGCGGATGAACATGAGATTCGACAGCAGGCGGTGGGCGGTGGCTTGATGCGGGCAATTATTCATGTCTTCTCACGCAGCTCATCCACCGCCGAGGGGCATCTCCACGAGTGAGGGCGAGAAGCTTGAGTGGCTGCAACGAGAGACTTAGAAACAAGGAAGCACCGTCCCCAACCCGAGTCGTGTCAATTCACACGCACTCGCGCTGATTGTCTTCACCTTATTCTATCTTCTTACTGGGCTCAAAAGCATGTCGAGGCCACGAGCGCATTGTCAATTTCATGTGTCAAGAAGCCGATGCAGAAAGGTGGTCATGAACCCCCCCCCCCGCTCACCGAGTCCTCCCACCGCCGAATTGCCCTACCAAATTGCCTGAGGCGGCATCCGAGCCCATGACGTTGAGATGCTGCATGGGCGATTATTGTTATCATTCATGTCTGCTGGAGGGAGGTTGCCGTAGGGGAGGGGCCATGCGAGGGTCTGAGTTTCTTGGCCTGGTCGAGAACATGCAAAGAAAGGAAGGTCTTTCGGCTTCTGCTGCATGAAGAGTGAGGGGTTGGAGGTTGGGGTTGGGTTGCCAGCCGAGTAGGAATGGAAGAGTCACTCCTCGACTCGACACGACACGACACTTCACTTCACGGACAACCAGCTATGGAGAACTAACCCATGTTTGGACGGATGAACAGGCTTTTTGCCGGATGCAAAGAAAAATCTCTGCCTGTTATTCCGAACCCCCATGGGCTTCACAGACCGCTTTCGCTGCTTCCACCCAGCAATTATATGACATTATTGCACACTTCACTCACTCACGCTCCACTGCTGCAACAGAGAGGCCTGACATGTGAGTCAGGCGCAGTTGGTGGGACCCTCAGCATGCGTGTCATCTTGTGCGGTTGTGCCTCTGTACCACCCAAGCAATCGATCAGTAAGTGTTGAATTGCGAGTCAGACAGCAAGCTCTCTTCTTTTTTCTTCTTTTGTTCCTTTTTCTCTCCTCCTTCTCCTTCTCCTTCTCCTTCTTCTTCTTCTTCTTCTTCCGCCCAGGAATAATGGACTTCACAAACCCTGGGGGGTTGGGATTCAGGCAAGCCCCAAGCTATCTACTTTCTCGTTTGAGCTGCACGCCGCACGTCATTGGTGAGCCTGTTGTCTCACACGCATAACTTTGCCTCTTTCGGATGATTCGGTATGCGGGTGCTTCTCTGAATGGGGCAATATTGCCAACCCTCAACTTGCGCTCGGCTGTGGCTGAAGAAGGCTCGACGGCCTTTGAGGACCCGGCTTGAAAACGCGCAAACGCACAAAGCTGCTCTGAAGTCTCGATTTTTTCACATATTCATCCAATCATGACATACACACAACCATGCGCCCCGTCCCTCGGCACCCTTGGCTGCTCCACTCTTCATGCTTCCATGGATTAATTTTTCTGTCGAGGAAAAATTGAAAAGAGATGACGGCAAGAACCCCTTACTGTACCAGGCGCTCGGCTTCCGCGACAGCCGGGCGCCAGTCACACGAAGGGTAGTGTGCTGCTTCGATAATTGTGAATTATTGTGAATTATTGTGAATTATTGTGCAAGGTCAACCCCTCCCATGCCTTCCCCTTTTCACGCTGCCGATCGTTCCCTCGCGAGGTTCACTTGATTGGGGTTCTTGACCGCACATCTTGGTCATTTCGCGAAGGCAGCTAGAACATATTGCGACTCGCGAGCCAGCGGCAGATGTCGTGCACCAGGGTCCTGCGACGATGACTTTGATTCTGGCAAAGAGATGTTCCATCACTTGGCACCGGAACTTGGGAGGTTGGGGTTGCAACTTGCAAGGAGGGATCCGGAGGTTTGGACAGACGTTGATATTAACAATATTCGGCCGTCTACAGAAGCTAAAGTGATCGATACGAAGCTCAGATCTGTTTCCTAGTCGTGGCCCAGGACTAATCGACTCCCCGCAGGACTTTAGTTCCCGCTGCAACGGTAATGGAACCCGATTAAGAGAGCCTGTTAGGTGGCATGCTCCAAGCGTGTCTATGGTGCCAAGCATTTGCTAACAGAATGCCATCCTCCCACCTACAAATGCCATCAGCTCTGGAAACGACGGAGGACAGGGGCTTGAGATCAGATCGAACTAAAGAGGCGATCATAGATCGCGGGCCACGTCAACACGAGACTCGAAGTCCACGACAACGTCACAACAGCGAGCTCCAGCGCGGCGATGAAAGACGACAATGGGCGAGGATTTCGTATCACAGGTTCACAGGTCACGGCTGACGGCTCTGATCAGCGATCCTGCCTCTCTCGGGCTCCGGTGGGATCGTTTGCTCCATCAAAAGACGCAGGGCCCGCCATAGGCCTGCGCCACCTGTGCTCTGGCATCAACTCCTCGGCCCCGTCGACTCGACGCCCCAGCGAAGAATCATTTTGGATTTGACAAGAGTGCAGGATTGATCGATGGCGACACAACCCCGCCGCCAGAGGGATTCTTCTATCAAGGGCAACCCCTTTCCCTTCCAGGCTCTGCCCCAATGGTCTCAAAATGGCTGAATGGTTGTTGCATGGCCCCAGGATCCAAATAATGAAATCTTTTTCTCCACCTTCTTGATCGCCACAGGGATGAGCAGTTCGGCCACGATGTGGCCGAACGAGCGCCACCAGAGGGACGGGCGATCGTACGTAAAAGGGAGCAGCTGAGATGGGGAGGGAAGAGAATCTCGTCTCAAAGTGAAGCGAGGCCATATCGATGTGGGTTCAAACTTCAAGGGCTGCAGCTTGCAGGTAAATTTACATAGGTTTTTGTGGCCCAGGCAGGGACTCCTGCAACTGGCAGCTACAGGAGTATTCCTCGAGACCTGTGTCTCCGACCATTGACCATGACTTCAGCCCAGCCTTGGAAAGTCGGGAATTCGGAATCCCACCTTGCAAGAAGAGCCAAGCCAAGCAATTTCCAGCTGTCGCCCTTGAAGTCGAGCCCGCTTAGAGTTGCCTTGCGGGAATAAGCCAGCCTGGAGTCTGGACAGTGGATTGCTCTTTGTCAAAATTCCTGTTAAGGTAAGGTAGCCGTCTTGGGACACGCCGGCGTGCGCTCTCTCCAGCTGGAAAGAAGAGCAGAAACACAAATGCACGATGTGGGGCCGCCTCCCCCGTCACATCGTCATCGAATTTTAAGTTTGAAGTTCTTTTTATCTACTACTACTACTGTACTACTACTGTACTGGACTCTGGACTGTACCCATACTACGGAGGGCCTCTTCCTCGAGTCCGCTGCTCCCTTCCCTTCCCTCCCCTCGCCTCTCCTTCGTGCCGCCATTTCCGCTAAGATTAAGGTTAAGCAGAGACTGGAGATCCCTGCAGAGGGCGGAAAAGACTGGCCGGGCTTCCCGGCGCGGTCTTCTCCCGACCCCAGTCTCGCCAAATCACATCACACGTGAGAAAGGGGAGGGGAGGAGGCAGCAGGTCCCTCCCCCTTTTCCCTTTTCGCTTTTCGTTTTTCCCTTTTCCCTTTCCCGATGAGCTTGCCGGAAAGTGGCAGAGCGCTCCTCTCTCTCGCCTTTCCCCGCCAACAGCTAAGAAGATTTCCCACCAGCGCCAGCGCCAGCACCAGCACCAGCACCAGCACCACCAAGCAGCTGGCTTCCGCTGAGATCGATCCGCGGAAATGGTCCAGCACTGACGCGCGACATCCCTCGCTCGTTCGTCGCCCAGGAACCGTTTTGCCGAGGCCGCCTCCAGCGGAACCCCTCGCTGCCTCAGGGTTGCCTCCCATACTGTACAATCATTGAATCATACAATAAATCATACAACCTACTTCGTCCCTCGCCCACAATTGTCAAATCAGAAAAGCTTCTGGCCCTGCATCGTGCCATCGCTGCATCGTTGCATGCTGCTGCACTGCTGCGCCTCCCAAAAGAATCCACCCTGGAGGGGAAAATGTTCGAGAAACACGGCACATCCTGCAGCAAATCCCGCTCCTGGATCCCTCTGCCAATCCCTGAAACCCATCCACTTTGATATTATTCCCCAATCCGTGCAAGATTACCAGCCACGACCACGCCTCGCCTGAAACCTCGAATCTGCTCGGCATCACTGATTCACTGCAGCCAAATTGTCACTTTGGTCCCATTGGTCACGGCATGAACCAGCCCGTGCACCAAACTGCCAATCGGCATGGACTCTTCGCTGACGATATCTTGCATGGGAAACATGCTTCCCTCTCATTCCAGTATCGCTCCTGCTGATAGATTCCTTGCCGTGCCGTATTTCCGATTTATTCCCATCGCGCTGCCAGCAAATCAAAACTGTAGAAGGCCGCCTGTTACTCCCCGACCCCTCAAAATTATCCCTGATTCCCTTCATGTTGCTAACTTGCTACTGTACTGTACAGATGGCCACTCGGCTTGCAGGGAAAGTTTCCGGAGCAATGCCGCCAGGGAAAAGGTGTCTCAACCCGATATAAAAAAATCCATCGTCAAAGAGTCCCTTCCGCAATAAAAACCCTTGCTTCAGTCTCAACTTTCAGCACAAGCACCCAGCGGTTTGAGATGCAGGAACACAGGACTTGCTGCGATCCAAGCGGAGGCACGTGCTAGCCATGTGAGATGGCGTCTTGGTACGGATAGTTACTTCAGGGTGTGGTACGGAAACGGTGAAGGATGAGGGAGGGCTACTCAGGAACCTGCAGTTTGCTGTCTGTGCAGCAAATCTGCCCGCAGTTGTGTTACGGGTGGTTGATGACAATCTGTTGTCTCAAGCATGGGGGAGTACTGCGAATGCGGGGCTCGAATTTCCCAGCTGGAAGGAACTATTTCCGGACCTCCATCCGCCCTTGTCACTTTCTAGAAGCCCTAACGTAAGTTGGCTGCTAGTGCCATGTGAGAATTCTTGCCATCATCAAGTGCACATGCGACTCAAATTTCAATCATCTTTCACTTATTAAGTAGTTCAGTTGCGATCCAGACTTTGTGTCTTTTGATCCTTTGCAGGTATAGAGGATACCCTCCTATTTTCACGTAAAGATTCATGTGGCTAGGGTATATCCAGTGTATCTTTGAGCTTGACGGCCTTCAAACTGTTGCCACAGAGGTTTCACCTCCATCCTTTTTAGACTACATATCCTGCCGGAAAGTAGTTCCCCTACCGCTTGGTATAGCTTCGGCCCCGAGGCTGAAGTCGCTAAAGGTGTATGTAGCGTTGAACAAGAAATTCAAGGTTAAACGCTTCTCGAGCAATGTCCAGGGACAAGTTGATCGGAAAGGGGGAAGCAACTGGGTTACACTTGGGGTTGGGGTCAAGTACGGCACTTGTTACGTCTTCCTCGAAAGTCGTAAGTTACGTTTTGAAAAGAGAACATGTACTGTCGGATGAAAACAAAGGCTGGGGATTTACCGAGGCGTTGACACTATGCACTGGGCTGAGAAGCCTCGAGAATCTCAAGATTAATGGACCCATCACAAAAGATGTCGCCCATTGTATAATGGACTTTCATTTTGCTTTAACGGAGGAGACTCTGAATCTGATGCAGTCATCAGGCGACCCTTCAGAAAATTGATATCTAGTGCATTGTGTTTTTCGGGAATTCCAAGACAGCCTCTGACACGGGGAAGCTCAGGAATTGACATGATTTTTTCTCGTTTATCGGTTCCTAACCGATCAGTCAGATGAATCACAGTCGTAGTATTACTCCATGCCAAAAGAAAAGGAGATGCTGGTAACGGTTTGGGACATTGAGGTGACAGGTAGCGAGGTAAGCCTCCGTGCTCTTTAAAAACTAGTGCTAAAATTCAGATGGCTCTCTGTGCGTCTGGGTGTGTTCTATTGAGCGCGAGGTTCAGTGAAGTTTTGCGATCGTTAGAAAGAACTTTGTAGAACTTCGGATGTCTTTCGTTTGCACGGACAATAGCAGGAATTCCCAAGGACATCAAGTGCTTTCGAATAGTTCAGTTACACCTAAAGCAAGTACTTTCGCCGAAGGAGTTTCCGGTTTTCTAGCCTTAGTTGTAATCAGGCTAATCCCCCACGTTGTGTCCATGTTTGGTGATTAATCTCTGTTGTCCCTCACTGTAGTCCCCTTTTCTTGGCTGTTAACATACCGTTATATCTTCATGTAAGAGCAAGAAGATGAAAAGACCTTGACAAGAATGAAATGTGCTTGCTGGGGAAAAGGGCTTAAATTTTACTGTTGAGAATCCTTACAGGTACAAGTGTTTTCAGATCAAGGATCGTGATTTGGATCTATAGCTCAGTTCAGTATGCACTTTCATATGCTTTGAGGATATGAAAACTTGGGGATAAGCTTGCTTCGGTAGCACACTTCGCAGATTAAGATTCGATGCTCGAGGCGGTTACCAAGGATGAGTGCTTGAAAACGTCCAGTCTCTTTCCGTGTATCCGACAGCTAAAGGGGTTGTTGCCTCCAGAGCTCAAGCATCAAATGCTGGCACAAATCTAAGAGGAAGGATGACACTTCTCTACAATGTAGAACTATAATTCAGAGCAAACACATGAACGTCGGAACCTCATCGAATAACTTGTGCACGTTTTCCAACCTCAAAAAGTTTAGATTGTGTTATACAGACCAGTGTGATTCACGACCACGCAGGCTATGTCTCTCAAAAACTGAATCACATTCTCTCCCATTACTACTTAATGAACAACCTTTCGTGGTCTATCTAGTCCCTTTCTACTCCTTTCCCACTCAAGCTTCAGGTCTCCAGATACAGGCTTCTCGCAATGCAAGGAAACGCCGTCATAGCAGTCATCATCGTCGGCCTCACGGCAATGGGCTTGCTCTTATGGGGTCTAAGCTCCTGGTGGTTGACACTTCAGAGAAAGTGGGCGGAAGACTTGAAAGCCAGGCAAGATCGCCAGGCCACGACCGTAAGAGCCGGAACAGCAATTGCAGCACGCAGTCCACCCCACCCTAGGAATCCAGCCGCGCCTAGAGTACACTTCGCATCGCCGGTGGCCTGGACAGCCGGACGTCCTCAAACGCCTAGCCCTGGGAGTCAGATATGAGCGATTTGACTCAAACGAGCTCAGCAAGTTGGGAAAAAAAAGAGGATATGGTGCAGAGTTAATTCATGGTCCCTTCCTTTCATTTCCTCTATCTTTCTCACTCGAATCGATTGTCAACTCGCCACGAAGGCATCCCTGCTATCCTTCCAGCATCCAGCTTTGTCGACACCGAAAGTCGCCCCTTGAATCTAGTATCACAAGGCATATCTCTTTGATCTTTCGTCACATCTCAACCTTTTCCCCGTTCATTCTCACATCACCAGCAGTTCGTATACCAAGCCACTGCATCTCCGGACTCCATCAAGACTCTTGCAAGGCTCTCCATTGCAAATGGACCAGAGGTTTCAGTCATACCACTTCAGTGTTATCACTAGGTGACTCGTCGGCCGGGCGACTTCATCCAGCATTGCCACCCCCCTGAATTTCAAGCATGAATCCAGGACTCCAGTACTCCCACTCGTCGCATTGCTTATCCACCCAAAGCATACTCTCGGAAACAAGATCATCAACCGCCGTTTTCGCTCTTGCTCTCGGCCATCTCAAATTCAGCATCAGCATCGATACACTCACATAGCCAAGAAGTTGAGCTGCTTCAAGCACGGCGCTCTGGTCAATATTAAGTTCCTTGGGGACAGAGCGTATGTAGAGTTTATGGCCAACCGTGAGGGTGGAATAAGATGACCCTAGAGGCTTGAGCGTGGTGACCGCGCGTAGGATATCATCACTGGAATAGTTAGCACCTCCTGGAGATCACACCTTTCACTAGCAAATACGCACTCCGTGATTTCAGCCCCTCCTTCCATCCTCGTGCTCATGATGCGATCCTTGACTTCTTTCACGCCTATGAGCCCTCCATTCTCTTCCCTCGTAGCGCTGCAAACTTCCACGGCTCTCACAGCAAGCTCGAAATAAAAATCATTGACGCTGTTCCCGAGTAACTGAGCCCAGAAACTTCCCCCTCCATCTTTCCCCGAAGCTCCGCTGCTGCTTGCTAGGGGGTCAACTCCTATCGCAGCACACATGCGTGCAAACTCGGCACGGAAATTTGGATTTGAACGAATGTCTTTGGCATGGGTTTGGGCAAAGTTTTGTAAGAGCGACCGGAAGACGGAGAGCTGGGTTGCAATGGATGTGGAGTGGGAGCTTCGAAGGCTGTTGCCGTGAGATGCATATTGGGCTGATGTTATCCGAGAACGATCAAAAGCCGCAAGGCCGACCCCTTTCCTAGACATGATGTGGATTCTAAGGGCCTGCCCCAATCCTGGAAACTGCGAGAACTGTTGAAGTTGAGGCCGATGTCGTTGTTCGAACTCACGTGGTAGATTATGTAAGTTCCCGTGACTTGTCATCATCTAAAGAAACGCCTTGCCCAGTTCTGGCAATGGTGGAACATTCGCTTAGCGACTTTAATCCCACAGCAATTTTCGACTTCATCCCGAAAACCACTCTTGAGACACCAACCGCAAATATGGCCTCAACACAGAGTGTTCAATGCTTCGGCAAGAAGAAGACTGCTACTGCGGTAGCACACTGCAGGGTAAAGAGCGCCCCTATCCTTGTCCTGGCCTGCTGCTGCTTCGAAGCTCCAATTCCCGCGGCGAAGATGAAGATGATGGAATACTGACGAGAGGCACAATAGGCCGGAAAAGGACTGGTTAAGGTGAACGGAAAGCCTCTCAACCTCGTCCAACCTGAGATCCTCCGATTCAAGGTCTACGAACCCCTCCTCATCGTCGGTCTCGAGAAGTTCGCCAACGTCGATATCCGCGTCCGAGTGACTGGTGGTGGACACACATCTCAAATCTACGCCATCCGTCAAGCCATCTCCAAGTCCATTGTCGCCTACTACCAGAAGTTCGTCGATGAGCACTCCAAGAACCTGTTGAAGCAGTCGCTAGTTCAGTACGACCGAACGCTGTTGGTTGCGGACAACAGACGATGCGAGCCCAAGAAGTTTGGAGGTAGGCTCTGCTGGGTTGAGGAGGTGCAGAATGGTGCTAATTTGTGTTCCAGGTCCCGGTGCAAGAGCCAGATACCAAAAGTCATACCGTTAAAGAGGGGTTTGTCTGGGAGCTTGGGTCTGGGAAAGTGGTTTGTGCTGCATTTGCAATGGGTGGGCGAAACTATTTGCTGGCTGTAGAATTTTAGCAGACGAATGCAAGATTCTTCCCGCATACGCAGGAATTGAGAACATATGGATCTTGGAACGTTTGGCCTCAACTGTGATTCTTGGACTGCAATGTTACCGTCAATGGGTCCAGCCTCTTTGCATATGAATTGGAGAGATCCTTAGCAATGCCGAGAAACAGGTTTCATGCAGGTCGTCTTTGAGCTCTAGGGCGCGCTTCGGATATCAAGGTTTGCAGAACTTCGCAGTCATCACTAAAGAACCAGTATGCTGTAAAAACTGTAGTTTCCTAACTACATCGAAAGCCACAACGCCTATCCAGCAATGCAAACGCCCTGGCCTTGTGCAAGCCGTATATGATGGGATTGCTTCACTTGCTATTTCCGAGTATTCTCCAAGATAGTCTTTATCATCTCATTGCCCACCCTAGTAGCATCCTCAAACCTGCCCTTAAAGAAGTTCTGCGTGCTCAGAAACCGATCCTTGTAGCCCTCGAAATCACCAAATGTAACGCAATCGCTCCATCCTCTCGCCGCAAAAGTGAACTCCAAGTCATCGCTCCTGAATGTGTTATCTTCGATCGCAATTCTGATCACATCGTTCAGAAGAGCAGGCTTGCGGAACAGATATTCTGTGACGCCAAGCCAGAGACGAAAGAGAGGAGTTGAGCATATCATGTGGTCATAAGGGACTATACCAAGTTGAGACCAGCAGTCTACCATGGCAAGAAGAGACAAGTGATTATTTGGAAGAGGCGTTGAGGGTTTATTGCCCAGTGAGAAGCGATCCAACACGTCATCCTTCAGCAGCAGGTCTTCATCCCACGTCTGAGCTCCGAAAACCTTTGCTCCTGATTTCTTGATTCGGTCTTCAAGCTCCTCTTGGTGTCCGCCAAGCATCAGCTTGTACAGATCTGTGACTGACTGTGCGTATTGTCGGATTTGTTCTTTGGCATATGGATTCAGAATTGCTAGACCTGCGTAGACGTGCCACTTTTGGGAGTATATTCGAAGAGTCAAGTTGATCTTGACGTTTTCGATGCCACCTACGTAACGTGCGATCTCCCAAGGGAACTGAGCATTGGCGTGCCAGGCTTTGCCCATGCTGAGAAAAGCAGCATGAGTGACGGCTTGGGTGTCTGCTGTGATACGATCGTGCTGAGAGGCTGAGAGATAGACATGGGTTGATCCGAGGCATGAAAGGACATGCTCGACTTTGTCAAAGTTCTCTTGTGATGCGCGATGCTTGATCAGTACCTAATGAATGGGTCAGAATAAGAAGCGTAAGATCACAAGCCTTACTCACCAATGGCTGTCCTTTGGGATCAACATTAGGACCATGGAGGGAGTGGCATGAAACGATGTCTACATCTTCTGGTAGATGCTTCTCAAATGCTGCAATTTCTGGGGCTTTGCAAGATGTTTGGCCACCGACAATAGCATTCTGCTTTGTCGCTAGAACATCAGCGTTAGGAGAGGAATGAGAGAGCATTGATCACTACGTACAAGGTCCATATTGAGCAGCGACCTTGTCAATGGAAGCGGCCTCCACATTGTAGATTATGTAGTCGCTTGCTCTGGATACGAGATGGCCATTGGGAAATATATAGATATTTTTCTATGGACTTCTCAGCACTTGATGAGGGATATGCTATGTACAAGGTGTTTACTCTATCTCTGTATTCTTCACGCAAGCTCTCGTATTTCTCCTCCCTGTCGCAGGCGTTAACTCTGTGTCATGGCAGATTAGCGTCGATCAGTGACCTGTTTAACCTTGAATTGAAACCGTTAGCTTGTGGGATTGAGGTTGAAGATTAAGTACGAGAAAAGCTTGAGTTGAATAAAATCAGACAATGAAAAATAAGGTAGCTGAGTTGTTTCATCATTGAAAATCAACCGCGACACCCGGAACCAGAATGATACCGGGGGCGCTGAAGATAATACTCTAGCCAAATGCGCTCGATAGGTCATCATGTTAAGAGAGGGCGTCGAGGAAGAAAAGGTGAAGGCTTACCATGGTAGTATTGGCTCAAAGTCAAGAAGGGGACATACCTCCATCCTGCCTCGCTGAGCCTATTGGCATACATCTTCCCCATATCCCCCATGCCAATAAGGCCGATCGCAAAATTGTTCACCTTTCCAGCCATCTGGAAGGTTGAAGGTGAAGACTTGCAGGATTCAAGAAATTGAAGATGAACGTTCAAGCGATGAATTTTTGTAGCCGCTAGCCAATCCGCTATTCCATTCTTGGCCTAGTTTGATTCACTAGCGAGCATTCGGGCCGTGACTACTGAGAGAATCTGAAAAGCCCTTGTGAGGAATTAAAGGCCGGAATTATAAATGCATTCATTTAGAAAATAATGTGTTACAAATCGTTGATATCTTGGATTTTGGTTCCTTTAGCTTGGGATCTGCTTTGTAGAGTTGTGTCACGTGCCCGGGTTCTTGCTATCTCCTTAATGTCCTCGAAGTCTCGGCGTCCCATCAAAGAAAATGCATCGCGAATCCCCAGCCACTCCCCCGAAAGCATAAGGCATTTGAAGACGCAAAGAAAGTGTCCGTGCAGCCCTAAACGATAAGCTGCTATCCAGTTATACCCTCTGCAGGCTAAATAGTCTCATGCCCCCCAAGCCTCCGCACCCACCAGGAAAAAGGGCCAAAATGCTACTTCAACACATCCAATTTTGCCCCTTGCATGCCATATAGCCTTAGAGTTTTCTGCTGGCGACATGTTTCAATTCAAGGATCTATTGGTCCTCGCCAATTGCAGCTTTTGCATCTTCGTCCTCATCTGGAAAGCGAAATTCTTCCCATTACAGTTGACTTAGCGCTGCACGTTCTCCTCGAGAGATACAAGTCGCGGCGGCGCTTCATAGTTGGCTGTTGCTTTCTAACTATGGCAGTCTGCATGCGGTGGTCGTACGACACCTCCTTGATAGCAACTCGTGGACCCTACTTGAGCCGGGGAAAGAGTTTGCCTTCCGTGCATCAGAGTGTCACATATGCAGCGAGCCTTGACATAACTCAGCCACATGGGGATATGCTTCGGTGGATTTCTCGGAGAATGAATTCTGTTCTTTCGTGGATAGTCCAAGGGGCTCAAATGGTCCGTCGTATGCCTGAACCCAGTTTGTTTTCCATTTGCCACTTGTTTCTTGGCATTCTAATCAGTGCCTGAGTGTGTTAATCCTGCGACTCCAGAACGTTAGAGCTAGAGTGACATGCCAATGCGGTTTAGCTCTTGCCAATCAGTGAAAGGTCCTGGTTCAGGAAGTCTAAGTAGCAAAGGGTACAGGGATATCGCTTGCCTTGCCCTGCATAGATATCCACTACCACATAAACTGTTTTCAGATACTTGATATCTGCGTCCATGGTCAATTTTACATTGCCTCACCTGTCCATACCACCTCTGAGCAGCTCGACTCGATATGTATTTGTCTCCTGGGCATGGAGGACCGACTTTGGGGCCAATCTATGAACTCGGATCGGACAAGTTTTCACATTCGGGGGGTAAACACCTGGCAAATGAACGGGGTGTACTTTCTCAACCACTCATCAGTCAACGGTGTGGACCAGTTAAGACCTCGCGCTAACGGCTTTCGCCACCGAGTCTTTTCAAAGACCTTTTCTGCGATCTGTCTAAAAGATCTTGCCATAACCACGTCAAGATAATGTCTTGCCATTAGTCAGGGACTTTCAAGATCTTCGGACGTGAGCACGCCTGTCCAGCAGAAGAACAGACAGACGCAAGTGTTTTCGGCGAGACGCAGGATCCTCTTTTGAATTATTGGATTCGATTGCAGATCGCTCAGGTTACATAGGAGAATGATTCGGTGAGGTGTGGCGTTACGCGCTACTGCATACATCTGCCCGGGAGCGTCTGGATCCCTTAAGCAGGCTTCATGAATGCTTCGACCGTTTCCTAGATTGGTAGACTTACCAGTACAGAAGCCAAATCCAAGTTGATCGGACTCTCCGTCTATTTCTCTGAATAGGATAAGGTATATGGCGACTCTGGAACGCTATCAACCGTAATGCAGTTCTTGGGTCAAGTGGAATGTTCTATATGTTGTCAAAGGTAAAGTCAGTCCCATCTATGACTTTCCTCTCGCGCGAGGGATGGCTAGCAGCGAAATATTGTCAGTATCTCCAATGGCTATTTGTAGGCGCAAATACACACCCTTGAAGAATCGTCGCTCGAAATCGACTTGATTTGCTCCCAGATCATCAGACACTGTGATGTCAGCCCACCTCTCTGCAAGCTCTGCCCTGTCAGCGACGATTGTCGAGCAAAGCAGACGCACGGTCTTCTGAAGCACAGATATCTCAAGAACGGCTGTAACAAGCGGGTATGATTGTTGCTCCTCGTCGTGGATCTTTACTTGTCCAGCTTTCTGACCTTGCTAGAGATTGTCCTCCATCACCCACCCCAATATATTGGTCCTCGCAAGACTGAACCGCAACTTCTTCACGCCTGTGTTATCTACTACACTCTGCCGAACCTATACCCTTCTTGACTCTTCTTGACAGTAAGGCTTGTCATACTGGTAATTGCAAGATGGGAGAAATGTTTTATCGGATGCAGCCCAATCCTCTCTTACCTTACAGGTCTAGATCTTGTCCTTATTTTCGTCGGCGCGCTTCTTTGTGCTGGGTCCGAGAAGTTCCCCCTTAGTGATGACAGGGTCTGCAGATGCAGATGCAGTTTTTGACCCCTGTTGACTCTGAGAAAGCCCACTATGGGGTTGGGTCTTTGGTCCCCAGACTCGGGTTGGGCTCGGCCTGGAATGGGCATTGCCGCAGATATTAGTCTGCGGCCTCCCCAAGTTGAGGAATGGGAAGAACCGCTGCTGAATTTTTTGTATTGTGTCTTGCTTTTTTTTTTTTACCTCTTTAAACGCTTTCATCTGCTGGGCTCCATGGTCGCCTTGTCTTGACTGGGATGGCTGATGTCCTCCTGGGGCATTCTGCTGTGGGTGTATAACACTTTCCCTTCTTCTATCGCTTGCCTCTTGGGGTGTTGGCCAAGTTTGTTGACTTGGGCCACGTCTGTAGCTGGCTGAGGGGGTCTAGGAAGGAATGCCCCGTCCAGTGTTACCAGGGAAGTTGCCGCCTGGTTGTCTCGATCCCGGTCCTCTGCCTCCTTCACGAGGATTCATGTCCACAGAAGTTCGCCAACTCTCAATTGCGCAAATGCCCGCCGTCTGGTTGAATTCGTCGCTGCAGACAATGTCTCAAGTTGCAGGCAATGTGCAGTCAGATCGAAAGTCACTCGCAAGCTATCTCGCTTGCCTGCAATTTTGCATGAAGCCGCACTGGCTTCTTGTGTTGATAAAAACTTCTGCCGTTGTTGATTCTTCTGTTTCGCGATATCGGGTTTTGGCGTTGAGGTTGGTGGTAGAAAGTTCGCGATCTTGCTTGCCAACGGCTTATTTTTCAATCGTGCTCCAAGGCAAATAAAGAAAATCTCATTTGGCTAAACAAGTAGATAAATTTCGCCGTCTGTGCAAAGAAGGTACCCTCAAAATTTACAATTATATTCACCACAACTCTGTGCGATCTTGAAAAGTCCACTTGATCACAATACTACCGTTTACAGCGAGTAGGATACTAATTGGTGGAGAGAATATTCAACTCGCTTGTTCCTAGGCCGTTCAAAGCTACCCATCATTGCAATGTGGTTACTCAAATCTTGAAATACCTGGGAACTATACGTCTTAAATAGAACTCCAGACATTGTAGGCAGCGAATTCGTGGGCGGCGATGGAGCCTCCACCACCAACGAGAACTTGGTCTAATTTTTGCTGGAAATTTAGCTCAATGGCATCATGGTTATCTCCCGATTCGGATAAGGCTTTGGAGTTTCTCTGCACTTACCAATTATTCATGTCTCGACCCGACTCCTCTATTTTCATGCTTGATCTCTGGTTGCATTGCGTGATTGGATGTACTGGAGAGCTCAAACCGCTGTGTAAAATCAGCTTTCAGAAGAATTAAGTTTCGGCGGACCTTTTTATTTGGCTATAAGTAAAGAATCTGGATAGAGTATCCCACTTCCTGGTTGACATTCTACTGGCTTGGCGAGACCTTCATCGACAGTTACAGATTTAGGATGTAGTTGTCTTGTGAGATTGTGACATACTTGCTTCTTTACGATCCCTGTATTTTAATGGACTTAGTGACTGCAGAAGCAGTGTGATGTTACAAGTAATTGCAACGCAGAAAATTCTCTTACTGCCGAGTTCTACTATGGACTTTGCTGCTTATTGTGTCTCATCTCATGTTATGAATAGACTCACCAAGGTCGCGCTAGTGGAACATGTGCATAGTGGGAAATGGAATGGAGAATGGAGAATTTGTAGATCTCGAGTAATCCGACGAAAAGCTGAGAGAAGCCTGGGTCGTGGGAGAGACGAGAAGAGAGTACAAGAAACAGTAGAGGGGAGGAAGGAAGCTGGCCAGGGCCACGCACACGAGAAAAAGTAAAAGGAATTGAAATGATACGAAGTGGTTGCTTATACAGTGTTTAAGATTGTAGTCACTGACACTGGATCGGAAGATGTATTTTTGCCCACCAACATTTTGGACCACCAGCATCGAGCTTCCCCATATCGCGCATCTCGATGATAGCTATCACAAACCAATCCATCATTCCTCTGTCCGGAGGGGCGGCGTTGCAGTAAGTCAATTCATGACATTTTGAAGTGAAGGGACTGAAGCTCTTCTAACTGTATGTAGCAAAGAACTCGGGCCGCGCTAGTTATTGCCGAAAATCACACCGCCTTCCAACCTTCCAACTAAGTGCGCCAGCCAATCAAAGTGCTCTGCCGTGTTGGCGAAGGTGACTAAGTCTTCCACACAATAATTTCATCAAAATCTGACGAACTTTCAACCTCTGAAATACTGCACGAGATCACCCAACACCACAAACTCACCATGCCTCCAAAGAAAGCTGCACGCCCCGCCCAGGAGAACATATCCCTCGGCCCCCAAGTCAGAGATGGTAAATATCTCCCATGCCTCGAGACTCTTCCCCAATCGGGACCCCGCTATATCACCGCCTTTCCCATCCGCCGTTTTAGCATTGTACAATGCTAACAAGACTATAGGAGAGCTTGTTTTCGGTGTTGCCAGAATCTTCGCATCCTTCAACGATACCTTCGTCCATGTCACCGATCTCAGGTCCGTACACCCTTGAAGACTGAATACTGGGAGAATTGGAATACATATCATATACATGTTTGTGGAATGGTTCATAGGCTGACTTTCTGGGTGATTCCAGTGGCCGCGAAACCATCACTCGTGTCACCGGCGGCATGAAGGTCAAGGCAGACCGTGACGAGTCTTCTCCCTACGCTGCTATGCTGGCTGCTCAAGACGTCGCTACTCGATGCAAGGAATTGGGCATCAACGCTCTCCACATCAAGATCCGTGCTACTGGAGGTGAGACATTCACCTAAAGTTTTGCTTTGATCCCCTACTGACGATTTCCCTAGGTAACGGCACCAAAACCCCAGGTCCAGGTGCCCAGTCTGCTCTCCGTGCTCTCGCTCGTTCCGGCATGAAGATTGGCAGAATTGAGGATGTTACTCCAACTCCATCTGATTCCACTCGCCGCAAGGGTGGCCGCCGTGGTCGTCGTCTCTAGATTACCCGCGGGATGGTGTTTACATGACTTGGGTTTCACTGTCGATTGACAACTACGAGGGAGGACGGCATCATTTGCCTGGCCCCCAATTTGCTCTACGTGTCACATTGCAGCTTTATAGCGCAACAGTAGAAAACCAATAGTTATGAAAAAGCCTCAAGTGCAGTTCCATGTACATCTTTATGCTCTTAAACTTCATATCCGTCCTGTAGTATAACGCCTTCGCTATGCCGAGTCTCCGATCACACAAGTTACAGATCCCCCTTCCCAGCCTTAAGCCAAAGGAAAATGCAGAGCGCCATGCCAAATGCCATGCCAAATGCCAACCATTCATCCGCCCGTCAATCACGATATCCTGCCCCAAGAAGTTTTGAGATGCGCTAACCCAATGAGATACCCTTAAGTCGAAGCAGAGAGTCGAATCGTGTTGTTGCACTTGCCAAACCTTGAATCATGAATGCCGATATACTAGAACTTCCACTTAACGGCTGAACGAGAATTCCGACGAGAGACCTTCTTGCCTAGACCTAAGAGCACCCAAAGGAAATTAGAGAAACGCAACTAAAACTTTATGAGACCTTCTTCTCTTCCCTCTGAATCCAGCGTGACCACGGCTGGCGCAAACTCACCTCTCTCGTCCTCAGCCTCGAAGTCCTTGAGTTCAGCTTCAACCATCTCTAACAAGGTAAATCAGCAATCTGTTAATAATTCCGTTTTCGAGAGGATCAGGATATTGCCTCACGCGAATATCGCGAGGAATTTCCGAGAGGAAAGGGAATTCGGTTTTATACGTACCGCCGTCCTCAAGTTGGATTTTGCCGGAACGAACGTAGTTTCCTCGGAGATCCCAGCCCCATCTCCAAAGCCATGACTCCAATGCCTCGAAAGTTTTGCCCACAGCACTTTGTTGATCTGATAGGTCAGAACCTTGAGCTAGCAGTTGCTCATTCAGACGCGATTTGAAAGTGATCAAAAGCATCTTAAACTCGTTGCGGAGATCCGGCTCATAGTCGAGAATGCTGCCACCACTCATTGCTGCCTCATCGAACATCAACTCAGCGTGGACTGCTTGGATGAACTTGCAGTAGAAGACGGGAAGCTCCAACACGAGACGATATGCCTTGAACATGATCTTGACAATATGGGCCTGTCCAGAGAATTAGATACCATAGATCGAGAAACTCTGAGAGAATGGGGAGGCTTCGGAGCTGTTCTGGCTCCTGAGAAAGGGCGCGGGCTCTTGGCTCTCATGGAATAGAGAAAACAAAAGAGGGCGGGCTGTGAGAATAGATCTTACCCAGTGTTCCATGCATGCCGCATTTCCGATAAGCATGCCTGTGAGATAGCAGAATTGAATTTCTCCAATGATCTCGTCAGAATCTTCATACGTGCAGCTACCTGAGATAATCGCCTTGATATGAGAGCTTGTATCCATTGCTTGCTCGGTGCGGTCCTTCACAGCGAATCAGCATTGTCAAATTGAGGAGAACACGAAGGAGATAGTGAGTCTCGAAGGCGTCCGCGGCAGCTCTATGGCTCCTAGAAGGGGGAGGAGCGAGGAGAAAATCGCAGCATGGGATAAGACCTACCCGACCTCTAGAAGCCATTGAGAAGGTTCGGTCGGCCTTTGGAAAGATGAAACCAAGGACCTCATCTCTACCAGCAGATAGATCTGCAGACTTGATATCATGGGTAGAAGAGACTTGCCAGTGGTTCCACTCGTGACCGGTGATTTTAGTAAGAAGAGCTCCTTTCATGCAGGAAGTCAGTTGTTGCCATTCACCTGCGGCTGTAGCATGAGCGGTGGTTTGACTTTCCGAGCCACGAGAAGAGGACAGGTCATAAGACTGGAGTCTATTCTCGAACTCGGGAAGGCCCTTTCGTTGAATGCGAATCTCGGCAGCACTAATCTCCCTGTCCACTGTCAGTGTCACGGTCCAGAGGTCAACTTTCTCTTCGTGGCGGTACAACACCCACTCGCCTAACCACGCTGGCTACAAAAAGACAAAATTACTCACTCCTCTAGAACCTCACCGTATCTGTCCCATCTCTTCACAATGATTTCACCAAATTGGTCGGAAGCCTTCTTCGAAGACATAAGCCAGAAGCCACTGCGAAGCGAGGATTTGCCCGAACCACCCCAGATGAAGTGTGCTCCTGGCGGGATATTCTTGATACCCTCAAACTGCCCCTTCTGACTAATTTCCAGGCACCGCGAGTCATAGCCAAAGAGAGATCTTGCAGGAATGTCTCTAACAATGACAACATCACCTGATTTCAGACACTCATAGGTTTCACCGGATGGAGCGCGAGTTGGCGAGGGAGAATGGACGCGAAGGGTGCCCAGCGGACAGGTGCCAACCGCATGGATGGAGTGTACAGACTTGCCACTGATAGATTTGCCAGATCGATCGGAGTTTGACTTTGACAGAGTACAGTTTTCCGCAGCCTCGACAATGCCGGAAGTTGAGTCACTACGAGCACGTCCACGGTCCATCTGCTCATCAGCCTGAGGAATGGATGAGAGAACATTTGTGATGCCTGGGTGGCCTTGGTTTGCGTCATTGCTGCCGTGACTGTCATTCGATTTGATGGATAGTTTCCGAGAGAGGGCAGAAGCCTGCTCTTTGACAGTTGAAGGACTACGTTGTATGGAGATTTGATTTTGCATGAATGTTGAGTCATTCTTTGACGGGTAGTCACCGATCTTTGGGGGTGTTGACGTGACCAGGGGAGTTGCATGGAAAGCACTGTCAGACTCCATGGAAGTCCTGCTAGTGTTTGGGCTGCCAGTACCAGCCAGAGGATCATTGCTTTGTTGCGCCATGGTGAGCAAGGAGCAAGTTGTTATGTGGTGACGGGGTGTCGTTGATTGCAAGCAAAGCTCTGCAGTGTCGGCACGAACGAGACAAGATTCCCGTCGGGATGGATTGTGACGTGCCTAGCGCCGGGGGGCAGAACCACTAGCGGCAATCCTCGCCTTGCAAGGGCAAGAGAATCTCAGTTTTCATGGCTTTGGTTGTGGATTAAAAACCCCGGAAGACCAGACAGGGTCAAAATCCTGGGAAGGATCACTCAATGCCTGTTGAGGTGGTGTATTGAATGCATGGAATTGAGAGGTGCCTGGGTGTAGATGTCCGGAGAGACAGTTTGAGCTTTGTGTTGTAGATTGTTATCGACAGGATCAAGCACAAGCTTGTTTAGATTTTAAATCAGTCTGGAATTTTGATAGTGGAGTTTTGGACAAGGGTCTCTCGATCAGTGCCCATCGGGAATAGCGTCGGGGAAGATGTGCGCCACATTGAGGCTCAAAGTACCCCACAATCTCCTTTCAACTCTCTTGATCGGCAAGACGCTTGGAGCCCACATACAAGAGTAGCTGAAGCAGAGCCCCAAGCTTCTGGAGACTCTGGTTGGCCCCGCATCGCACAAATGGCGAGTGCTCAGCAGGACAATTCGAAAGCATCTGTAGATGCTCCCCCTGTTGAGAATGGTCGAGACCCTGCCTCAAGCCCTGGGGAGGATGAGTGGGACGAGGAACGGCTTGAGAAGGCGATGAACATCTTGAAGGAGATGCATATCCAAGTTGGAACCCAAGGTCAATTGCGGTGGGCCTATTGCTGATATGTGCTCTAGCTACGTGGATTACGGACCGCGGTCCCAAGGCTCATTGCACCCCTGACAACCAAGCAACCGTCGCGTATGTATTGCAAAGTCCCTCCATCACTCTCTCCTCCCAAATCTGAGAAATCGCAAACAAGCAGCTAACTCCATTTCCAGCCGAGACGCTCTACCGCGAGTTTAGGAGATCCACCAGCACTGCGAATCAAGAACTGCAGCAGTTCTGGAAGTTGATGAATGACGAAGAGAGCCTCAAAGTCCTTGAACAAGCCAGAAAGAGCAGGGCTGAGAATCCAAACGGAATCAAGCCATGGAAAGTTACAGAACACCCAGACTGGGCCACGAGGGGCACATAATTATAATTTACGGGGTGGCATGTTGGACAAATAATTTTGGGGCTTGAAAATTACAGCCATACAGTGTATGGCTATTGGCATCAGACGGGCGTTTCGGTTCGCGTCTTTGCGAAGCAAGGAGTTTTCGAGGGAACCTGGGAGTCCTCTACGTGGGAACCTGGGCAGAGATGGAGTCATAAAGCAGAGAGCTTGGACGGTCACACTGGCGCTTGGATCTTGTTGGTTTCTGGGGGCCTTTGACTCGCCCAGTGTTCGAGAGATGCCTGAAATTCTCTCCGGAGGATTGTTGGTTTCTGATACTGGGACTGGTTGGCGTGGATGTAAAATTGAGGGTGTTGGGGGTGAGGCACTGTGCAAGCCCGGGTCGTGACTCGGAACAGTTAACAAGACCCAATGACTCGCGTCACCAATAAAATTAACAGTACCTATCTATGTTTTCCAATTTCAGGAGCCCGAGTCAAGTCCAAGTCCAAGTGAATGACTGGAAGGTGATTCTTGAATTCTTCGTTAGCCGACTTGCTTGCGTATCTCTCGGCACTTCAGCACTTGGGGCTTTTCTGATAGGCAGCCTCGCTTAATTACTGTAACCCCTCCAAACCACGCACCTCATCGCGACAATTTTGCAAAAATTCAAGAACGCGCGCCGGACTCCACAACCTCCCACCTACACGCAAATATGTCTCGATTTTTCCACGGCGACAGCTCGAGCGAGAGCAGCTCATCGGACGAGGAAGAGCTCTACTCTGAGGAAGAAGTCGAAGAGAAGGTTGCCTCCGAGGACGAAGACGAGGAGGAAGAAGATGACGAGGATGAGGACTCTTCCAGCGAGGACGAGGATGGCGCAAAGAAAAGTGGCGCAAACAGATTCATGCGAGACGCAGAGTCAGAAAGTGACGAGAGCAGCGATGAGGACCGGGCCAAAATTGTGAAGAGTGCCAAAGATAAACGATTGGAGGAACTGGAGGCCACCGTCAAGGCGATCGAAAATGGACAGAAGATCAATGACTGGGGCGTTATCTCTACAGGTATGTGATGCTGGGCAAGTATGGCCAGTCAGTGGCTAACACAATGACCAGAGTTCGACAAGCTCAATCGACAGGTGGTCAAACTCGTACAAGCTGGCAACACCCCAAAGCCATATATCAGGGCCATTGCAGAACTCGAAGATTTCATGAATGAGACCATTGCCAAGCAGAAGGTATCGACGAAGAAGATGAATGCGACCAATGCTCGAGGCCTCAACGCTGTCAAACAACGAATCAAGAAGAACAACAAGGACTTCCAGAAGGACATCGATGCGTACAAGGCAGACAAGGATGGATTCATGGAATCTGACGAGGAGGAGGAAGTCCCTTCCCCGAAGACCAGAAAGCCAAAGACGGTGCCTGGTGCACTTGATGTTGCATTCGACGATGACGATGAGGGGTTCTCAACCGTTGGCAAGGGTGGACGGACACTCCAATTCACACCCGAGAGCATTCTCAAGCATCTAAGAACTATCATGGAGTCTCGAGGAAAGAAGAACACAGACAGAACCGAGCAGATCAAGATTATGGAGAAGCTTTACGAAGTGGCCACCACCCCCTATCAAAGAGTTCGAGTTCTTCTGACCCTTATTTCCACACGATTCGACTTAAGTACCGGCGTGCAGACTTTCATGACCCAAGAACAATGGAAGGCTGCAGAACAGGAGTTTGGCAATCTTCTCAAAGTCCTCGAGTCAAATAGAGAACTCGTTGTGATTGAGAACGCGGAAGAATGGGAGGAGGATGATAAGGCTCCAACGATTACTGAGGGAGAAAAGTTCAAGATTCCTGGCAGCATCGTCTCATATGTTGAAAGACTCGACGATGAGCTCACGAGATCACTCCAACACATCGATCCCCACACGGCTGAATACATCGACCGTCTTTCGGATGAGGGAGCTCTCTACAACAACATCGTTCGAACTCTGTTGTATACTGAAAATCTCAAGAAGGATGAGAGTCTGCAAGTCTCCCAAGACAGTCTGAACCGTATTGTGATGAGAAGACTGGAGCACGTCTACTTCAAGGTCAGTCGGCCGGTTCTATGTACTCTTCACACAACTAACTTTCGTTGCAGCCGTCAGCAGTAGTTAAGATTCTGGAAGAAAATTGCTGGAAATCGATCCCCACCACCTTAGATTCTGCTATCACACCACGCAGCGAAGTTTCAGATGCCACTGCTCTAGTCAACGTTCTCTGCAACTACCTTTTCGTTAATAGCGAAGGCATCATCCGTGCCCGAGCAATGCTTTGCCAGATTTATTTCCTTGCTCTGCACGACAATTACTACAAGGCTCGCGATATGATGTTGATGTCTCATTTACAAGAGACCATCAATGCATTTGATGTTCACAGCCAGATTCTGTTTAATCGAACTCTTGTTCAGGTTGGCCTCTGCGCCTTCCGAGCTGGTCTTGTCTATGAGGCCCAAACAACCCTCCAAGAAATCTGCGGAAGTGGCCGCCAAAAGGAGTTACTTGCCCAAGGTGTCATGATCCAGCGATACAATCAGGTTTCGCCCGAGCAGGAGCGTCTGGAGCGACAACGCCAACTTCCCTTTCATATGCATATCAACTTGGAGCTCCTGGAGTGTGTTTATCTCACTTGCAGCATGCTACTTGAGATACCTCTCCTTGCACAAACCGGCTCGTCGCCCGATATAAAGAAGCGAGTCATTAGCAAGACGTACAGACGTATGCTCGAATATCATGAACGACAAATCTTCACTGGCCCGCCCGAGAACACCAGAGACCATGTCATGCAAGCGTCGAAAGCTTTGGCCGCAGGCGAATGGAAGAAGGCTACCGAGTTCATCCACTCTATCAAAATCTGGGAACTTATGGCAAAACCCGATTCCATCAAGGCAATGCTTTCAGAGCAGATCCAAGAGGAAGGCTTACGAACATATCTATTCACCTACGCCCCTTACTACGATACACTTTCCGTCAAC
This sequence comes from Hyaloscypha sp. PMI_1271, assembly GCA_021399465.1. Classification (NCBI taxonomy): domain Eukaryota; kingdom Fungi; phylum Ascomycota; class Leotiomycetes; order Helotiales; family Hyaloscyphaceae; genus Hyaloscypha; species Hyaloscypha sp. PMI_1271. The sequence continues at coordinate 58,493 of JAJTUS010000092.1, forward strand.
ACGCTCTCGTCGATGTTTGAGTTGACCGACCGCAAGGTTGCTGCTATTGTCAGTAAGATGATCAGCCACGAAGAGCTTCAAGCTGCTCTTGATCAAGTCAACTCTTCCATCATCTTCAGGAAGGGCGTTGAGTTGAGCAGATTGCAGAGCTTGGCTTTGACCCTCAGTGACAAGGCAAGTGGTCTCATCGAGAGCAACGAGCGGACACTGGAGACGAGAACACAAGGCACAGCTAATGCTTTCGAACGACAAGGCGGCCGAGGCGGACGCGGTGGGAACAGGGGAGGCCAGCGCGGTGGTCGAGGGGGAGGACGAGGTGGCGGATCTGGCGCTCCTCGACAAGCCGGCGGTACTCAATTTACCGGTGGTGCACTGGGTGCTGCGGTCAGAGCCTAATTTGTTGATTTACTGCATTGGGACTGGATGTATGGGCTCCGTGCTCTCAAGGCGTTTAATAGAGCTTGCAAAAAGCTTTCATTCATGTTTTTAGAAAACAAAGATCACCTAGTTGCGTAGAGTCCTCTTTGCTTGTCGTTCGCGGCTTTTCTGTTCTTTGGACTTGTGAGATTCTCACGGGCTTGGAAAATATCCAAGCGGAGTTAAATAAACACTGTTGAATGTGAACTAATTCCAATCACAGTCGGGACAGTGCAGCAGCCCATGATCTCCCCCAGACCACTATCCCTTGTCTTTCTGTGTTATCTTCATAGCCGTTCTCAGGTAAAGCTGCCTAAATTATAAACAGAATTCGGCCCCACGTTTTCAAACTGAGTCCTACTGTTGATATAGTTCCATCCAAACCAAGTGTCTTGATTCAAAGGTTGATTCACAACAGTCATCTAAAAAAAATTCGTCAGTCATTTACTTCTCAAACCAACCCCAGATCGACCGAAGCAAGGAGAAAAGTTTCTACATACTACGGCAGAATCATGATCACCGTTATACCCCCAAGAAATCTGCCACCCGCCAGAATGAGCATCATCGCCATTGCAGCGATAGGCCCCGAAGCTGTTCCAGCGTGGGTCGCTGAGAGTGGCGTTCTGTGATGAAACGGGACTTCCGTAGTCTCTGAGACGGCAGGTGAAGTCGGGCTGGGCGTTGGTGGCCGAGATGATGAATTCGTAGGAGCAGGATGGAGAGGGGAGGGTTAATGGGGTGCAGTCTGAGGCAGTTGTTAATGTTAGGGAAGGGAAAAGCGGAGTGGAAGGGGAGGAGGACCTCGAGCTAGGTTTTTGATTGTCCAGAATACATTGGGTACTGTGCTGGATTGTTGTTGAGAAGGCGCCGCGAGCGTGGTGATGGTAATTGCAGAGAGTGCTAGAAGGAATTTGGAGGCCATTTCTTTTTTGGAGGTTTTCGAAACGACGTTGGAGAATGCGGAGCTGAGATGCTCAATGCTTTCGAAACAGATTTGAGAGAGGACATTGGTTGTGGTTTTATAAGAAGGCTCTCTGGATCACGCAGCAATCTGTTTACACGAGAGACGACTGGATGCAAATTCTTTCAGGCCTCGATCTGCGGTTTCCAAGAGATGGTGGAACATTCCTAATACGAACTTGAACTCAGTCCACGATTTTCCTTCTCGAGAGCAGAAAGGCCGAGAAGGCCCGATACTTGAGTGTGAGGTGCGATGGCATGTTTTCTCTCGATCTTGAAGAGTGGGTTCTCTCTTTTGCAGCAGAGGCTATGGTTTTTCTTATAAGCTTCTGAGGACAAGCTGTATTATCTCAATTCATCAATGGGAATTTGCAGCAAATTCGAATAATGTAGGATGGAATGAAACTGCCTATACTGCACTTCCAAACCTTTCTCACCTGAGGCACATTCCTACTGTGCCACTTCGTATGAACTTTGATCACGAAACATATCAACAGAGTCTCCAAGGGTAGGTTGGGAGCTTCCAGCAGCTTCATGTGACGATTGAATAAGGGAGTTCTGTTACTCCGTACCGTTGTTTCCGTCATACTGATGATCACTCGAGGAATGTTGGGCAATCGTTTCACAGGGCAGTCGCCGGTCCGAGAAATGACGAATAGAAGTAAGACAACGAAGCAACGTTGAGTATGGGTGAAGATCTGTACGACAACAACATATCTCCGCTCGAAGAAGTCATTTCTCTTCACGTAAAACTACTGGCTGCTTCTCCATTGAGCTCTTCATGTTGAACAATCGCCTTGCGTTCCTCAGCGATGAATTTTCTGTAGATCTAGTCATTAGGGCGGATGCAAAGTCCCCAAGACATGCACACCTTAACGAAAGACTTATCTGTCGAACTTAAACCTCCATTTTCTGCCACGAAATGCTTGTCATGAGCTCACAATCTCTTCTTTTTACTCATTCACCTCAACTTTCTCCAGACTACCTCCTGACCCCAGCAGCCGTGACATTCTTGGGGTGTTTTCTCGTCAGAATTTCTAATTCTAAGAGCACATAATCTAGTGTTGTCGTCAAGGCTAATATTAACGTGTGAAGAGAGCCCTCTGGGTTGTGAGCTAGGGATGAGTCTGAGAATTAGCAGTCGACTACAGAACGCAGATGTCTTTATATTGTATCAAGAACTTGTTTGAAATTTCCAATTTCTGAGAGAGCATATTGTCTCAGGTGTAGAAGATGAAGCATGGTACTGTTGCCGTGCGCAATGGAAAGGATGGACATAATGGTCCCTGTGGTGGCTGGAATCTCGGCAGGACTGGGGCATGGTGATCAGTTGAAGAGTGTTCGGGAGGTTTAAATCCCCTGAGAAAGAGCTAACATTGGGATTTATAAGAGACGCTGATGTCGTCATTTGTTCTTCGAGGTATCAGAGATTCAAAGTCAGGCATCGAGAGGCATCAAGTCTCTTGCAGTATTCATCGGGTAGGTACTTTGCCTCGCTTAATTAAAGGGGCCAGTGTTTATCAATCACGAGAAGCGGAATTCAAAGTGGCAGTTTAGTTGGAAGGGTTCGGGTTAACAGTTTTTTTTCGGTGGCTTGAACTCTTTTTTGTCCACAAAAATTGAAGCGAGCTGTTAAGCAAGGTTGGTGAAACTATTCAGGATCTTCATCCCTCACTATCGCTTGCAGAGTCACTTTGCGTATCAGTCGAATTCCGAAATGAGATGGTAGGAGGGCCAGATAATAACAGCACCAGAAGATATAAGACACACCATTTAGAACTCCCGACTTTGGTCGCGCGAAACTTAGATTGGTATCCAGCTCGCAGAAACTCCCTCTCCGATGGACCTGGAAGGGGTTGGAAGGGGTGATTGTTTCCCTGAGGCCCCTATTAGAAACACTTTATTAGGTTGCTCGATGCGTAAGTCGCAGGGTTGAGTGTTATGATGCATTTCACCGATCTGTTGCTTTTGGAAAGAAGTTTCTTTTCCGAGATTGGCACTCAATCAGAGTATTTTAGGTTCAACGAGTGGATCCTTGTTACAGCATGGTTTGAACGCCTCCATTTCAAGGCGCATGATTTTTTTTACAGAAACAATTATGTGTTGTATGCTCATTGCTGATATATCTTCCAGGGTTCTCGTAAAAGAACTGGCTAAGCGTAATTCATATGATACACTCCTGACAATCACACTCTCCAGATACCATGCAGGGTTATTCTGATGCAGCGGCGTGCTGTTCGTAATCTTAGGAAACCTACTACGAATTGATGGCATCCCGAACCCCGTGAGATTGCCGAAAAGGGGCGAGCCACGTGATTTCTCCTCTCAGAAGAGATTGGAAATGATTGCCGGAAAAAGGATTGAGAAAGAAAGAAATTGTACACACTTAATGTATTGGTATCTGCAACTAGTATTTACAATACGGCTTTAATCAACGCTGAAGCAACCTTTTTACCATGCGCCTAATGCCGACGTGTATTTCATGAAGGGCGTTATGTTTTGTACAAAGCAGTCTTCTCTATAGTTTGGCTGCTGTTTGCGAACGAGCAACCGTGACCTTGATGAGCCCATTGGGCCCTGATTGAGGGGCGTAGACCTCGGCATCCATGCCGGTGTTCTTCAGGCCCTTGTGCCAGCTCAAGTCTGTGGAATCTCAAATCAGCTCTAATTCTCGAGATAGCTCCATTAAAACATACCAATTTCGAAATAGTGCTTATTAGGGAGGGAGTAGTCCACGTTTTCGACTTCTGGGACGGCCTCCATGATGTACTCGCACATCTTGTACATAGTGTTCTGGACGGACGGGCTGTCTTCCTCGGCAAAAGTCTTCATCGTGATATCTCTGGCGTCATCAAAAGCCTTGTCGAACTTGGGAACAGCTGCACTAACTGCAGCAATATTAGGGTATGTCTTCCAAGACCAATTGGCGTCGACTTCAGTTGACAGAATCCTGTCCCAGACCTCAGGAAGTGTGGTGTATTCATCTCGAACGAAGCCGTGGAATTGCGAGCCCGTGCTCTTCAGCACAAGCAAACCGGCGATGCCACTGCGGATTTCGAGTCCCTTTCCTTTCCGCGCTACAACCTCGACGTTACGAGTCTCGGCTCCATCACGGTAGAAAGAGTGTGGGTGTGGCTTGCCATCTATCGTCATTCTTGTCCAGCGGTGTGTGACAATTTTGATGTGCGCAGCGGTCAGGTGAGAGTATGTTTCGATGAAGTGAGTGCCGAGAATGCTGCCAAAGAGCTCAGGAGGGGTGACGGGGTGCTCCTTCGCCTTGATGTAGACGGTGTTCTTCATAGAGTCTGTAGCAACAACCACGCTGTTGTCTGCCTTGGTGTATCTGCAGATAAATGGTTAATTCCGAGAATTCAAGGAGATTGAGGGATATCATACGAGGTCTCGATAGCACCCTCCAATAACACGCAGACGGTCATCTCGGTGACAGTTTGCACGCCCGTCTTCTCATCTCGCTCGACTTTATAGACGCGGACATTGTCCTTGCCATAACGAGCAGAAGCAATTGAGGCCATTTTTGGGTAAGGTGTGGAAACTTAAGTCAATGTCAATTGGCAGGGATGTACTGAAAGCAAGTGCTGTGGCTTAAGTCCGGTAGGGTTTGAATGTGTGAGATGATACTTGATTGAAGTGGATGGGAGTTCGAAAGCGGGAGCTGGGAGCTTTATGTACCCGCAGCCACAAGTCTTATCTGGAAAGACGGCACAGCTGTCGACTAGGAGATCCAGATTCCGGCCAAAGCAACTAAGACATCTAGCAGATAAGAGACGTCTGATAGGCTGGTTCGTCGGTCAATGTGAAGGCGTCGTCGGTTGGATCGAGGTTCGCTCGGAGGCGGCCGAGCCAGCCTTGCGCCGAGTTTAGTTTGCAGTAAAATACAGAATTCTATAAGTCTTGGGTCCTTCAAATCTTCATTCCTTGCAAAGTTTTACCTGGTCTCATAGGATGCAGAGATTTTGAAACAAATCTTCTCGTGAATTTCATCTGTTGAGTTGGGCTTTTCGGTTTGGCAAGGCTGACATGACAGGCTGTGAAAATCCCCGCTTGGCGGAGCTGCTTCGTCGTATACTTCATCGTACGATCATCCGAGCAGATCGTGATGAGCCCCGCATGCCTATCATTGGAAGGACCTCCTTGTACAGTAAGTGCCCGTCGGAGGGAAAGAGAGATATTACTATGCGGTTTGGAACAGGTGAATGCTCTGCTGCCAAAGGGGTAAAGCAGCTCTGAAATCTCTTCTTAAAGCAGTCTCTCATGCCCTTTGCAATGTTAATAGAGCCAGCCGTATCCGATCGACCCCCTTTCTCGCCCAAAATGTCGGCCCTGTTGCTCGTGTGCTTTATCATTCATGAATAGCCGGCCAATTATCATCGAGAGGCAAGACATCGGACGTTGTCGAAAGTGTTTTCAAGCGGGAGCTTCGCGAGAATTGGGTCCGTGCATTCGAGACTTGGAGAGAGCCTGGCGACAACGCTGGATGCTTGAAACAGAATGATATACATACAGTGAACGCCATCGCATACAACGAGTCGACGTAGAACCCTACGGAGAATTCTTACACTACGTAGATCATTTTGGACCCCGATTCCGATTCCGTCGCCGAGTCTCTCATCCGCAAGCTGTCCCTAGACCACGCTATCCCCTCACATCTTCCCCACGATTCTCTTACATTGTCAGCAACGCATGTGTCCTTCATCGAATGCGGCCCGAAATACTCATTTAGTTGTGTGGATGAACTCCGCGGTCCATCCTATACCTTCCATACACATGCCACCTCCGGACGAAAGACGTTGACCTCAACCCCGTCGATGGACAGATGGTTGGACCACCGAGCATTCTGAGCTCGTCTGCGACGACGACTCAGAAGTCATTTTACACCCAGCAGTCGACCCCGTATAATACGAATGGCGCGAAAATTCCTTCTGATCGAGATGGCCTACAACCAGGCGCGCTCGCGAATGGCGCCCGTTCGAATTCCAGCTTGTCATTTGGGCCCCGCGGCTCATCACTTGCTCCTTCCCCAGCAGCACCTGGCAGCTTCAGTTCAAACATGCGAAATCAGCTTGCACCTTCGAGGACCGGCTCCGGACAAGACATCAATGCCTCGATGGTGAACCTGGAGAGACTCGATGAGGATGATGGCCTGGTATCGGAGCAGGTCCTTGCGACTCTTCGTGAATCGCTGAACCGAGAAATGAAGATTAAGGAAGGCAGTGAGAATATGCTGGAGGCACTGAACACGAAGAAGGCAAAACAGACCAAGGAACAACGGCAGAGGGTGGAGGCAGAGCTCAATTCTTCCAACCAGAAGATCAAGGAGCTGAGGAATCAGATAACGGAGCTCCAGAGGCCGAAACCACCCACAACTCCGACAAGGACGCGCATGGATGTTATTTTTCAAAGCAGTAATGGGCTACGGTCTCCCCACAGTGCTACGAAGAGTGCTACTGGGTCGGAATTTGATGAGCCAACCGAGTCGCCCACCTACGCTCTCGCTGAGATTCTACAAGCGCTGGAGGTCGAGGGGCTCACTCCGGATTACTATGTTGGCCATGCCAATAATCTAGTCGAGCTTTTCAAACGGCATCCGACTCTGAAATACGATCTGGTTTGGTCAGTCTTTGGCTTGCGGATGCAGGTGATGCTTCTGAGCGAGAGCAGAGAAGTTGTTGCTGCTGGATATCGAATGACGAGATACGCAATTTCGGATATCAGCTCGTTGCAGAAAATAAGATCGCTCAATATTGATTATCTGGTCGTCCTGTAAGTTGACAGTATTTGTATTGAGTGATTTCTGCTGACCATGAGCAGTTCTCTAATTAAAGAACGAAAAGCCGATGTTGAACGAGAACAAGCCTTGAAATTTGTCCGCGCCTTTCTAGATGTCAAAGACGGGGTCAGTGAGGTGTCAAGAGCTGTTGTGAGGACCATAACCTCAGTCGCCGAGCACACTGAGGATCGATTGAAAGCTATCTGTATAGAGACTTTGGCCGAGATCATGGTCCGAAACCCGGCCCTTCTCGTAGCTTCGGGTGGACTCAGGCCCTTGGCAGATGCTTTAGGGGAAGGGACGTACGAGGCCTCGGGAAGTCTTACAGCAGCATTCCTTTTCCTACTGGATGCGCCACAACGCCGGAAATATCTCCGCTCGGGTTATGAACTCGAGGTTCTATTTACCGCTTTCACAGATTCTCTGTATGCCAAGGAGAATATCTTGAAACAAAATTCGAAAGCTATCTCGTATGCATTGAAGTCCTGGCCCGGTCTCATGACTCTTTCGATGTACAATTTCAGAGCTATACGATCCTTAGTCTCCTGTTTGATGCTGCCGAACCCTACGATTCGAGAAACAGTCATCGATCTTCTCTACTCGCTGCTCCGGATCAAATCTCCATTTTGGGCAACCTCTTTCTTAGCTGGCCGGCGACTAACAACGTACGGGCGAGTCGCTACCCTCAAAGCTGCGCCGCAGAAGACTGCGCAACCTGTGGAGGAAGAACCTGGGGAGAAGAGTTTCGTAGACCACTACACGGCATTGTTACTCGCAGTCTTGATCGCATCGGATATGTTACCAGGTCTTCTACAGGTAACTCGAGACGCCGACAATTCGATGCTGAAGCGAAAGACGACACTACTAATCGGAGAAGTCTTGAAGCTTGCCGATAGCTTACTACCCTCAACTTGGAGTGCTGATCTGCAGCTCCTGCCGGAGCTTTTTTCTGCAGCCTCTCATTTTGGAGACAACGAACGATTTGATGCGACCGGAACCGTGTACCAAATCAGCAGTGTTAGTAGGACATTATACCGGACAGTACCCGCTGCTGGAAATATCTTAGCAAGCTCAATCAATAGCAGCCAGGACAACCTGGCTAGTCTCGAGGACCAACCGAAGAGCAACCCGAATGTCACGCTAGATGAGACCACCTTCCGTCAGTTATTGGTTGAGACGCAAGTCTTGTCAAGTACGAACCCAACAAAATGGAAATGGGACATTATCTTGAAGATCATTGAGGGCCCATTATTGAACGGCAAGCGTCTGGACGAAGCTATCAAAGCATCGAAATTCATCAAGCGAATCATGAGCTTTTACCGGCCATTCAAGTACAAATTTGCCGAGGTCAGAAATACTCGAATTACTCAGAAATATGTCAAGGTCGGTTGTGCTCTTATCCACACTCTTCTCCAAACTGTGGAGGGTGTCAGATACCTTGCGGACAACAAGCTACTCAGGCAGATTGCCGAGTGCCTGGCACAGTGCGATCCAGTAAGTTTTAAAAACCTGCGAAGTTTCTGTGAAAGCAAGACTAATATCATTCAGACCAGCGGATTGACGGCTCAATCTCCAATGTTCTCAAAAGAACGCCTACAAGAGACCCTTTGTTGCGGGTATTTTGCAATGCTGGGTACCATGAGTGGAGATTTAAAGGGCTTACAGATGCTGGATCGCTGGCGTATGATTAATATGATGTATCACATCATAGATCTCAAACAACGTCCTGATCTCATTAAACTTTTGCTTTCGAATTTCGACTACAGTTTGCCAGGTCATCCAAGAGTTCTACTCTCGAAAGCTCTAACTGCAGGGTCGAAAGAGATACGCATCTATGCAACGAATGTTCTGAGAAAGTACTCTAGTCGATCGAGAACAAATGGGCCGGGTAACCAAGGTGTTGGGGATTCCAAATGGGCCATTCAGCTCCTTGTGACGCAATTATACGATCCGGAAGTGGAAGTTTGTGCAACTGCAATTAAGATTCTGGAAGAAGCCTGCAATCGAAAGAACTACCTAGAGTATATTGTTGAGTGCAGGCCTGCACTGGATCATCTTGGAGAAATTGGGGCGCCTTTACTTCTGCGGTTCTTGTCAACTTCCATTGGATACCATTATCTTGACGGCTTAGACTACATCAGTAACGAGATGGACGACTGGTTTCTTGGCCGAAATGACACATATGTTGGTGTGATCGAGGCAAGCTTAGCGCGCTCTTTTGTTGAGGTCACGGAAGAGACCTCAAATCGTTTGAGCATGGATGTCGACAGCTTTGAATTGGAAGGCGATAATGACGCTCATGTACCACCACACTTTTACAGGGAGTTGACAAGGACAAAAGAGGGTTGCAAGCTTCTCCGTGACAAGGGTCACTTTGAAGAATTCGCAACGACAATTCGCGAATATGGTATGCTCTCTGACGATTCAGAGTTGATATTGAAGGTCAAGGGCTGCTTGTGGGCCGTTGGCAATGTTGGATCCATGGAGCTCGGCGCCCCGTTCCTGGAAGAATGCGACGTGGTCGAGAACATCGTGAGGATTGCAGAATCACATGAGATTATGAGTTTACGAGGGACGGCATTCTTTGTTTTGGGACTGATCTCACGCAGCGTTCACGGGCTCGAGATTCTGTCCGAGTTTGGATGGGACAGCAACACGACAAGGATGGGCGTATCACTTGGCCTTTGCATACCACAGAACTTGGGAAAGTTCTTCTCGTTCCAACCGTGGAAGCATGAGAAAGTCTCCGACATTGTCATGACAGAGTCTCAGAAAGCCGCAGCCGAATCAGCCAAGACGGATGATGATATTGTCAATCTGCGAATTCTAGAGCTCATCGTTGATCTTGGGAATACAGTGCTCCAGAAGAGAGCAATGACGGAGCTGATGCACATTAAAGCGAAGAAGGTGCCTGGTTTCAAGCAACCGGCACTTTTCAAAAAGATCATGACGCTCTTGGAATCACATCACTTCCGTCTCGGAGTTCGACATTTCGTCGCAGAGCTTTTTGACAGAAGTGTCCTGCGGCGGATTGTCTTCGGGGAAGAGAACAGTGATGACGAGATGAATAGTGATGTCGATGATACTGGCAGCGAGGGGAGGACTGAACGCCAACGAAGCATTAGTGATCTATCAGGAACAGCGCCCGAGTCAGGAGTTTAAGGGAGATGCTTGTGGGATAGGATATGTACGATTATAAGACCAGGCGTATTTACGTAGGCATTGGAGGTCAAATCTGAAAGGCGTTCTTGTAAAAATAGGCATGGATTATGAGGAGACTGGCGCAGGATTGGACCGGCGGGTGAACGGTGTATAGTTGCGTTTTGGAGCGTTTCAACAAACGAGGAAAGGATTTGATGCTTGAACCATCTTTCGATCGTCCCTAACGTGTGGTCACCTAGCCTTGGATTTTCATCTTGGAATACCACAGCCGTCAAAGCAGGGTCTCCTTTTAGGCTCCTCTCCATAACACCGTGGCCTTGAGAAAGAGAGTAATTGCTCACCGAAGATCCATGTCGTCTCATTCTCGGTGAAGTCTGCCTCGTAGCGTAGGGCGAGGTAGGGGGTACGATTTGCTTCTGCACCGCCTTGTCGCCCTGGACGTTGGTCAAAAACTGGGCTGCAGGGCGACGTGGTGTCGACTGATTCCTGCAGTATTTATATCTCCCGCCTCCCACAACCTTTTCAAGAACACATCTCCTAATTTGAATTTTTCTTTCCCCTATTTTTGGCTGCAAGTGTGGACCACGAGAGCCCTCCTGCTGAGAACATCTTTGCAAGCGTGGGAGGCACCATGGCATCGCAAGTTGGCACACAAGCTTGATGCTCGTCAACTAACGAGGTGAGCAGGTTTACTGCCGAGGATATGCTGCCTGCGATAGGAGGCACCATGGAATCTGCTGCCCATGAGTATGTTGGCGTTTGATGTCATCGTGAATGGGTTCCGAACTCCCCACGATAATCCCAGACCGCCTGACGGCTGACTAGGTGCCGGGAAGATCCAATGTCTGGTACACTTCGAAGATAGCAGCATTGGGCTCTGGTCAGGTATTCCGAAATGGTCCAATTGACTGGCGCCAAATCTTGCACCACCTCGGTTCCCTCCTTTATTATTATATGGATTGTTCCCTTCTTCATCATTTCCGATGACCGTATCCTCCATCTTGACATCGAGAAGAGTAGGACCCCGGCCCTTATTGTGTCGATCACACTAGATCGAAGAACCCAGGCTGGTAGGAATGTTGTTGCCGTGCTGGCCACACTGAATCGCAGAGTTAAGGCTGATACGCATGGTGTTAACTAGGTGTCAAGAATGGCCCCTTTCGATCTTGTCGGTGAGTTTGATATTGAAAGGACCTGGATCGTCTTCGCCTTTGACACCCGAAAAGAACCAGCCATGTTGACCCCATCGGTCGGAGATATGAACCCAGCCATCCCAGCATACTCCAATGACTACAATGGTAAATATGTTGCCCGATGATGGATTGCCGTATTCTAAGCGGCGAAGTGTATCCGTGGCCACTGGAATTCGATGGTCCACTTCCTAAATATGCTATTACTCAAAATTTGATTAGACTCTGATTCGGTACGATTGTTTGCCATTTCAGCACTCTTCTGGCCTTGGGTTGGGTCCGACATCTCTTAGAAACATGGGATCCATTCATTGCCGACCTGGGAGTATTTAGCAGAACAGCAAACGCATCGAACCTCGATGCCGCCAAAGCTCCGAGTCAATCGACAGCCAACAATGGCTTCCACCTTAGAAGATTTCAACACCCAGGATGCCAAGACACTCTAGCCTTCAGACAGAACTCCGCATTCACGAAACACACGGATAAGCACACTCGACCATACAAGTGTCCAATTTCCGGTTGCAAAGTTAAAGACTTCGGCAACGTAGGAGACTTGCGACGTCACCGTCGAGAAGTCCACACTTCTCTTGCATTCATCTGCCCTGTAGTTAGATGCAACAGGCATTGCAGAGGCTTTGGATGAAAGGACAACCTCGTTCAGAATCTCAAGTGCACTCACGGTGAGGATGTTGTTATCGAGCCAGCACTTGCATCTAGCTACACAACGAATGGAAACGGGGATGTCGTCACAAGTCCCAGCGGAGAGAGCTCACCGGCTAGCGAGAGCGGGGAGTCGGCTGGCGGGGAGATGGAAATTGTAACATCGAAGTCGACGGACAAGGCGTCCTCGGTTGCTAAGCTGCAGGAGCTGCAACCGTTGAGGGATGAAGCGATGGCGAAGTTCGATGATGATATTGCAGCGTTGGAGGGAGTTCTGTCTTTCATGTAGCCCTCCACTGGAGTTTGTGGTTCGGGTGCTGCAAGGAATTCCTTTTAACAGGGCAACAATAAATCCTCTGCTTCTGACATATCATCCGAAAGCTAATGTTCCACTTGGCACACCGTGCAATCAACAACATACTGACTGACGAACTTAAGGGTTTCGACTGCTGCCTCAGTTGGAATGACGTGTGTGTTCTGATAGAGTTGTTTTGCTCAGACGAGCTTTTTTGAGGTGGCAATCCGCATTGCCTTTGGTGACAACAGGCCATCCTGATTTAACGACGGGCGCCATCTAAAAGCTCCTGCGTGTTCCTGATATACACCCATACAATGCACCTGCAATGCCTTGTGCCCTATAATACACTTCCACCCCTTCTATCAACTTCATAACCTCGCCTCCGTCCCCAGCGGCTCCTCCACCCCGGTTGGCCACTGCGCAATCCTACTCCTCCCGTTAAACTTGACAATGTTCGCCTTATACGGATGCGCCTCGCCCTCAAACGCCTTCAACCGACTCAATCTATCATCCCTCAGCCTATTCTTCGGCAACATCCCACTAACAGCCTTCCTCAACACCTCGGCACCTCCAAGCTTCTTCATCAACTCATCCATCGTAACACTCTTCAGACTCCCCGGTCTGGTGTTATGGCGATAGTATGTTTTCTGCCAGCGTTTCTTGCCGGTTGTGTGTAAGGCGTTGCAGTTTGTTACTACGACGTAGTCGCCGCAGTCGGTTGACGGGTCCCAGATCGGTTTGTGCTTGCCCATGAGGAGGACTGCTATTCGGGACGCCAGGCGGCCCAGGGAGGGAGGTGTGAGGGTGAGGGATTGCGGGTGTGGCAGGGGCCGGATAGTGGAGAGGGCGTGGTGGGGGGTGCTGGCAGAGATGTGGTGCCAGGTGCGAGAGTAGGCAAGTTTTGTCTGAAGGAGAGGGAGTTAGGAGAGCTTTTTTTGTAAATAGATTGGGTGAAGGTTACCAAGCCGTTGGTTTGAGACATCTTTGCTGGTGGCCCTCAGGCCGATTGAGTTCGAGTTGAGAGCAGGAGAGGCGTCGATAAGATGCTACTCTCGATTTCGTGGGTCGTGGTCGCGAGGTGAGGTCGTGACTTTTTGATGCCGCCAAGCCTGATCGGGAAGATTTTCTGGGTCTTCGGCGAATGGTCAATTCTTGCCGAAGCGAAGCCGCGATTTCAAAGCATGGGGAAGTGATATTCGATGACACTTCTTCAACTCCTCAAAAGCTTTCTTCGAAACGCTCTGACATCAAGGCAGCCACTCTACAGAACCCCATCAAGGGCAATTTCTTTCTAAAATCACCACCATGGTCATCATAACTCCTTTCCAGGTCAGTTCTCCGTTTTCGCCATCAGTCGTGTCACGTGTGACCTCACACTGACTGATGAAGACCCTTTTTGCAGTGCCTATGACCTGCGAGAGCTGCATCAAAGACATCTCAGGTTCATTGTTCAAGCTCAGCGGCATCCAAAAAGTAGAGGCAAACCTCAAAGATCAGCTGGTGACCATCGAGGGAACAGGTTCGTCCCATCATTTTATGCATGTCACTCGTTTGGCATTGAACCAGGCCTTGACCGTGTAATTTTAGCTGCGCCATCTGCCATTGTTGCAGCCATCCAATCGACTGGGAGAGATGCCATTCTCAGAGGTACCGGTAGTTCAAACAGTGAGTGCCTGCGATTTCACATCATCTGGTCTTTTCTTAATCATGTTGATTAGGTGCGGCGGTCTGCATTCTTGAGACGCATTCGAATACCGTGTCAGATAAAGTACGCGGTCTGGCACGGATGGTTCAGGTTGCTCCAAATTTAACACTTATTGATCTTACCATTCGAGGACTGTCTCCTGGCAACTATTGGGCTACAGTTCGAGAGACTGGGGACATATCCAACGGAGCAATTTCTACGCGGGGAATTTGGACCGATTCAAAGGAGGGTGCTCTCAAACCAAGAGGTTTCTTGGGAACTGTGCAGGTTGGCAAGGATGGCATTTGCAGTGTGTTCCTTGACAAACCGATACAGATATGGGAGATGATTGGAAGGGGAATGGTGGTGTCGAAACAGCACGAGGGCGAGGGGAAGTTTGAGAAGAATGATGAGGACACCTTGGTCGGTGTGATTGCACGGAGTGCAGGAGTTTGGGATAACGACAAAACTGTCTGCTCGTGCTCGGGGAAGACTCTGTGGGAGGAGAGGAAGGATGAAGTGAACAAGGGGATGCTGTGATGATATATGAGGCCATCAGACGAGAAATGGACTGCCAGGCGATGTGATGGGGTGATGATGATTCGATTTTACAAAAGAGGGAAAGTGGTAGAAGACTTGTAGGAACTCTGAGGCTTCGACGGCGAGTTTAATCTTACCTTTATGGTGTCAAACGGCAAGCTTTCATGCGTTTCTAGCTGCGTCTCGGGACCCTGTGAGTAGATATGCCAAGAAATGCTTGTTATCTTAATCTTTATGAGGCAGGATGCCTCGAGTGGAGGATCAAATCGACTTCCAAACAACGGGCCAGCCTCCGAAGGTGACGGCTCCCCAACGCAGAAAGCCAGCCCACGGCATTGGGTGCTAGACTTAAAGTTGAGACGAAAACGGGGGGGGGGGCTGCTGTCTTGGCGATCTTCCAGTACTGTATTTGTAATGCAGCGGGCCGTTCTGCTGTGACTTGATGAGATCTCAGATCACACTGTTGAGGTGTCCGAACGGGGACATCAAACAGGCCGATGCCCAAGCGAGTTTCGACGACTCCCCTGAGACTCGCCAAGCTTCCTGCACACAGGGACGAGGTGGGATCTGATAAGATCGAAGAGCTTATTTGGTGGGTTAAGGGCAAGAATAAGCATTTTGAGAGGCCCACGATCGGCGGTCGCAGGAGAAACGAGTCGAGACGGCGTGGTGACCGAGGATACGCGGTCCGTCTCGGACATGTCGAGGCAGGGCCTGGCTGGGGATTTAGTGGGGGGAATCACTGGATCAGGATTTAGGAAGATTGCAATTTTGGCGCGGTCTTGTGATCGGCGTGCGGTTGTTGCAGCTGACGATGCTCTTGGGAATTTGGAATTTGCGGTCATGAGGAATTCAATTGTTGGTGGATATTTGGGGCATTTCCACGGCGCCAAGTACTGATAACAGGCGAATAGACGACGAGTGAGGCGTGGTGGTGGTGAAGAGAGTGCGTCAATGCGCGTCCAAGCACCTCTGGCGTGTGGTACGCGCCCTGGAACATCAAGACGCCTTCCGAGACACAAGCGAAGCCCCTCGACGAACCAATAGTCGTGGGTTGCCGCTGATGGAACACTTGCTGCTTTGAAGGGGGCCAGCGGCCTGAACAGCGGCCGCACAGGCTTGACATGTGGGCTCTGGGGTGCTCCTCTGGCAGTGCCGGCGTCGAAGACGTTGCAGAAAGAAGGCAGAGGCAGGCTGGCAGCGCAGGGTGTGTTGGCTGTGGGAGAGGCTTGGGGCCAGGGGCCAGGGCCATGGCCAGTTGGCAGGAGAGAGGGATCCCCAGGAAAGCCAACAGCCAGCAGCGAGCGCCGAGCAGCAGCAGCCAGCAGCCAGCAGCCCACAGCCAGCAGCCCACAGCCAACCCCCCCTTCCCCCTCCCCCCCTCACACGGCGTCGACGCCCTCTACGCAGCGACCGCTCGTTGCCAGTCGCAGCGTTGCACAGGCTCATCGCTCCCTCCCTGGCCACACCCCTTCGAGCCTGTCAAAAGGCATGATTCCAGCGGGGTGGCCCGCCCCTTCCGTTTGTTGAAAGCAGCGACGACCAGCCGCCTCGTGGGTGGACAACTGGGTTTCTGGGACTGCGACTGCGACTGCGACTGGGACGGGGACCTGAATTGGAACTGGAACTGGAACTCGAACTGGAACTGGGTCTGGGACTCGACTGCACTTGACTTGACTTGACTTGACTTGGCCTGACCTGACAACCTCTCCCGCACTACACATCGACACTTCATTCTTCCTTCACACCCTCACCCACGCCCACACCCGCAATTCACATCACATCACATCACATACTGTAGTCACCTTTCCCACCCATCCCCAATCTTATATCACCATCACCCGCCAGCCCGTCCGCCCGCCCGCCCGCCTCTGCCTCCCGGACGCAGCACCAAGCCATCGCATTATTCTGGCCCACGGCAGGAAGAGCCCTCCCAAGACACGCATTATTCCCTTCCATGCATAAAGGATCCACCCACTCTAGCTTCAACAAGGACCCGCCCCGCCGTCTCCCAATCCCACCTCGTGTTACGCGCTGCACTCGTCCTCCGCCCACTCATCCCTTGCGCACTTCCAACTGCAACCACTTCCAGTACACTGCTGCTAGTCGGCAAGATCGTACCTTGCGTTTGCGTCTTCATCCAGCCCTCTTCACATTCCTTTCGATCCCTCACAACCCTTCCTGGCCTTGCTAACGATCATCGACACATTCTCTGCCTTCTACTTCTCGCCCTCGAGTTGAAACCGCACGACGTGGGCCCGCCTTGCTAATCCTTCTTCACCGACAATCCACTAAAGTAATCGAGGAACCCGCGAAACGCCTATCGAAAAACCAGCCACCAGATATTGGATAGTAATTGGGACTTTGCACAGAGAGAAGAGAGAAGAGAGCGCCGCGGAATAGCAGAGAGATCAACTTTGGGGTTGGAGCGGCGGAACACAACATTGCGCTTGCGTGAATTTTCGGCCAAGCTTTCGCATCAATTCGAGTTTCACACCCACTGACGGCTGGTCGCTCGAGAAGCGACCAGCGATTGAACACCGAAGTACTACTTCTGAACCAGGAACAATCACAAATACATCTGCATAATGTCTTTGAAGCAGGTGAGTGGAGGTGCCCGGGACCCATTTAGGTTTGGATGCTCACAACCACAATAGGAAATCGAGACGTGGGTGGCAGCCCTTAACCACTACGATAATAATGAATTCGACGAAGCATTGAAGGAGTTCGATGGCATTTCGGATACATCCAAGATTCTTTTCAATTGCGGGGTCATTCATGCTACGCTTGGAGAGCATGAGAAGGCCGTACGTCTTACCGCGCCTCCCTCTGATCTGGCCGAGGGCTAATTGTGTTTAGGTCGAGTGCTATCAGCGAGCAGTTCGATTGGATCAGTACCTTGCTGTGGCATATTTCCAACAAGGTGTATCAAATTTCTTGGTGGGGGACTTTGAAGAGGCACTGGCGAATTTCAACGATACACTCCTCTACCTGAGGGGAAACAACATGATCGACTATGCCCAGCTTGGTCTCATGTTCAAGCTATATTCCTGCGAGGTCCTCTTCAACCGTGGGCTGTGTTATATTTATCTTCAACAGAAAGAAGCTGGGATGCAGGATTTCTCATTTGCTGTCAAGGAGAAGGTTGTCGAGGATCATAATGTCATCGACGAGGCCATCCGGGAAGAGGCGGAGGTAAGATATAGGACTCAGAGAACTGGCTACGCATTGCTAATATGCTCCAGGGTTACACTGTTTTCTCAATACCCGTCGGTGTGGTATATCGACCGAACCAGGCCAAGGTCAAGAACTTGAAGACGAAGGATTACTTGGGCAAGGCGCGTTTGGTCGCTGCTTCAGATCGCTCGAACGCCTTCACTGGATTTGCTGGATCTGAAATCAAGAATGTGAGTGTTGCCGAGCAGAACGATGATATATATGTTGACTGTGTAGGCTGGCAAATTTGATGTGAAGGATGATCGACCACCCGAGAATCTCTCATTCGCGGCTACGAATCTTGTGAAACCTGGTCTTCAAAGCAAACGACAACAGTCAGAGCCTCCTATGAACCGCAACGTCTTCCCTCCCACTCCACCTCCCGAATCCGAGAAGACCCAGGCTCCAAACCAGATGAGCAGAGGAGCTTCAGTTCGGAACGGTCCTAAGCCAATGCCCGCCAAACTCAACATTGAGAAGGCTCGTCCGAGAGAAGGATATGAAGTGCGAGAAAGGCAGGGAACTACGCGCACAGCCTCCGAGTCAAGAGTACCCCCAGCCCGAAGAGGCAACTCTCGTCCACCAGTGCAGAGAAGGACGCCGGAAGAAGAAGAAGATGACTACCCAGGTGAACTCTACGATATGTATTCGGGAACGAGAACGTCGCGGAGTAGCAAAGCGCGACGTCAACCACAATACATTGACGAGGAGGAGGAGTATGCCAGTGATTACGATGATGGATCCTTTGATGAAGGCGAATTCGAGATGGTTTCAAATCGCCCGCCTCCGGGGCCACGGTCTCGAGCACCCTCATCGGTGGGCGGCCGCGGTCAATCACGAAGACCCGAAATCAGGAAAATCCGAGTCAAAGTTCATGCGGACGATGTTCGCTACATCATGATTGGTTCCGCCGTCGAATTTCCCGACCTTGTCGACAAGATAAGAGATAAATTTGGGTTACGCAAGCGTTTCAAGATCAGGGTCCGTGATGACGATATGCCAAACGGAGATATGATTACTATGGGCGACCAGGATGATCTTGATATGGCTATTATGAGCGTCAAGTTGACTGCGAGGAGAGAACGTTTGGACATGGGCAAGATGGAAGTGAGTATCTCTATTCGCCTATTTTCAAAATATAAATACTAACGAGAACAGGTCTGGGTCCAAGAAGTTTGATTGAAAAAATTACGACCTTGATGAATTGAAAGCTTTCACGGGAAAGCTATTCTTGGATTTGCATTGCATCAATATATACCAGCGAGCGATCTATGCATTAACTAGAGGGGAATGGAGTACAGTCTTGGATTTTTACAATAATTTACACTACACGTCTGTGACGGCTATGTGATGGGGGGCTTCTATGTAGCCGGCAGAACGTGTTCTGCAGATCCGAGAGGAGAGATGTAGCTAGCAATACATCGTTGCGCTCTACTTTTTATGATCTATCCACGCGTGACTCGAAGCCATTCGTCACTCACCTACCTAAGACCTTCACACGCCCCAATTCTATACACTCTATCTACATCGGCATCCTCCGCATCTCCTCGATCGTCCAATACTTCCTCATATTCTCCGCCCCCAGCGTCTTAACCTCCTGCTCCAAATGCGACCAAAGCACCGTCCCCCAACTATCCATCTTCACCTTCATCTGGACCAAACTCAATTCATGCTCGCCACTCCTACAGCCCTCCAAATACTCCTCAAAGGCATCCATGCCCTTGTGAATCTCCTTATGCTGCCTCAGTAACTCCGCCGCGTTGCGCCCGGCCTTGAACTCGGGCATCTTCTGCGCGAGGAGCGGGAAGATATGCTGTTCTTCTATCGCGTGATGCGTGGACAGGTGCGAGCAGAACTGGAGCCCGGTGGAGATGAATTGTTTTAGGGAGAGGTTGGCGGGCCGTTTGTTGTTGAGGCAGGCGTTGTAGAGCATTTGCCAGGTTTGGCGGAAGTGGTTGTGCTGTTTTTCCCCCACACCCATTAGCCTTTCCCCCCTTTCATCTGATGAAGAAGAGAATGGATGATCAGATTGAGATGGAAAAGTACTCACGAAATACTCCATATGCTCCGCCATCGAATTATACGCTTTGAATTCCGCAGCGCTCAACTTGGGTAAACTGGGCTCTTCCTCTTTCTTCTGTTCCACGACCTCGTCCTTCAATTCCTCCTTCTTCCCTAGCATCTCGCACTCTTTTTCCGCTGGCTTGGACATTCTGTCGACTGGGTCGAGCTCTTCTTTATTCAGGTCTGCCATTTTGGTGCGGAAATCTTGTTGGTGCGGGGGAAGACAGGTAAAGTTGCATCTGCAGATGGGATATTGTACTGCCGGGATAGCTGCTCTTTTGGTGTACTTTGCTGTTGCTGATGCTGTGCTTCGAAGGAGAGGGGAGAGGAGAAGGGTTAGCAGGAATGGGCGCATGGAGAATGAGGAGAGGGCATGGAGCGAGGAGGAGAAACAAGGCAATATATTCAGGCTCGAGATCAGCTCAGGAATAGAGGGATCCTGATTGGTGTGGCGCAGGGTAGGCTTTTTGAAAGTCAGCAATCGATAAGCACTAGGACTCGGAGCGGAGGTTAAACTCAGTACTCGCGTCAGGGGTGTTGCCGAGGACCGATATCACGTGGTGTGGCTAATTTGACGTCGTGTCTTCCTGAGAGATATTATCTGGTGAAGGATATTAGTAGCATTGAGGTACTAAGTGGTGCTGTGGTGGTGCTTTCTCGGTGAGTAAATTGGAATTGAATTGCTCCCAAATTTTCTTTGGGAAGCAAGTAAATGAACACCAAGTGTTCCATCTCCAGCAAGGACAATTGAACAAACTTTGACGGCATCTCATTCCTTGCGGTTCTCCTCTTCTGCCTTCACGACGTCCATGCTGCCCAAGGAATATTCTACCAGCACTGATTTGATTGTACCAAATGGACTGAAACATGCAGAGGATATTGTTCCCTGCAGTTGCAGAACAATCAAAGGCATTGGATTTTGAATGTCCTCGTTTAGCATGGGACATTTGAAAGCATTTGATTCTGATTGTATCCAGTAAACAACGAACGATTGAAGTAGCTTAAAATTCAATGTACTTGTTAGTCGTAGAGCAATTGAAAGTAGTGATGTTCCCATCTCTAGAATGTTGCAGTCAATTTCAGCGGCCCCTGCCACAAACGCGAAAGATGGCATGGCCCGTTGAAAGCAATGTGATCCTGCAAGCGTTATTGGAATGTGTCATAGTGACTCCACGTCGGCGGTTTCTTCCGATGTCGTAGCCCCTATCATCAAGGCTTGATGTCAAGCACGCTTCGCTTTGCCAACTCAATTTCTTGGTCCTTGAAGGCTATCAGGTCTATCATGCTACGAGGAAACGTTTTGTTGATGTTGGGTTTCCTGTGATATTTTGCGTCTCGTGCAGCTTTTTTGAGCTTAATTGTTCCGATGCTTGAACTCTTTGTGTTTTAATCTTGTTGAGTTACTTGATCAAGCTTTCAAACGGCAAACTATGCGTCCAGCTAATGATTGCTAGCCATCGTACCGCTAGAGTAGACAAGCGGCTACAAATTAATAAAATGACAGCTGAGCAAGAGCATATTTTGAGCTGGTTGTGGACAATTAAACAGTATTCGTCACATACATGTGTTCACCCAGAATCGATTGAAGCCTCTGAGCTGTTCGATACACAAAGCACCCTCGAAATGTCCTTCGCATATAGCCAATTCGATAGTATTCGTCATAGAAATGTATTCACCTAGCATTTCGAAAAGTCCGAGCAAGGTATAACCTACGAAAAACTCTGCTCCTCTTCGGCTCCTCAACCTTGACACTCTTTCCTTGTCACAACTCTCGGTCTGATTTGGCTGAACCCCCTAGCACATACTTAAAGGGAGTACTGATTGTCCATATTTGTTACACCCTTCCTCCCTCATTCAAGGCCCTATCCGTTTCTGCCATCCCCGCTACTGGTCTGAAAACCTTGGCGGTCTGAAAATATACCTCCACGCCCCCTCTAATTCCCCACTCCAAGCCTTGCAGGGGACTCTATTGCTTCAACTCCCGCTCACAAGCCGCGCAACAGCACGCTGGTGGGAGCGTGGGAAGAACTGAGTTTTCAGGAACAATGAAAGCCAAGACAGGTGATAGTACCTCTGGCCGCCCTGGCAACAGGACCCTGCACCCTGGTCACTTAGGGTCATCTCGCAATCGCAACTTGTTGAGGTAGCAACTATTCAACCATACGCATATAAGGTAGAGCCACTGGATCATGTCAAAATGTACTTTGTCGACAGCGTAGTTGACTCGTCCAGCTCAGTGAGTATGTTATCCAACTGTTCCCCTCTCATGCTGACTATTAAAGACATACCGAAACTACACAGATATACACGGAGAGGAACCAAATTGGATGGCAATTAGATTTCTTGGAGAATTGGCGTTTTGCGTCTACTAGAGAAAGATACCCCACTAGAACTTGCATAGACGTTGGTTGTCGAATGAATTCAACAAAATTTCACTGAATCAACTCTCCCCTTAGAAATAAGGTGTTGTGAGTGCTCGCCCTTTTGCGCACTCACTCATACCTTCGGAAAGTAGAAAGGTCTAAACGGGTAATAGTTTCAGACAAGTGTGGGACTGTCGATTAGCTCGCTGTATAAAGTGTTCACTTCCCTTGGCACAATGAGCAAGAGCCGCCAAAGCGAAGCAGCCGATAATCTAGAGATATGGAATAGTGGCTTGTGTAATTGTACCAACCTGACTTGGAACGTCTTGTCCCCAATGTTACAAACCGAATGAGAACAAGGCGTTCTCAATGTTCGGAACTTGATGGGAAGAATACGTTCTTAACATTCAAAGATATATAGGAACAAACCAAGTTTCTCAATATTCAAAACTTGATAGGGAGAATAACCTTAAATTTTCACTATTCAAATTGAATACGACCTGCTTCCTCGTGCTCAACGTCCTCAATATGGGCAAGCACGTACACAATCAATGGCAGCAAGTGCAATTGCGAGGTTTATTAATATAAAAACTGCCAATGTGCATGACGCCCTCCTCCGGGCGCTGCCCTCTTCAACTGGGGACAGAGCGGCTTGTTCTTGAGTCCAACTTCTAGCCTCGGTCAAGGCTCGGTACTCGTGGTCTCGTATCCCGGCAGTCCGCCTTTTCTCCGTTGGTTTGGGTTCTCCACCTTCAGCAGGGTCCTGGCTCCTGCACAAGCAGGAATTGTCCCGCATTTAGCATTTAGCAACTATTTAAAGCCGGTCTGGCAAAGCAAGTTAATTTCGCGAGGCTTTTTCTGAAATTCCCTCCCGGTCGCTGACGATGCATGACGACGAAGCAAAGTACGGAGTCAGTAGTGGAGTCGTGGGCAACCCTGCACGTAATCAAGATGAACGACTCACTCACCAGCCACTCCGAGCACTGGGCAGTAGTGAAGGTCCACACCGCTTTGAAGCGTGAAGGTCTAAGATAAGATCGCCAAGACCCGAAACGACACCCGAGCCGTCAGAACAAGCATCCTGGAGCCCGACAAGCTTCCACCATGCGGCAGATGTTCGCAATCACCGTCGTGCCAAGCAATAGGGGACTTGTACACAGACGTAAGCTGCTGAAGGTTCCGGATCCTCCAAGCTCGCCAGCTCACCAGCTCACCAGCAAGACACTTTCCACTACAACGCCAAAAGTACGAACCCGAGCTGACCTTCGGTAGTCTGCGGATCAGGCAACACCAGGCTGGCTGAGGGAATAACAGCCTGTCCCGGGAAAGCCTCTCTGCCGCCATTGCAGACCCTGACCGGCCAATCCCATGGCCAACACTTCCTTGCTGGTCAGACAGGCTGCTTCGATTGCGATGGGGATGCCCTGAGACACGCGTCGGATTGGCCACATCGCCAGCCTGCGCCTTACTGAGTGCTACGCAGCATGCCAGCTCAATCCTGGTTTGAAACTTATCCCAATAGCCTGCGTGCGCAGCGATGAGATAAAGCGAGCCGGGCCCCTCCCTCCCCCACCTCCTTCCCCTTCTCTGTTCCGTCCACGCAAACATCACTTACTTTCCCACCACCAATCCAATCCCATCCCATTGCTTCACCAACACTCTTTCTGTATATCCTCAGATAGTTACACATCTCGCAAATATGCCTGCCCAAGAAATTCAACAGCCTCAAGCCCAGCAGATGGAGCTCCCAACCACCGGTGCTACCGAGCAACCCGTAAGCCCTCCCACCACTCATAAATGCCCAAACACAAGTTCAGGACTGACATGTTTTCCAGCGCCCTGCTGAGCAGATGACCGCCGAGCCCGTCAGCATGCGTGGTGGTGGATCAGGCGAGCTCTGCTGTGGCATGTAAGTCGATACTCCCGCCAATTGCATGCAAGTCTTGGAAGCCGAAGACTGATTTCCACTCCAGCTGCGCCGGTCTCGCATGTTTCGAGTGCTGCGAATGCTGCTGCTAAATGAACATCACGATATAATCAAGGGAGGAATGCACGTTATACCCCAGGAAGCAAATGGACGTGGCGCTGGATCGGATCGAGATAATTGTCGAATGGGCTCCCGTTGCGAGAGGGAGCACTGGCAGACTACTTTTCTTCTTAGTAGCTTGCTTTTTGGAATTTGAAGATCCACATCAACACCATCTTGCCTTTGTTCGACGAATCGCATTTGAAACACTGTCAATCTAATTTTACAGAACCCCCCCCCGGTTCATCCGACTCAGCAAAGTTGCCTTACCCATGCTATCAATTTGGGACCACTATTTTCTGTGTTTACCTTTCACCTATCTCTCCACTCCAATCGTATATCATCGATAACAGTTTCAATCGAGAAACAGAAATCCGCCAGAATTTCTCTGCCCAGGCGGCGTGAATGGTAAGGCTGAAGCGAAGCTTGTGGTTGTAGAATGCAGTTATCGGCCTTATGACAGCGTCAGAATCCCTTGCAGTGGCATAGTTTGATGGACACTACCCAGGCGCCAGATTCTGTCACTGGAATAACGTGAGAATAGGCGTGGAAACACCATGGTGGGAAGCAGTATCCCAAACTTGTCGATTGCCGTTCCATTCAATTTCTTTCCAATATTACCGGCGAGTCAGCTTTGTAAAAGATGCAGCAGCAATCTAGCCTCCAATTTTCATCCATATCATTGTGCTTCTCTGCTTCTCTGCTTCTCTGCTTCTCTGATGCTCACACGTTCTCAGGAATCGGTGGAGGTAATAAAGCTAAGATGGTCCATTTTAGGCAGGGTTCCAACACAAATGCACTAGATGTTACTATTATTTTGGGAATCTATTTGGATTCCCAAAGTCATGTATATACTCTCATGTGTGGGTTGTAATCTATATGCTTGCCAGAAAAGTATCAGGCAGAAAAAGAACAATGGCCTGAGCGTCTCCACGAGCCAGATACAGCCTCGATAAACCATACAAGAAACCAATGCCCATGCCAAGTGCTAAAAAGACAACTCGGTCGACAGTCATGATTGTTTTACGCACGAGATCCTTCCTCTCTTTCTGCAATCTGATTCTGTTGAAAGCCACAAGTCAGACTCCACGAATACCCCGTGCCAACGGTGCAACGCTAGTTGCAACTGCTGCAATGCGCCACAGGATTCTTTCCACATTTGTTGGAAAGTTGAAGTTTCAAGCTATGAGATGGACCATACCAAAGAGCATTCCGCCCAAGACAGTACCAGCCCATCCCAGTTATCCTCCTCCAAGCACCTCAGCCTTATCTGCAAGACTTCGGGGGAGGGCATGCTCCGGAATTGAATATCGATAGCCGGTGAACATCCCCGTGACGTGTTGGGGTCCAATTTCCCCCAAGCAAACATTTTCCTTGTGAGTAGGATATTGAGTTGTTTCCAGCATATACGGGGTTTTGACATCCTGAGGGTTGCCCCAGAGCAGGACGTAAATCCAAAATGCGCAAAGCGCAAAAGCTCCAGTGGCCACCTCTATTTGGGATGCTAGATGTTTCTCCGCACAGCGGGCGATCAACTGGGCTATGTGCCATATGGTGTGGACGACGGCGAGGAACTTGACAAAGTGGTCTCCGATACTCTTCTCTTCGATCTCCGACTTCGATATGCCTGGGACCTCTGGTATGATGCCCATCTCGCACGCAAGGATAAGCCGAGACCCGGTTAGAGCCCGATGTTCCCCCCGTAGGCGCAGGAGGTTCAGGATCATATCATTGAGAAAAAGAAATGGGTGACCTGTGTCACGTCCAGAAAGTGTGCTTGACTTGAGGTCTGCCAAGATGTCTTGCACGATGATTGAGTTCTTGCCTGTTGCTTTTGGCATAGTTCTCTCCATTTTTTCTAGCATCCAGAGGCGCCCATTTTGTGATCTGAGGGTCGCCATCGGCTGGGAGAATAGAGTTTCTTGCGCACTTTTGAGATGATATCAAAGAAATAGCTTCCTCACAGTCATCAATAAGTTGCGGATTTCCGTTGGGTCCAGTAGATGTTTCAACCTTCCGTGTTTCATCATGGTGGGTCGCGCATCCCGTAGACAGTAGATTTGGGGCCTTGCATTGATTTTTGAAGATGTGTCTTTCTCGCGGCTGGTAGCGGTGTTTGCGGTAGAAGTGTCTACCTTACAAGTCGTTAAGCTGAGTGTCATAGAATCTGGAGCGGAGATTTGAATTTTAGGTCCCGGTACTGGTACGACTGGAGTGGCAGTCGGAATATCGTGCTTGAAGTGTATCACAAAGCCGCCCGTATTCGCGGAGAACGAATGTACCGTATTCCATGACACTTCGTCACTCTTCGCTCGTGCGTCAAGTTTCTTGGTTGTGGATAAGCGCTGTTCAATTCCGCAATTGCTTTCAGCAAGAGGAACTCCGGAGCCAGCAACGTGAACGCTATCAACTGGATCTGCGTGGTGATGTCTCCAAATCTCGACTTCTTGTTATCCGCGATCCGAAGTCCAGGCACGTTTGGATGTTATACCGACCAGGTACAGAGCATTGTAGTTGCAAGACAAAACCAGAGAATATTAAGGGTTCAGAGGGCGTTGGGTTGCGAAACACAGTTCACCACTGTCTCGGGAAGAGAGCAGTTGGTGTCTCACCTGGTCATGCCTTCTGATTAGAAGAACGACACAAACTCCAAAGGAGATTGCAAAAGCAAAATGTACAAACAACAAGAGACAAAAAGAGGTACTGGTATTAGGATCTTAACGGAGGCAATAATAATCACAAACAACGAGAGAAATTTATAGAGATTGACCGTGGTCATGCTGCTACAGCATGTGCTGCTAATGCAGACCTGGCACAAGAAGCCAAAGTCTAGCAGGCGGCCAGGCAAAGAAGAGCCTGGTAATGTTGGGGTCGTACAAAGCGAGGCCTTCCATCCAGGGGATGGGGTTGGCTGCTCGTGATGTGGTGTTTTGGCCAGAGTTGTATCGCATGTTGGCGGTATAAAACGCGAATGGGTGGCTGAGTGAGACATCGCTTCAGGTGCTTATCGGGAATAGAAAAGGTAGTAATAATTATGAATGTCCTCAGTTAAGCTGGATAATGGAAGGGTCCGATTTATAAATGTTCCAGAACTTTATAAATAATAAGAGGCGGTGGACTTTGAATGTACTAACCCCAAGGAACGTCAGGAGGCGAGACATCTGAAATAGTCCAAGTCAACTTGGAACATTCACCTCTCAATGCTGCGTTTCTATCTATCGCGAGAGGGCCTCAAGAAGCAGGTGACGACCTCGAAATTTCTTGATCTTGATGAAGAAGACAGCGAGACGTCAGAAGCTGGCGCATAGAAGTTTCAATCTACTTCATGTCGTTATCGAACAAGATACTAGCCGGCCTTATACAGTCATCAAATGGCCAAGTTGCTGGAAGACATCAGAATCGAAATATTCCCCATCCAAACTACCGCATCTTTTGAGGCCGCCCCCCTGACACCCTAGGATACGAAAGTGGCCCCTTCAACTTCGCAACTTTATGTTGCGCAGCAGCAGCCTTCTCCAAGCCCAATTTCCTCCGCTCAGCCTCACCCAGAGGCCCTATCCTCGCTCCGATCTCAGTGAAGTACAGTGCCATGTCCTTCGTCTCCAGTTTCAGATCCTCTTTCAGATCCCACATATTAACTTCGGTATTGTCGATTATCATAGCCAATGCACACAAGTACATGATCATCGAGTCGGCCATCTGCTTGGGCATTGTTCCAGCATTCGTGAACTTCCTCTTCACACCCTCCAGTACCGCCTCCGGCATATCGCCCAGAATCTTCTTCAATTCTTCTCGCTTCGGTAATGTTCGCCCAAACCTGCTAGGTCTACAAGTATTGTAGATATCGATAAGTAGAAGCATATATCGAAGGACCTTAAGCTTTTCGGTATTGGAACCATGATTCTGTATCCTGTGGGCCACAAATCTGGAATTCGTCCGAATTTCCTTCTTTGCTTTGATACTCTCCACCCATTGCCTGACAGGGATCAGCTTCATCGTATCCAAACCAACTACATTCTCCACGTTATAAATTTTGAGAGGGTCCCTTTCTCCTTCAACGCCTTTCGGTCGTGGTTTGGCACGGTTCATCGCCTGCGCTTGCTCCTCTTTTGTTGGTGCATTTGCAGCACTCTCTGCAATGCTACTGAGCATAGCGAGATTCGCAGCGGTAAGCTTCTCCGGTTTGGATGCCTTGGAAGGGTCTCTGGAGAACTCGCTCTGATCGATGGCGTTCTCTGTGACTGATGCAATGGCCTTCTTTGCTTTCTTCGTACCGAATGTCTGTCCGAGGTCGTTCCTGCGGTCTCTGAATTCCTTTAAAGAGCGTCAGTTACAGATCTGTAGTCTGGATTGTTTGTGCACTTACCACTGCTGCTTCGTCTTCTGTTGTAGCTTGATGTGCTCTAACAACGCCACGAACTACCACCTTTCGTGCTTCCATAACCTCCATCTTCCCTGATTCGGGATCGTAGACTCCAATGTAGTGCTTCAATAGAGTGTTTGAGCCGCCGCTTTCTTCTTCGCGTGCTGTATAGTCTAACTTCGGGTGTTCGGAGGAGTGCAGGAGAAGCTCTGTGGCAGCAATTTTGCTGCTTTTTCCGAGGCGTTGAAGAGGGGCATTTCTTCGCTGCTTGACGAAGGGCTCTAACGAAATCGAAGAAGGAACTGTGAGACCCGGAGCCGAAGCTAGTAGGTGTCAGTCCTTGCATAGCAAAAGATGAGTAATTGGAGTCTTTGCTTTCAGCATACCTATGACGGGGGCCCATTCGTCGGATTCGAGAAGAGAAATCTTGATCTGCTTGTTGCCTTCAATCGCAACCCTTTTGCTTGGTCTGGAGGATCCATCCTTTGCCCTCTTTCGCTTCTTCTCCTTCTCTGATCGGTCTGCCATCTTCTGTGCCTTGGAAGGTTGTAACTGCAGAGCTCAATGTCGAGGATGGAGATCCCAAAATGTCGGGACCAACTTTTTTTTTCGCCGACCCTCGCTTCTGACCCTCCAAATGCGGGCGGGGGTCAAAAGCTCAGTTTCAAAGACCACACGGCGAATGTTGAGTCTGAGAGCTAGATACCAGTTTATATTGACTACGGAGAGCTCTCATAATTCATACAGGGAGGCACACCTAGCTTTGGCCCTAGCTTTCGTAGATAGTAATACACTGGGAGACGGGCAGCTGCTCGTGTCATGATCCGCACTTGTGCAATATGACAGCAGTCAACTCATTACGATCACGGCAAAGGAGAGGCATGTTTTTCATGAAGTTTCACTTCTTTTCTGATTCTGCAATTGAAGTCGATGGCGTCTAGCATCTGAGGCAGCCTTCTTCCTATCGCTTCCTTATTCGCAAACCCTCAATTTACAATCCGACAGTGTGTATGACCGATTCTGCTTCCTTGCAATCCATCCATCAAATGCCAAAGAATGCGCGTCATCAAATTATTCTATCCTTGAACACCCAGCTGCCATTGTACTGAATGGTAGTCCCAAACTGTGCGTGTGATCTGGATGCTGAAAAAGGCGGAGACGTTGATGCGGGAGATGGCGTAAACCCGGAGGTTATATTGTCATGATGTTACAGCTCGCGAGGTAAGAGTGATCGAGATCGGGTCGTTGTGAGTTGTTTACTTGCTGTGATGGGGATCAGAACTGCCCGTAAGCTGAACAGCGAGGGGGAATGGCTTACGATCTCGCACGAGTCTTGCGGCGCTTTCTCTTGAGGCGGCGAACCCGCTTCTTTCTCCACTTTGCTCTCATCGTCGATAACTTGGGGCTATAGGAGAGAACCAGTTAGCATTCCAGTCTACCATTCGTGGCCAGTCTCCCTCGCTTTCCCACGAGTTCGACTGGACGCAGAGAACTCTCCATCGTGTCTTCGGAGCATTGACAGGCTCAAAGACACGATGAGAATCGATTGGGAGGTTGGAGAACATACTTTTCGAGTTTGAGTGTTTCTGTGATGAGGTTGGAAGAAAGAGGGAAGCTCCCTCAATTAAGTCGAAATTCCCGTGCCGAGTGTGTGCTTATGTAATTAGTGCGAGCTAGTTTTAGCGAGGGCTTTTGGTAGTAACTTCGACTTCGACCTCGACTTCGACCATCCACGTTCTTCGACCTCAACTTGGCACATCACCATCGCCAGAGGCGTGTGATCGATCAAACAAGATCAATTGGGTGGCCAGTACCCACAGGAATACATGCTATACACCCATTCCCTGTCATCTCACTAACACGTTTAACTAACTCTCTTTCAATACTTGCAGCCATGAATGAGGAATACGATGAACAGGTGTCTCAGCCGGATGACTTTGATGAGGAGGATTATGTTGATTCCATCGGGATGCTTGAGCTCCTGGTTAGGCCTGGAAAGACAATCGGTCAGTGCCGTTTTCATTGTTCCTTTCACCTCCTAATGGTTGCGCATAGAGATTCCGATTTATCCTGGAAAAGAAGTTCGAATTGGTAGAGACGGACAGAAGTGGTACACCTTCTGATGGAAATCAAATTGTAAGCTACTAAAACGAAAAACAGTCCTTACATTCTCAGAGATGATACTGTCTCCAAGCAGCATTTCCGAATCTATTCGATCATCTATGAGAAGGACAAGCTCCATGACTTCCCACCTCTGATCTACTGCGAAGATCTGGAGTCCACCAATGGCACTTATGTCAACGAATTATGCATCGGAATGATTTGTCGAGAAAGAATCGGCCATCTCCTCAGCGATGGAGATATCATTGAGATCAAGCCAAAAACACGCTTTCGATTCCACCAACCAATCCACCAGCCCGAATTTCGAACCAAACAGCAATTCGATGATCTTGAGGTTGTATTGGCTCCTTATCCCTGAAATTACCTTGCTGAAAACTCCTAGTATTTCAAGGATCGTTTCGAAGTCTCCGACCGTGTTCTTGGTCAAGGCTCTTATGGCGCAGTATATCTAGCCAAGGACGTTTCAACATCAGGGCAAATGGCGTGTAAGATTGTCGACTTGGATGTAGCTGCTCATAGACTCACCGAAGACTCGGTATCCGGGATGGTTGGCGAAGCGTGGAATGAGCGAGTTCGTCGCGTTGCCCGTGGCAGGGAGCTCGTCATGCGTGAAATTAAAATTCTCTCGAAGCTCAGCCATGTAAGCAGCCAAACCACATCTTCGAGCAACACTAACACACCTCAGCCTCACATCGTCAATCTCAAGAAGGCATTCGTCTCAAGTGGTGCTCTGTGAGTAATTGAAATATGATTGATCCGGAATTTGATCTAATCTATCGTTAGATACATGCTCACAGAACTTGCGCCTGGTGGAGATCTCTTTTCATACATAGATTTCCATGGCGGCCGACTGAACGATTGGCATAGCCGTGTCATTGCTCGCCAAATTGTCCTCGCCATACAATATATGCATTCGAAATCTATTGCTCACAGAGATATCAAGCCAGAGAATGTACTCGTCATGCAAACAGACTTTGGTGGCCGTGTAGTCTTGACGGACTTTGGTTTTGCAAATTACCTCCACCAACAGACTGGCAGGCTGTTGTCCAAAGTGGGGACAATAGGATTCGTTGCACCGTAAGTTATCAATTTGCTGCTTCGCGGCCATGTCTGATCTTTTGTAGGGAAGTCGACTCCACCGATGCAGAGAAAGGTTACACCAAGGCTGCAGATCTATGGTCGCTCGGGATCTTGACAGCTACATTACTCACTGGCAGTTCCATGGTTCCCCGTGAAGAGCTACCACAACTGAGTCAGGTCCAGATCGTCGATCGCATATTTGGGATAGATCCTGACACCTCAGCTCACTGGCAGAAGCTGCCGCCACGAGCTATGAGTTTCCTTCATGGACTTTTGGTACTCAATCCAGACAAGCGATTGACTGCTACCGAAGCACTCGATCATTCTTGGTTCAAAAAGCCCTTGTCGGAAGCAACGCTGCTTGAGGAACGATACGAGAAGGTCATCAGGTTCTGGAGGAAACGCGACGACGACGAGATGATCGAGAATCTTTCCAGTAGAGTCAGGGCCAGCCAAGAAGACCAGATCGTAGCCTCCGCATCCAAATCTCGAAGAAAGGTTGCAGACATCACTCCTTCCCCGTACTTTGGTCTCGACCGCCATCTCCAACCAAAAATGGCCTCGAAAAGAAAAATGATTCTGGATTCGTTGAACGAGTCGGGCTCGCCATTTCTGGTGACGGAACAGAATCAGCACAAAACGCGGGTCGCTAACCCCACAACCCAGATGCGGGACGTAGTGAGCATAGAAACTGTGAAGGGGATCGATTTGTTCGGGACCTTTCGTTCGTCAAAAGTTGCAAGTCAAGAAGAATCAGACCTCGATGAAATATGCCTCGTGCCAACGACTCCCTTCGTACCCCACAGTGAGAGGGAGTTTGGATTCGACATCAGTGATCACCTGGAGGCGCTATCATCTCCAGCTGAAGCAAGAGAAGTAGAAACCAGGGAAGGAAGTGGTGGAATCGGGAAGCGCAAGAGGTCGAGACGAGAGTCAGAAGATGCAGAAGAGAGAAGCATTCGAGATGGCGTCGCAAAGGCGATGCCACGATACTGTACGGCAAAAGCCCTGAAAGATGCCGTCGAGAAAAAGAAACGAGAAACGAAGAGCTGCAACTTGGCAGGGTTGGCAATCAGAAACTCCGCGCCAGCGGCTTGAGTGCTAAAGGGCCGTTTATTTGGAAGGAGGCTTCAAGGAGATCTGTTGGTTTCCGATCTAGAAGACACCCACTTGCAGCACTTTGCTGAAATAGAACGTTTGCCACCTTTTTAAGTGACCTTGTCCGAGCAAGCCAACGCAACTCGTCAGTTGCACCTGTGAAATGAAGGTCGGCATGCTCCCCGCCATGCCGAGCGTCTCGGGGCGCCAGACAGTCAACAGGGAAAATCCGCACCGCAAGGGGCCCCATCAGATCATGCAGATTACATTTCCCAACCCCTCGGGCCCTAGGAGCGCAAGCCCGGAACAAGCGCTTTTGTGGTGCACGTGATAATCCTAATAATAGTCCCGGCCCGGTTCATCAAGCCTGCAATCCTGATGCAGCAAGCTCTATCCCAGGTTGCAACACTTCGAGAACATCCGCGAGTCAACCCAACTTTCTCTGACTGGTCTCACATCCGACTCGATATCTATCGATCAATGCGAAATGTGATACGCCAATGCCGAAAGATCGTCTCAAGAGCCGGTGCCATCTTGATTGAAGATTCTCATTCGGGAACAGTGGCTAGAACCAATCATTTAATAAGCCAGCCGGGCCCTAGAATCTGCCACCCCTTCCATGCAAACATCCATGCAGGGGCATGCGGCGTGCGTTCAAGGAACCCACGACTTGTCGACGGGGTCAACAACAATTCTTTCCTAGGCCAAACCATGAACTATCGAGTGGAGTTCTTCCGCCTCAATTCGAGCAAAGTTGTTCTTGACGTTTTCTCCACCAATTACCTCCGCTGTCTCCCAGGAGGCTGAGACCGCTTTTCGCCTTTTGGTAGCAACCGGCCCGTGCATCCTGTGCCACCCGTCCAGCAAAGTTCAAACGATCAGATCTGTGGCGGCGTGGGGAAGATCTTGGTGTCAACGTTCGATTCGGAGCTGGGCCTGCTCGCCCAGTCTACTCCTACTTTGCTCTCACGAGCTGCATCAAGGGGCTTCCCCGCCGTATGCTAGTGCGCCTCAGCAGTTCCCCACAAAGAACAGACGACAGCAGATCTCGTGCTTTGCTCGTATGTCCCTTCCGGGCCAAGCGCGAGAACGCATAAGATGCTGGAGCCATAATTGGGCCCCCAGCACCGAGCACCCAGTCACAGCATGATCGCTTCCACATGCGGCGCAGGTCGCAGTGTTACCATGACTTCTGGGGGACAGCTCGTCAGAGCCAAGTTGGATTTTGAAGATCAACAGTGAGGATCGAGCCGCTCATCCCCCCCTGAACCTCGCTTTGATAACCCAAAAGGGAAGGCGGAGGGCCATCTTCCGCATTTTGCCTGCCCTGAAAGTTTTTCCCTCCCCAGATTTCACCCCGGGATAGGTCGAAGTGATCCGAAACACAAGAAACGCGACTTCCAATCATTTCGTGGTTTAGGAAATGTAGCCGTCGTCTAACGTTCATCTGCACTTCAGCCAGGATTATGTGTTGCTCGGGATATCGATTGCCTCGGGCCAGGGTGCACGAGACAAAAGCGCTCATGTATATTAAGGAGACCATGTCCCTCTAGAATACAGTTAGTTTTATCAACCACTTCTTTCTTTCCAGGAGGACATTGTTCCTCTTCTCTTCATTCCGTCTCGTTAAGTTATCTGCTCCTCAGTTGGGCAAGATGGCAGACGTCTCCGAGAAGCAGGTTGGCGGTGCTATCGAGAATGTCGACACTCTCGAGAAGCCTACAATTATCGACACGAAGGTCGTCCTTGGAGATGAGGCTTTCAACCAGGCGATGATCAAGGAGCCACCCATCCCGTGAGTGTATTTCTCTCGGCAGACAGTTCCCTTGCCAAATTTCTCACGAGCTGTTCTTCTACTCTCTGGACATGTCGCTAGAGTAAAGGACTGGAGGAACACTATTCTAAAACCTGGACTTCTCTATATGAGCAATGCTGACTCCGAGCTTCTAGGTGGAATGCCGTTGCATTTTTGCTCTATGGGTGCTGTGCAGTTGGATTCTTCTGCTCTACGTCTAACGGCTTCGACTCCTCTATGTTTGGTAACCTCCTCAATAACGACAAGTTCCTGGCGTTTTTCGAGGTCGGAAGTGTTGGGATCAAAGCCGGTATCGTCAGTTCCATGTCACAAATTGGTTCGGTTGTAGCTATCCCGTTTGTGGGGCCCGCACTCGACACCTGGTAGGCTTATTTTGACACTAAATTGCTTTCTTGCTCGATGAGAGGTGAGATGCCGAGCATTGTCTCGGAGGTGTCATCACTCGTTTATTTCTGTGGTGTAGGAGCAAGCTGACTCCGAGCCTCACGGCCCTTTTCGTCTTTTAAGGTTTCATTATGCTAATTTGCAACACAGGGGGAGAAAATTTGGCATGTTCATCGGAGCTACTGTCATCATCATTGGAGTTATTATCCAGGGGACTTGCGTTAGCACCCACAGCGTTAACCAGTTTATGGGTGGCCGCTTTTTCATGGGATTGGGTGTCCAGCTTGTGTCCTCTGCAGGTCCTTGCTATGTCGTCGAAATCTCTCACCCAGCGTACCGTGGTACTGTGACCGCACTCTACAATGTTTTCTGGCCTGTGGGTGCCATCGTTGCCAGTGGAGCAGCCAGCGGCGTTCTTAACCATGCTGGAAGCATCTCATGGACCCTTCCAATTTGGCTCCAAATGATGTTTCCTGGCCTCGTTTTCATCTTCGTCTGGCTCCTTCCCGAATCTCCTCGCTGGCTCTATACAAATGGAAAGATGGAGCAAGCCAAGGCCTTCTTAACAAAATACCACGGCAATGGAAACCCAGAGAGTGAATGGGTCAAGCTCCAGATGTGGGAATACGAAGCCCATCTGGAGTTGGACGGTGCAGACAAACGCTGGTGGGATTATCGTGCGCTTTTCCGCGATGGACCGTCCAGGTACCGCCTTATGGCCAACTGCCTCACTTCTCTCTTCGGTCAATGGGCTGGCAATGGTACGTTCCAGAATAGCACCCCTTCTTTGCATGTCACGTCTACCTAATCAATACTGACACATATAAGGTGTTGTTTCGTACTTCCTTGCAGGTGTCCTGGAGACTGCAGGCATCAAAGACGCTACGACCAGGGGTCATCTCTTCGTTGCCATGAACGCTGTCCAGATTATCTTCGCTGCAACTGGAAGCATGTTCGTTGACACCATTGGGCGTCGCCCCATGCTCATCTGGGTCAACGTCGGCTGTGCCGTTTGCTGGATCGGTGTAACTGCTGCGTCTGGTGTTCAGGCTTCCACAGGCTCAAAAGTATCTAGTGGTGTTACCGTTGCCATGATCTATCTCTTCCAGAGTATATACTCTTTCGGTTGGACTCCATTGCAAGCACTTTACCCAGTTGAGGTTCTGTCATTCGAAATGCGTGCCAAGGGAATGGCATTCTCAGGAATGTTCGTGACTGCTGGTAAGATACCCTGCAAGTTTTGTGACAAATGCATGATATTAACACGCTCAGGTACTCTCGTCAACCAATTCGGCTTCCCAGTCGCCCTGGATAACATCAAGTGGAAGACATATGCTGTCTTCTTGGTCTGGTGTTTCATCCAGGCTGGCATCATCTATCTACTCATGCCCGAGACCAAGAACCGCACTGTAAGTCAAAATATTGTGTCTAAGATCGAACATACACTGACGGAGGGATCCAGCTTGAGGAACTTGACGATATTTTCAGAGCCAAGAACCCGGTGA
This sequence comes from Hyaloscypha sp. PMI_1271, assembly GCA_021399465.1. Lineage (NCBI taxonomy): Eukaryota > Fungi > Ascomycota > Leotiomycetes > Helotiales > Hyaloscyphaceae > Hyaloscypha > Hyaloscypha sp. PMI_1271. The sequence goes on from JAJTUS010000092.1 coordinate 95,228, forward strand.
AGGCTTCTATTGCAAAGAGAAAGCTTGAGCTTGACCAAAATGCCAATGTTGTTGGCATTGTTGATCTGGAAAATGAGAGAGACCGAGTTTAGAGGATGGTTTGCCGGGCTGATGGCTTGGGGAAATTGCTAGAGGAAGACGAAGATATGACGCTCCGATGGATAGGGAGCTGGTCGAAGTTTAAAGTTTCACGAGACGGCCTCCTACATTCATTCTAATTTGCCGTCTACATCTGTCTACTTTGATATGGTTGCCTTTGGCGTGCAGACCCAATGAAGGAAGCCAATTCAAGACTGACCTTGTTTCAAGATGCAAATTGAGAATGAATGCTTCTCCATCGCGCTTGCCTTACATTATGATACTGAACAACCCCCGAACCTGCACAGAGCTTCATCGATTTACTTTACGCAGAACCCTTTGTTCTCAAGTTGAGACACACCTGGTGCACTAGACTTGTTCACGCTTTAGGAAAGACATGGCCTTTCCCACCCCTACATTTTCTCCTTGTTCCTCGAAACATCCAGCATTGTTCTGAACAATGGTTGGTCTGTCATCTCCTTATATCAACATACCCAAGGGACCTCTGCCCTTTCTCAACATCATTCTAAAGCTTAGCAGTCCACTCATACCCAACACGCACGTTCCACATAGCACCATCCAAATTTCCAACAATGGCACAAACAACCACCAACACACGCCGCCGGAAACCTAGCCTCATAATCCCTAGCACCCGCCGCCCAAAACTAACCCTAATCATCCCATTCACCCCACTCCTCTCTTTCTCCCATCCATCCACACCTTCCTCCTCGCGCACAACCAAGACCAAAACAACGCCTCCAACCTCCCTCTCCTCAACCACACCCCCCCAAGCACCCACAAGCTCCTTCCCTCCACCATCAACCATCTTTCCCTCCCTCCCAAAACTAAACCCATGTCTGCAATGCCACTTCCTCGGCCTGAAATGCTCTTTCATGACCGCTTCTCATGTCTTGCTACCTCGCATGAATTTACATCCATCTCATGCGGGGCCTGATGAGAAGTGTTGTGTGCGGTGCAAAAGAAACGGGGAGGCGGTCTGCATCAAGCAGGAGAAAATTGAGCAGGTGGGGAAGGAAGGGGAGTATGCTGCTGATGGGGTTGATGAGGGGTGTACAAAAAAGAAGGTAGAGGATTTGTTTGAAGATAGGGAGAGACAGAGGGATATGAGGGTGAGGTGGGCGTTGCCGATGGCTTGTGAAGAGCATAGAGAGATGATCGACGCTAGGAGATGGAAGTGGAAGGTTGAAGAAGAAGAGAAGGATGCAGAAGGATCGGGTGACTCGATTGTCGGAAAGTAGAGTCTTAATGAAAAGTAGACACCTCACCGGCTTCGGGTGTCAAGAAAAGACAAATTTGGTATTATACCCAGCTGACTGCTATGCCATTATTATTTAGACGAATGAAATGAATCATCATCAAGCAATTTCTACGCCCCCCAGCCATTTGAATTTTGTGTATCCGCATAACGTACCCGCAGAGTCAATCAAATTAATACCCGTCCCAGTGGATCTATAGCTTTGAAGGAGAACCGGGAACACGAAGTTTTGAGGATGAGCTTCGGAATTTTGGCGTGTCGGTTTCTTCGAGCCCGGACTCCTTTGTGGGATCATACATCCTGCTCCGAATAAAGGCGTCAAGCTGGAAGTCACTAAGGTTGCGAATAGGCTTCTGGCGATCAACACCTTGTCGTTGAGCTTCGCGGATTACTTCCCGTGCGACGATCACGCTTACTTCCCGAATTCGGTCAAGTTCGGGGTAGAGTCTGCCCGCGTTGATCTCGTTCGTGTTAATAGCTGTGCTGAGAGCGACGGCGGAGGCGTAGATCTAATGTTTATTAGTATTTGGACTTGGAAAGGTGGTTGCCAAAGGGAGCATACCATCTCTTGGGTAATATGAATCGCCTTGCAAAGAATTGCGCCGAGGCCAATTCCAGGGAAGACATACATGTTGCTATTGAGATCAGTAACAAGGTTCACACCATTTTCAGGATACCACGGAATAACTCACTTTCCCTGACTTGGTTGCATCACTTGGTCATTATGAAGATACGGTGGGAAAGGACTTCCACTCGCAAAGATGGCCTTGCCGTCAGTATGCTTCATAGCCTCCTCGAACGTGCATTCAGCGTTGTTGGAAGGATTTGATAAGGGGAAGATAATTGGACGTTCGTTGAGCTTAGCCATCTTTTGGAGAATTGATTTGTCAAAGATGCCTCGCATTGTTGACAGCCCCATCAAAATCGTTGGTTTGACATATTCGACAACGTCTGGTAACGACTTGAACTGCTGTTCCTTGTTGTCGTCCCGAGAGAAGTATATCTTGTGTTGGGCAAGCTTGTCTCCTCTGTCATTGGTGATAAGACCCTAAGGTAGATCAGTATATGCCCTGAGTTGTCCAAATTAGGAACGCACTTTAGTATCAACAAACCAGAAGCATCGGCGGGCCTCATCTTCAGTCAGACCTTCCTTGATGAAATACTCAACAATTTGCTTGGCAACACCGACGCCAGCACTTCCTGCGCCCATGAATACAGCGCGGTGATCCCTGATAGGTCTTCCGGTGCTCTTCAATGCGTTGATAATACCTCCCAATATGACAGCTCCAGTTCCTTGAATATCGTCATTGAAGCAGGTGTATTGATGTTGGTACTTCTCAAGTGCCGGGAAGGGATTCTTGAAGTCCTCAAATTGAACGACAATACTTCATTATATTAGCTTGCATCTCGAAAGCGCTCGTGGTAGTTACTAACCCAGGCCATACTGTGTTCAGTGCAACCATCAATTCGTCTAGGAATTCTATCTCTTCCTTCTCTGAGACTTTTCTCATCTTGGCGCCCATATAGAGGGGGTCCTTCAACAGCAGTTCATTGTTCGTTCCAAGATCCAATGTCAATGGTAAGGTAGCTTCGGGTCGAATACCAGCACAGCCTGTGTAAAGTGCCAGCTTCCCGACAGGAATCCCCATCCCATTGACACCAAGGTCACCAAGTCCAAGAATACGACTGCCATCGGTAACAACGGTGATCTCCACATTAGGTTGAGGCCAATTTCGTAAAACATCAATGATTGAACCTCGGTCCTTGTACGAGACATAGAGTCCTGTCGAAGTCAGCTTCCCACTTTCATAATGGACAGCTCAGGAAGAGGGGGGGGGGGTCCTCTGGCAGGAGATATGCTATCCTCAATTTGAGGGTCGATGAACATACCCTCTGGTCGCTGATATATCTCAGACCACTTCAAGCATGCTTCACCAACAACAGGGGTATAAATCAAGGGAGCGATCGTCTGCAGAAAACTGTTAGTTTTGGTCACGTGCCCAGCAAAGAACAAAAACCATACAGTGAAGTTCTCAAGCACAAGGCGGTAGAAGAGGTGGGTATTGGTATTTCTCAAGTTGCTGAGATAGATGTATTTCTCGATAGGGGTGGTTTTTGATGCCAATTGCTTCATGCATCGTTGGCTTTGGAGAGCGTGACTCTCAACATTGGGAGGCGTGAGACCGTAGATGCCGAGCTTCTTTCTGACTTCGATGGGATACGAGGTGTCCGGCACTTTGCTATTTTGGCTGTCAGGAGTGGATGCGACGGCTCAGGCAGGGATGACTCACGGAGGGAGCCCCGGAGTATTCTGGGGAAGACCGGGATTGAATGGCTCTGGTATCGGGGCCATCTTGACAGCGAGAGCGGACGAGAATCGATGGGAAGTATGAAGGGTTGTCGATTTCCATGAGGGTCTGAGAAGCTGGCGGCTTGACAGACTTGATATCCTCCCCATTGATCTGTTGAGGGCTGTGAACTTTTTTCAAGGAAGCCTCGGCTCATCGACAACGATCCAGTCAGATTGACAAATTGACGCAGTAACGAAGCGAGGTTAGGAAGGTGCTCGTGCGACAAACCAATTGAAGCCGAAAACTTGGGCTTGTGAAGCATGCAACTTTCAAACTGCCTCGGAACTCCTGTGCGGGTGTCTTCTAGTTTATAGCGCCTTATACTTTTGGTTGAGGACCCAAGTTGTGGCTGTTGAATTATCGTAGGCGGTCAGCGGTCCTGTCTCAGAGCGAGTTGCATTCCGATTTGGCAAATATACGGAGCCAATCAATTATTCTCCCGGTGCTTTGACCCATGGGAGAACCCGAATACTTCTCGCTCCGGATTCACTTTATTTGCAACAGATCGACAGTCACTGTTGAGATCAGGGAAGCGAGGCTCACATTCATATCACACGTGACCCATGAGCCAAAAGTACCCATCGGAGGTGGTACAATATTTCTACAGAAGTACTTGGTGTCGACCTATCCTAAGAATCGGTTTCTCCCTATACTGGAGTTTCTGCCAAGTTCGTGTCCATAGGTGGGAGTTCCTCAGCCCCCGCCGTCGTCTCAGGTTGTTTTCGATTCAAAGCAAGCTTTATCCTCCAGTTGATGAATTCATCAGAGAGAATATCTCCATGTCCCGTTTCTTCAACCTGGAACACCTCGATAGTAGAAGTCTTCTCTTTTCTTCGAATCCTCCAAACTCCATCATCAGTAATCGTAACTTTTAAGACTACTTCTGTTAGCCAAACCCCATACCATGCAAACCAGACTTACAATCGAGTAGCGCCGATGCAAAATTGATACACATATTGCCATCCCAAGTTCCTTTCCCATGCCTCTTCACTGTCCCAGGTATCGAAGCCGTGTCCATCTCCTCGACTCTCTTTAAGATCCCATCTGGCGTCCGAAATCCGACAATAATTTTGGGAACTCCAAGGAGAAATGATTGTATCCAGAATTTCATGAGTTTACGCTCGAACGTGATCATGTCCCTACCATCTCGGATATCGGCGCTCGTCTTCAATTCGACCCAGTTGATGGGGCTACCATCGGTTGGCTTTGAATCCCATACTTGTAGCTGTCAGAGTCATACACGATGGAGAGATTGAAACTTGCCTGCATCGACTTCACCACCGAGAATCATCACCGTATTGCCAATGCCAGTTTTCACGACAGAACAATATTGAGCGTGATTGTTGACAATTTCGTTCTCTCGATTTTCGATGTAATCTCGTGATGTCTCCGCCCAAATGGTTGGCAACAAGCACAATGTCTCGAATTTATATCCTACCTCAGTTAATTACCATTCATTTTCGCTAATCGTGATATTACTTGCCCCAAAACGACATCATATCCTGAGATGGCCTTCCACGTTGCGAAACTTGTTGAGATTGTTTTGCTTGAGAATTAAGTTTGTATGAGTGATTCTCTTCGAGGAAGCTATTTGACTTAGTAGTTGCGCTTGAGATAAACTATTGAAGCATACATGGTGTCCTTCACATATCATTGGTCAGCTTAGCATAAAAATACAATTCAGGTATGCCCACTTGGAAAAGCGTGGCGTTCATTTCGAAGCTTTGAATTGAAGTCAGCGACTGTATACTTTGCCGAGTTCCAGGGGCATTACCCATCTCGGTCACTGAAAATTGCCGCCATAAACTAATTTTTCTTAGCATTCTCTCTGTAAAGACCCTCTCCTGACTGAAAATTGAAGCTCACCTTGGTCATCATTCCTCTCCAAGTGACGAGGTCTGCCTCAACGGCCTTCCCCAGCTCTTGCTCATGGGCAATGATCGTCTTCAGCAAACTATCAAGATGATCATCTGCCTTATCATCAAGCTTCTCAAAGGTATCAAAACCTCGTGCAAGATCAGCTCCTAAAGTTGGAGGCCAGTAGTATCTGATTGACGAGTCATCCAGTCGAAACTGGTGTTTGTCGTCATAGGAGAAACATGCTATTTCCTGTGACTGTGTGAACAAAAGGACGGGGAAATATTTCTTTGAGAGCTCTTCAATGTAACTAGGAATAACCAGTGCGCAAAAATGAAATATATTGGCGATCGAAAGAGGACACAATGACACTAGCCAAGCGCCAGCTTCACGTATGGAATGCACGAGAAAAGGGCTCTGCACTCACCTTAGGTCTTTTTATGACAGCGCTCTGGCCAACAAATCGGCCAATAGGCTGAATATCGAAAGTGCTACTCATCTTGAACGTTCTTCATTCCCATCTTGAAGAATCAAGCCGATGTGAAGGATGTAGAAGCATGATGGAAAGATGAGGTTCAAAGGGATTTGCTACCCCACAATCTCCAAGCGAGCCTCGTCAAGCCTTGCCAACAACATCAACAAACCACCTCACCATAACCTAACATTGTTTTCCCCTTTGCCCCGACACTCGCTTAAAAATACAAACCAAAATGCCAGAACGCCGACACCAAGCAACAACCAGCTCGTCAAGCAACCGCTCCACCAACAACGTGCGCCGCAACCTCTTCCACCAACACCTCAGCCGGCGCCCCACGACCTCCTCGACCTCCACATCCGCCGAAACGCTGCGCCTGGACGTAGAGCCCGAGTCCGACACCTCAGATATCGTGATACGGGATAAGAATGGGGAGTTCGAGATTGGGGATCCGCCGATGCAATCGTTTGATGAGCAGGAGGAGGGAGGGAACGGGGATGCCCTGGAGGATGAGAGTATGTGTTATCTCTGAGGAAGGGAAGGGATGGGGTTATGCTGATTTGGCACAGAGGAGAGACAGAGGTTGGCAGATGCGGTGAAGCTTCATCAAAGGGATAGGAATCGAGCTCCTAGTGAGCCTGCGGGTGGGACAATCCACATCCGCCTTGGTATTTGAGTGCTGATCTTGGTAGAACTCCTCGAAGCCGTACGAGCCAGTATGCGTGCGAAGGTGGCGGGGTTAGCAGAAGACAACTGGATGTACGAAGCAGAAGAAGAGCAGATTGTTCGATAGCACTCCATACTTTTGATTTTGCGGCATAAGATACCCAGGCGTTACGGAACAGGTTGCTTAGAAAACGTAGCATAGGTAGAATTCAGTCTAGTCTAGACCTTCAGCAGCTGGAGCTGAAGTACCCACACGTTTTGGCTGTTGCTTTGCAGGAGCACCCCCCATTCCACCGCCAAACATACTTCCCATCATATCCAGTAGCGGATTCCCTTGCCTCGGTCTCTGAATCCCAAAGTACATCTCACCTACGGAGGTCAATGCCTCGTCCCAGATCCCTACTTCCTTGATATGCTCCGCATACTTCTTATTCAACTGCCTAAACAGATCTGCAGTGCCCTTCTGCACAGCCAGCAATAGCAAGCCCAAGAAATTGAGCAGCGGCAAGCTAGGGTAGATCTTGATATCCGAAGCCGTGCTGCTCACATCCTGCACGGCCAGCCCCGTATTCGCCTCCGTCAATCGACTGGTAAACAACCTCAGCGACTTCCTCGCATCCCTCACATTGCCCACAAGTAGGTACGGGAACACCGCTCTCGCAGCATATAACGCCGCCGTGTGAGAATCGTCTTGAGTGTACCATTCATATTCCAGCTTCGCGAAGACATCTGGGGAGTCCTTCGTTCCAAGCGTGAGGTGTCGTTCAGCCTCATACGCATCATGCTCTTCTGCATACAGAGATCCGGCTACATGATGCAGTTCCGGCTCACCAGCAGGATAATCGCCGCATTTGGAAGACCATCTACATCTCATCCATTAGCCCAGTCGCTCCCCCACTCCTCAGTAAATCGCAGAAGAAAGAGAATACATACCCAATCATCTCCCCAACAAACGTCTTCCTTGTCGGCTCCTCCGGATCAAACAACCTGAGCAACACCAACAGCTTCCCCTTATTCCCCGCATCAGGCCTCAGCTCAGCCTGCTTATACACGTCGATCAAGAAGATGCCCAGATCGCCTCCGGAGCCGCCTTGGCCTGCTTTGAGAAGCGATTGCGAGACCGAGAACAGGATGTCGATTGCGGCGTCCCAGGTCTTGGATTTTATGTACCGCGCTGCGACGACGCGGGTTTGTTGCTGCGCTTCGTAGAATTGGCCTTCAGCGATTCTGGTGAACAGGATGTGAGTTTGCGAGCTAGAAACAGGAGAGCAGAGGAGATTGGGAGAACATACTTTTCTTGCAGACGCACAATGATCTTCTCGATTTTGGCCGACATTTTGGTGGTGCTGGCCCTGGTGGGGTGGGAGGTGAGATGAGAGCTGCGAAGAAGACAAAAAGGCTGGCTGGCTGGCGAGCGAAATCTTGTTGGCGAGGCTGCTGCAGCTTGCGAGGCACCACAAAGAAAACGCAAATATTAACCTATCTTTCAATTCAAAATACCCGAGATTTCTCTGTTAAATAATCTGGAACATGTTCTCGAATCATCTCCTCAAGTTTTTCACCGATTTGTTTTATACATCTTTCATCAAATGGAGGATCGGAGTTGGATCATTACTGAGTTCGTTTCCAAGTGGGGCCTGCTTATTTTAAAGGTATAATAAATTGAAATAAGACAATTTTTCGGACAATGCTCTTATTCGTCGGCGCTCTTGGTTTGTAAGGGCCCAAAGTTCACTTTGAAAATTCTTTGTTCTAACATGATGTCACAGAGTGGTAAAATCAACGCTTCCCATATGCTCTTGTAGAGTGAGGTGTGTGCGTTGGCCCCGGGTTCGGTGAGTCTTGAGTAGAGAGGTGTTTGAGTGAATCGTGATCTAACTTTGAGAAGATTCCCGGAGGGCGCAAAGTGATTTTGAGCTATATTTTTGATTCTTTTGCTAAGCGAAGACCAACGTGCTGCTGGTGCCTACACTGAACATACATACACAAGATAGGATCATCAGATTATGAGTGATGAGTCTTTTGTACATTACTTCTTTATTTTACACACCTTTGTTCCCAATCCGACCAATCGCCATTCTAATCATAATACAATGCCCATTATGCCACCTACTTTATACCGGCCACCCTATGCAATCAATCACAAAGAAAATTCCCATCCACATGAAGCTCACTCCTCCTTCCCTTGATGCCAAACATCCCTATCCTTCGTCCTCATCTGATTTCCCCCCTTAACCACCAAAGTCTTAACGGGCAGCCGCTTCTCAATCTTATCCTGCTTGTCCCTCCACACGCGTCCCTTCTCATTCATCTTCTTAATGCTCCCAATGAAAGTATTATTCCACGCATTCTCGGTCGGATCCACACTCTTCGTCAATGCTCTATATCTCCTCGCCTTCGTCTGCTCGTACAATTTATGCGCGCTCTCGGGTTTCTGGACTTCAGATAAGACGTACTCGACATCCCACTTCTCGTGGTCCCTGAGTGATTCAGGGCGCTTGACGTACTTGTTGTTGACCTTGTTGCGGATCACGAGCGTCATGGCGAGGAGGGGAGTTCTTGTGGCCTCGGTGGCATCCCCGTCTGTGGCCTTGGTGGCATCCCCGTCTGTGGCCTCGGTGGCATCCCTGTCTGTGGATTCACTGGCTTTCTTGCTTGCCTTCCTGGCTTTCTTGCTTGCCCTCCTGGCTTTCTTGCCTGCCTTCTTGGCTTCCTGGGCTTTGCGTTTAGCGTGTGCTGCTGTTACAGCCTCTTTAATTGTGGAGCCGCTCAATGTTCCTGCTGCTGTGAGTTTGGCAATGTCGTTCTTGATGTTGGGTGGCTCCGGGTCAGCTCGGTTGCTCTCTTCATCAAGAGTTTCTTCTTCGTCTCCAATTATTTTGAGCCGGTCCGCCTCCTCGAGATCTTGAGCTACGATCTCTTCGGCTGAGGTTTGCTCTTCGACATCCCGTTCCTGTAAACTTTCCGATTCCTCCGTCTCTTGGAGATCGTCTGACAGATTTTCTTCTGCTGTATCTTGCTCCTTGAGGTCCTGTTCTTCGAGACTTTCATCCGACTCCGCCGCATCATCTGCGAGGGTTTCGTCAAGGTCGTTGCCTTCCAGATTCTCATCTCCATCTTCGACTACAGCCCCTTCGCTCTCTTCATCATAACTCTCGTCTTCCTCTAGCGTTTTCTCGTCTTGCCCCTCTTCCTCTTCAAGGGTTTCCTCGTCGCCGTCTTCTAATTGTTCAATCAGCACCTCATCTTCCTCATCATCTTCCTCATCATCTTCCTCATTCTCCTCTCCATCTTCAAAAGTAGTCGTAGCCAGCAATTCCTCCGCCTTATGCTGCTCTTGCATGACCAACCCATCCAACGCAGACTGCGTCTTTGCCTCCTCCGCATTCTCGATACCAAGCTCATCCTGCTGCATCTCCTCCTCGACCTTTGCCCTCAGTTTCGCCCATTCGGCCTCCTTCTGCTCCTCCGTCAACTTCGAAGTAGCAACTCCAAGTACCTCACTCTCAAACTCCTCAATCTTCAGCTTATTCGTCGCCTGAATCTTCTCGATGTCCTTCTCAGCAACCGGCTCAGCGAAAATGTACATAAACGGCGTCACGCCATCTCTCGTCTCAAAGTGCAGACGAAGCGACTGCTTTGGGAACTTAGCAGTCGCTCGATCAAGCACACGATTCAGTAACTCCAAGCTCAGCTTGAATTCGGAATCTCCGATTGCAGTGTTGTCCGTGCCATGCAGCGCGTAGTCCATTTCTGGGAGACCAATGTACTGGAAGCCGAAAATTCGCTCGGTGTTATGGAAGGCGACGAATATGCCGTCCATACGGCCCATTCTGACCTGGAGCGAGTACTTCAGGAAAGCAGAGCGGATCATGTCGTAGTACTCCCGCTCGAACGATTCCCATTCACCGTGACGGCCGCGGATCTGGTACCCTCTCCCTTCTTCAAAAGCGGAGGTGTCCATTCGGACAGAGACCACTGCTCTGGTTTTGAGATCGAACATACCAGTGCCCGGCAGTCTAGGATCATGAGCATCTAATTGGGATCTCAGTAGAAAGTCTCCCATAGTCGTGTAGTGAAATGGTTCGGATTCGTTTCGTTGCTCCTCCGAGATCTGGTCCGAGTTTGCCTTCCGATACTTCTCAAAGTCGTCGGTTGACAGAGTGAGAAGTTTCTCCATCGATTTGCCGAGCATCATCAGGATATTGGAGTTGTCGTACTCCTTGTCTGCATCGATGGCATAAGTCCCATCTCTCCAACGTAAGAATACTGCAACTGGACCACGTTGCAAGGCGGTAAATGTGTTGAACTCAACTGGGAACATTTGTGATAGAATGCCAGTAGTGATTGGCCGCCACTGGGACAGCAGAAAATGGAAATGCCCTAGCGCAGCTGTCATGCTGGAGGTCGATCCGGTATACTTTTTCTCCTCTTCCTTGGCCTTTGAGAGAAGCGTCTGGTCGCGAGAAGAAGTGATATACTGCTTCAAAGCGTTGAAGTCGAATTCACTAACAGGCATAATAGTCTGCAAATAAGGATCGAAATTGAATACTCGAGACCGAGGATCTTGGAGATGATAAACTCCAGGGTTGAACAGAACTCTTTCCAGGCCATAAGCCAAGCTTGGAACCTCAGGTGGCTCCTTGTCTATGGGTGTGAGCTGGAGCTCGTTCGCCTCGATTGTCTCGATTTCATGCTTAGTGGTTCCTCTTGCCGCTGATATGGGGCCGAGCTTCGCTTCCTGCATTGGTGCTTTCGTTGTTGGTGCTTTCGTTGTTGGTGCTTTCGTTGTTGGTGCTTTCGTTGTTGGTGCTTTCGTTGTTGGTGCTTTTGTTGTTGGTCTTACGCGTCCCTTAACAGGAGCAGCTGAAGGGGCAGCGACCCGTGTCGTACTATCGCGTTTGGCAACAGCAGCCGAGGGGGTTTCCACCGTCGTCAGGTTGAGTGTAGCATGAGAGCCTCTGGTGCTAATAGAAGCTTTCAGTAGCTTCATAATAACTGTTTTCTCCTCTCCTGACAGTTCTCCAGTCTGAATCAATCCGACCAGTGTCCTTCTCGTTGATAATCCCCTCTTGAGTAAGTTGTCACTTGGCACCCCCGGAATTTCCTCCCCTTGGGTTGTTGAGGCGTGCTCTTGGAACTCTCGAACCTTCTTCTCAATTTCTGGGTATTTTGATAAGAAGGCGCGAACCGCAGAAGAATCTGGATTTGTCGGGTCTGTACGTGTCCTAAGCCAATGGATGGTCGTCTTCTCATCAGCGTTCCTGACAACACCCTGGGCTTCCTGGTCCCCCGTGGAAGGTTTCTCCTCGCCCTTCTCTGTCATATCCGTGGACTTAAGATCGACCAGGCGTCGAAAATCGGGACTTGAATTCTCTGAGACCAACCGTCGAACTATCGAAGATAACCCCTCGGATTTCTCTTCATCGCCCTGCTTCTTGGCCTTTGATGTCTTGGAAGTAGCCTTCTTGGTCTTCGGCGCCTTGACAGTATCCTTCTTGGCCTCACCAGTCTCAGCACCTTTCTTCTTCTTCTCCTTCACCATCCGCGCAAGTTCCAGCCTTCGTGCCCCCCTCGGTATTCGAGTAGCAGAAGCCTCCCCCTTTACCGACTGCGTAGTCTGGACTCTGTAGCCGGGAACAGCTTCTTGCTCTGCAGCCAACGCCAACGACTGTCTCAAGGCTATCAATGCGCTCTTCGAGCTCGATAGCCGTCTCCCCTTGGGCTTCTTTCTTTTCCCCGGCCCCTGCCCCTCCGCACTATCTGCAACGTGGGCAGCCTTTCCATCTTCAGCAACTTCCGTCTTCGGAATTTCGACAGGCTCGATGGCCTCGTTGGGGGGTTGGGCATCGCTGGAAGTGGTAGTGGAATAGAAGGACACAACTCGCCGTGCGCGTTCAGCTCCACCTGCTTGAAGGGGGCCAGGAGGAGCATGCGTAAGGGCATTGTGCAGACATGATGAACATATGTAAGCTTGCCTGGCTCTCGAGCTTCTGCGGGACAATGTTGCGAACATAGGACTTGGCAGGCGTGAAGGCTCGTGGAGTTTCCGCGTTGCTCTGAAGTCTGACCTTTTTTTTTCGCGTGATTGCGAGATTTCGTTGACAAACTCATGATTTTGGCAGGGGCCCCCAGCTGCCGGGACAGGGGTCCAGCTCCCCATATTTTTGACCAGGACTCGAAGTGCAGGGTTTATTATTGTTCTACATTGTAAGCGATAAAGTGAGAAAATGAAACTTTCTCTCAAACGACTTTCCTCTTACAAATCTTCCAAAAGTTAGCTTGGACTTTCTCCAAACAATATCTCCAGGATGACGATTCACTTCTTCAGCTGCACCAGATATATGTCAAGGATTTGCAAGGGCAGAAAGTGAAATCCCCTCAATCTTGACCAGTCAAATGTGGAGTAATGTTCATTAATTGAGTTGAACTGTGAGAGGAAAGCACAATTGTGCATCTTAATAATGGAGAAATTTCGGTCTTATTTGAAGATGGCTCGGATATTCGGCTTGAGTCTCAGCAGAAAGTAACAACACACCTCAGCAGCTTTACCTGAAATGAGTGAGGAAGTGGATAGGAGAAGATATTCATAACAAGCGGGTGATCTACTAATGCAAATTCTATATCCTTCCTTTGTAAGTACATTACATATGCTCACTCAGCTCGTCTTCTCGAGCTCCCTCGTCCCCTCAGCCTTCACCTCGCCTCCCTTCGCTTTAACAGCAACCTCAACCGCTTCCCTAAACGCTTCTACAAACTCCCAACAATCCCCAAAACTATTATACAGCGGCGCAGGCGCTACACGAATTACATCCGGCCTCCGCTCATCAACTACCACGCCCCTCTCCTCTAGCCCCTTCATAACCACATCCAGCAAGCCATCTTTTAATTTCAAACTAAGCTGGGCTCCTCTCCCTTCTTTGTCCTTCGGGGTGATAATCTCAAACACCTTCTCTTCATAAGCTCCTATGTTCAAAAGCAAATTCTCAAGGTAAGCAGTAATCTTCAGAGATTTTTCTCGGAGAGGGCGCATCCCCCCAGCTTTCTCAAAGACCTCAAGCGAAGCCGCCAAACTCGTGATATCCAAAATACTCGGATTCGAAAGCTGGAAGCCTGCTGCGCCGGGGATTGGCACGAAGCGATTATCCATCGCGAATCGCGAGCTCTTGTCGCTTCCCCACCACCCACTTAACCTATTACCAAACACCTTCTTCCCATCTCCACCCTCGGAAGTCGAGACTTTGCTGTTGTTTTCATGGACGAAGAAACCGCCAGCTGCGCCGGGGCCGGAATTTAGGTATTTGTAGCTGCACCAGACTGCAGCGTCGACGTTCCAGTCGTGCAGCTGGAGAGGCACGTTCCCGACTGCATGTGCGAGATCCCAAATTATGAAGATGGAGTGAGAGTGTGCGAAGGCGGTTATGGCCGGGATGTCGAGGAGCTGGCCGGTGTAGTATTGGATTCCGGGAAGAAGGATGAGGGCGGTTGTGGAGGCGTGCTCGGTGATGACTGATAGAATGTGGTCCGTTGTGAGCGTGGAGTTGGCGAGGGATGGTGGTTTTATGGTGACTAGAGATTTAGAAGGGTCTAAGTTATGGTGAAGAATCTGGGACTCTGCTGCGAACTGGAGGCTGTTAGATGAAGCTTGATGGGTTTGTCTCGGAACATGTGATAAATTTGCCCAGACTACACGAGATTTTACCAGCATTCTTGAAGAGTATATGGCTCTATTTTCAAGCAGCTGTTCAGAACTACTTGCCCTTGCTTGCTCCCAGTCACTGAACTGGTCTCGATCATCGGCCTCCAAAGGAAATATGACTCACGTGATCTGACGGGAATGCTTGGTTCTCGACAATGATCTTATGCCGGCCATCGATATCAGGCTTGTAGAAAGCAGACATAATAAGATGCAGATTCGCAGTCAATGTTTCCATAACAGCAACCTCAGATACTTGGGCGCCAACAATGGGGGCAATTGCCTCGGAAGCCCGGATGTCTGCATCCAACCACGTTGGCAGAGGAGACTCATTGAGAGGTTTGAAGTGTCCAAAAACCCCTTGTGAGGCCCAAGTACTAAAGTACTGCTGCATGCGAATCGATGTTAACTTGGGTTGCAAACCCAACGAGTTCCCGCACAGATAGACAGAAGCATTGTGTGATGACGAGTCACTTGATTCTACAATCCTTCAGCACGAGAAACGTAAGATTGGACGCAGCATTTCTTACCTGCTTCCGGCAAAGATTTGGCCTTCAATTGAGCTTTGGAGGGGATGAGGAATTCGGGCCTAAGATGGCGAAGAGGGTCTCGGGCATCAAGCGACACTGCATATTCTCTGCTCAGCACGTGCAGGTTCTGGTCAAGGGATGCCATGGCTGAAACGTAATGGCACGTAATGGCAGCTTCAACTAATGTGGTGCGTGTTTGACAGCTGAACGTTATTTTGAGTTTACTGGAGAGTGGTGACTTCTGTAACGGATTCGGGTATTCAAGGCGGCGGGAACAAAGAGTTTTGGCGGACACGTGAAGGTGGTAACTAGGTAACCTGAATAAAAGGGGTTCGGCATTTGGCTAAGGTTGGGGCCGGCCTTATTCCTAGCAGCCGAGAACTCAGACCGGGACCTGTCTAATTGAAAAACAGAAAAATAAGGGGAAATGAGAGCTCGGAGACACAATTGGCATTGAATTCCAATTGGCAAAGTTACTTCACATTGGCCTGGTATAATGCCAGCAATTACCGTCTCTTGGTAAACTCGTCTCCCTGACTCAGGAGATTCGGTTGGCCTTTGCAGCAAGCATGCAAAGTGAGTGGTCTCTGGATCACGAAATCCAGCGGTGTAGATTCTCGAAGATTGGACACGTCCCCCAGGTTCAGACGCTGGCCCAAGCGGATAGCGGTATTGAAGCAATCGTGGCCTGGACAAATCTCTCTTGTCAGTTGACAAAGTTTGAGAGGAGGGGAGGGAGGGAAGCGAGGCGAGGCGTGATGGCCGAGGCAATTTGGTTGGCACGGCGAGGGCGAGAGGTGCATTGAGCTATGTGTAATAGAAACTGCAACTCGGCGTCATGAGATGTCGCAAATTGTGATGTATCTGGGACTCTTACGTTGGCTCTGACAATGAGCTCCTCGTCTGGAGTCTGATATAGTTTTCATTACCCCCGTGAAATCCTGGAAGAGTCTAGGGGCGGGGTTACTTTAGTCACGGCCGCCCATCACGGGACTCGTCCTCACCGTGGCCGCTGGTGGCCGCTGGTGGCTGCACTGCCATCTGCACCGCCGATTGTGTGGCGGCACTGGCGGGCAACCCTTGCTGCCCGTGACCAAGACACGAGGGCACACGAGGGCCACACCCGAAATAGACACGAGCCCAGTGCGCTAGTCCAGATGGGGCAATTCGCAGGCTGTTTTGGGCGCGAGCTAGGCTTCTTTCGGGCTACGGCCGCCCTACGGCCCCCCTCCCTTTGCCTTGAATAACCGGTTATCTGGGGCGGGGCACTAGGGTCGCGAGCGTCACTCAGGTACGGAACTTTTTCAGTTGCATCATCCACGACTCGAGTGCTTGTACAGTATCGAATCGAACCAAGAACTTGACTAACAAACCCATTTGAGAGCATTGCTTAGCATTCGCTCTCGCTCTCGCCTGATTTAAAACGGCCGTCTGCTGTTAAATGGCTCATGATTCCCTCCTCACGCAATGCGCAAGTATTCAGAGTTCATCCATTGAAACACCGTCCCAGCTTTCAGCTTACAGCCCCTCGTCCTGGTCTCCCTCCTTCCCTAATCTCCTGACTCCGATCATCGTCCTCGTGTGCTTGTCCCTGACAGCAGCGGAGGCCCTCACGTTCGCCTTGCACGCTGCTTGTCACATTCGTTGCGGCTCCCGAGGCTCTTCGTGCCGATCTGGAAAGTCACATCTGCACTTTAACTTCGGACCATCTTCCCCCAGTCGCCTGCTCAGCACGACAAAGATCTTGCGCACCCTCGCCAGCAGGCACCCGGTCACACAAATCGTTCGAGCTCCTCCAGGCGGATAGCAGTCGCACAGGTACAAACTGTGCTGCCGGTACGTTGCTTTTAGCCTTGGCTTCCCCATTCCACAAGCTTTCTTATCGCTCCTATTAAATTTACCGTAACAAGGGGCTCACCGCTGGCAGTCAAGGGAAACCTGTACCAATCCGCCGACTTCGCAGAGATACCGCCTCGTACGCGTGCAGCCGTGCGACTCATCAAGGCCTCGTTAGGAGTAGGGAGCCAAAAAGTAAGTAAGTGCTTGAGGCCGAGATAAAAGCCTGGCAGTTCGCTCCTGGGCTCCTTCCCTTTCCATTCCTCACTTCAGTGTCATTCTTTCTTTTGAGGTCTCAGCAAACTCGCAGGCCCACATACCAACACAATGGCGAAAACATTGACTCTGAATGCTGCTGACCTTATGGCTTCCTTTCAGTTTCCCGAATACGCGGAGAAATTCCCCGAATATTTCAATCCTACTATCAACCCGTTTTCCGAGGACATCGACCCTCTCGACCCTCTCGACCCTCTCGACCCTCTCGACCCCCTCGACCCCCTCGACCCCCTCGACCCTCTCGACCCCCTCGACCCTCTCGACCCTCTCGACCCTCTCGAGCCCCTCGACCCCCTTGACGATATGGCGAGCCTCGAAGTCCCTACCTCCCCACTAGCCCCCGTCAACAAATTTGTTAAGGATGTAGTTGCAACTCCCGACCGACACCCATCTCCTCAACCGACTCATTTCAGCGTACCATATAAGAACGGCAATGGCAATGGACATCGAGTCCTGCGCTCTGCCACTGTGGGATATATTGCTCCAGAATTTAAGGGCAAGAAGGCGCAAATGCTCCAGGGTAAGTCACGATTCTTCAGTTGGTGTTTGGACTTCAGCTAGAATTTGGGAAGTTATGTTATGGAGTTCTTGAAGCTCCACCTTGAAAGTATCGAGGTTGGAATGTTATTGCAAGAACGAAGCTGGGCTCTACTGGTTGAGCCCAATCAGCCTCACACTTTTTATATCTCTTAATCACCCTTCCCTTTCTCCTCTATTCGGTTCCCTTTCTGCACTTGCCGCAAGCAATTTAGACATGTGCTAAATGTTCAAAGTTAAGGGCAAAATCGAGGAAGCTGCTTGGATCCCTGATCCTATGATCGATGAGCAAATAAATTGGTTCTACAATGAGCTCGGAATCGACGATGTCTACTTTCAATTGGAGAATGTCGATGCCATTGTGAGCCATGTGACTTCCCTCTATGCCGCCAAGATTGCTGCTTTTGCCCGTAAGGACAAGAGAGATGAAATTAGATTGGACATGGAAGCCGCTGATCATGCAATCTACATCGATACTAGTGAGCCCGGTATCAGCAACATCAGTGGTCCTCGATATGAGCACAGACTCGAGAAGAAATACCTCGATGCATCCACACAGAACTCAAGTTACCGTGTGGAGACTTTCCGCTCGCCAACAAATCTGTCTGGCACTACTGCTTCGAAGTCAACCATGCGCTGCTATTTCGTTTACCAATGCATGTTTGTTGACCCAAAGGCGGGACCCACCGAGACGCGACTTGAGGTTATTGCAGACCGGATGTTCCTTGCCAAGGCTACGAAGAATACAAAACAAATCTACCAAGAGATCATCGACTTGGCAGTCTCCAGGAATGGCCCCGTGATTGAGGTATTTGACATTGAGGGCTCTAAGGAGAAGAGACTCGTCGTTGCCTTCCGTCGTAAGACAGCATCAGGCATGTTCAGTGCTCTCTCGGACTTGTACCACTACTACGGTGTGACTAGTTCCAGAAAGTACGTCGAACAATTCAGCAATGGCATCACTGTCATTTGTCTCTATCTCAAGCCTGCGGCAAACTTAGAGTCCAAAAAGTTTCCTCCACTCGAAGACTCTATTCACCAGATCACCAAGGAGATATCGTTACTTTACTGCATTCCTCAGAACAAATTCCAGGCCTTGTTTGCTTCTGGTAGATTAAGTCTTCAAGAGACTATTTACGGACATTGCCTCTGGGTGTTTGTCCAGCATTTCTTGAACCGTCTTGGTAAGCGAACTTCCCTTCTAAATATATCATCATTACTAACAGATCTTCAGGCTCCGATTATGCCTCTTTGGTGTCGGCTTTGGACAAGGACAGTAGCGCCCATGTAGAAATTCTCTCGAATATCAAGCGACGCCTGAGAACTGAGACGTTCACTGCTGGCTACATCTTCGAGATCATCGAGTCCCATCCTGAGCTGATTCGCACTCTGTATGCCTCCTTCGCCAACATCCATTTGACCCTTGGGCCAGGTTATGCCGAAGATTGGGTGCCTCCCGCGCCATCAGCTGAGGTCCTATCCGACAAACAGATCGGGGACTTAATCACCAAGACGGTCGATAACGAGCACGAGGAGGTGGTCATGAACGCATTCCGAATCTTTAACAAAGCCCTTCTCAAGACCAACTTCTATACCCCTACAAAGGTTGCGCTGAGTTTTCGTCTCGACCCGGCTTTCCTCCCCGAGATTGAGTATCCTCAACCTCTCTATGGAATGTTCTTAGTCATTAGCTCTGAGAGCCGAGGCTTCCATCTTCGTTTCCGTGATATCGCCAGAGGAGGAATCCGCATTGTCAAGTCCCGGAATAAGGAAGCCTACTCTATTAACGCTCGATCGATGTTCGATGAGAATTACGGTCTTGCGAACACCCAGCAGCGCAAGAATAAGGATATCCCCGAGGGCGGCTCTAAGGGTGTCATCCTCCTTGATGCCGCGCACCAAAGCAAGGGAAGTGTTGCTTTCGAGAAGTACATTGATAGTATTATGGATCTTCTCCTTCCGGCTGCTTCGCCGGGCATTAAGAACCCGATTGTAGATCTCTACGGTAAACAAGAGATTCTATTCATGGGTCCCGATGAGAACACTGCAGACCTCGTCGATTGGGCAACTGAGCATGCTCGGAAGCGTGGTGCACTTTGGTGGAAGTCTTTCTTCACCGGCAAATCTCCAAAGCTTGGTGGTATTCCCCATGACGCTTATGGCATGACTACCCTGTCAGTCCGTGAGTTTGTTAAGGGCATCTATCGGAAGCTTGAGCTAGACCCTAGCAAAGTTCGGAAGATGCAGACTGGTGGGCCCGACGGCGACTTGGGAAGCAACGAGATCCTCCTTAGTAATGAGAAATACACCGCGGTTGTTGACGGCAGCGGTGTGTTAGTGGATCCTAACGGAATTGATCGTAACGAACTCATTCGACTTGCCAAGAAGCGTGTCATGATCTCTCAATTCGACTTGACGAAGCTCTCGAAGGATGGATACCGTGTGCTTGTCGATGAGAACAACGTCAAGCTGCCATCTGGCGAGCTTATAAACAATGGAACACTTTTCCGCAATACCTTCCACCTCCGAGATTCTGGGTTGACTGACTCCTTCGTCCCTTGCGGTGGCCGACCCGAATCTATCGACCTCTCAAGCGTCGGCAAATTAATCAAGAACAACAAATCCACCATCCCATACATAGTTGAAGGCGCAAACCTCTTCATCACCCAAGACGCCAAGCTCCGCCTCGAAGCCGCCGGCTGTATTCTCTTCAAGGACGCCAGTGCCAATAAAGGCGGTGTCACCTCCTCTTCCCTCGAAGTTCTCGCCTCCTTATCCTTCGACGACGAAGGTTTCGTGCAAAACATGTGCGTTGGCGCCGATGGCAACCCGCCGGAATTCTACCAGGCCTACGTCAAAGCCGTCCAAGAAAAGATCAAGGACAACGCTCGCTTGGAATTCGAGGCTATCTGGCGTGAACACGAGTTAACCAAGATCCCGAGATCAACGCTCAGTGACACTCTTAGTGTGGCTATCACCAAGCTGGACGAAGAGCTGCAGAAGACCGATCTGTGGAAGAATGAGAAGTTGAGACGATCGGTGTTGGCTGATGCACTGCCGAAGTTGTTGCTCGATAAGATTGGCTTGGACTTGATCATTGAGAGAGTTCCCGACAATTACCTCAGAGCTATCTTTGGTAGTTACCTTGCTTCGAGGTTCGTTTATGAGTTTGGTAGCCAGCCCAGCCAGTTTGCGTTCTTTGACTTGTAAGTTTCCCCCTTCCCTTCCCTTCAAGTACCACGAAACTAACTTTATTAGCATGTCACAACGCATGGAATCCGTCCAGTAAAACTTCACGAATCATAGTGATGGAGCGTTTGCATTTTTGGGATACGGGAGGGGGTTTGCTTTTGCTTTCGTATGCGTCATATCACGGACAAAACAAAAATACGAGACACAAAATCTCTTTGGTGGGATAACATAGCGTTTTTTGCTGGTTGGTTTGCTGGTGTTGAGTGCGTACTGGGTCATTGCTGGGTAAATAGAGAAAAATGCCTCATATATGAGATACATTTTCATTGGGGAAACTTGATATTTCTTTGCCTGTGGTGCAAAAGAGGGTGTGCTTATTAAGCTAGAGTATTAGAGTATACATTCTAGAGGGAATAGATGGCACATATTTCCATGATAATTTAAGTTGAATACATTGAAGTTGACCACATGCGCTGCTTCCTGTAACGCCTGGAATCTTCAAGAGCTGCCAAGAGCGTCTGTGCATTTCTGTGCCTCAATCACGCATCAGAGAGATATTTCAACAACAGGAAGGCTTGAACCTTTAAACCAACTTCCTCTTTATGTTGGGAGGCTAGGTAAAGAAGTTAAGAGGCACGGATAAGACCGTTTTCGTTGTCTATCGGCCTGTGTTCTGTTAATATCGCGGGTAGGTGGGTGACGATCTGGACGCGTGACTGGTGCCCTGCGCCTGACAGCTGGGGTACTTACCCTGAGGTCGCCGCATTGTTCCAGATAACTTGAGTGAGTTTACTTCACTCAAATACTCATATTGTGTTGTATTTTGAACCAGTGAACCTTGTTGAATGGAGAGGTTGGATTGAAGCGCGACTTCAGCGAATGGTAGTGTTGTTGGAACTTGGATGAAACTCGTGTTATCTGCGGAGGAGCAACATATACTTGCGGGATGGACGAAAAGCTCCGGTTCAACAATGGTAATGATAGCACTGTGTTTGAGGCTGCTCGACCTCACTTTGAGTTTGTGATTGCAAAAGAATCTTCGAGGATGGGAGAAAAGTGGGGCGATAGTTGATTACTTGTGGTCTGGGAGTAAATCCACCTTGTTGAACTGGGATGGATTTATCGGTGAAAAATCGATATATTGGAGGTTGACATTTGACAATCTGTAGAATCACTAGTTTTGACTAAATATAGGATATTTAATTCCTAAAAACAGAGGGAATGGGTTCCCTAGCTATATTCCTGATTCCCAACCCACCATGTGATCTATTACCCCACACTTACTTGGTGGTAGACGATTATTAATTAGATTCCTGAACGTTTAAGGAACGTAATCGAATGGCGATACGAAGAAACGATTGGTGTGTTCCGAGGTAAGCAATACCCAATAATAGGACGAACTGACTAGTGGTTGAAACTGGTGTGGAAGGAATGGATGCTAGCCAAGCTAGCTAGTCCAACACACCTGCTTACCCCCCGAGTGATTATATGAGGCTGATCTTGAGACGCGTATTGGTCACACAGCCGATGGTTACCCATTCTGCGGACCTGTTCCCGGCAAAGTAAATCCCTTCGTTCTTACTGTGTGCAATGGAGGTGCCATGCCTCTCATCTTTTGGACCGCAGAGGGTATTGCGAAGATGATTCGTGAGGATGTGCCTTTTGAGCAAAGTGACATTCCGAAGAATTTCAAGATTACGGAAGAACGGTTAAAGAAGGGTATCGAGCCGCGAGTCTAGTTATGTTGTCCTTTAGACTACCTGTCTAACATGGTTCAGGTTGGCAGATTCTACTTTGCAATTTCAAGACTTTCGCGAGCTCACGGTTTGGAAAGGGCAGACTAGCTTATGTGAATCCTTGTTATTCTTGCTTTCGCATTCGCAACTGAGCCTTGAATGTTCCGCAGGATCAAGAATATTCATCAGAACTTCCTCCTCAAAGAGAGTCATGTGCAACAATCAGATTTTAAGCGCTGTGAGGTTCAATCCTCTGTTCGGATGAGAAGATTTCCGGTTGTTTGTCAAAGGAGGATCCTCATCCTCTCATGGTTGTCATCTCACCATTGGACGCGATTTCTGTTTCTTGCAGGGCGGCCACATGTTGGCTTTGCCGTTGGATATGCCTCTCCGGAAGTGTTTCAACACGAAGAAACATTTGAGTGGCTGGTGCGGCTGGTGACCAAGGGTCCGCTCGATTTAGGCGGCGCCATCCGATCTTCTGGTGTTTTGATTCGTCGACATTGCTTGGAACCTGTGTGGCTTGATTTGAGAGGCGTTTGTCATCCCAGCTGCAGCAAATCACAATACAGGAGCTGGATCCCTTTTTAAGCCCACCCCTGCACAATGCGCTTCCCTCCAGGCTCAGCCACCTCATCCCCCAAAATAAGCGCCAAAATCTGACAGCGCCCAACGGCTTCTTTGACGCCGACAGCACAAGCGAGCAGAGGAGGCACAGCATCCTCGAAATAGCCTCAAAATGTTGCTCACCACCGCAAGTGTTGGAGGCAAGCTCAGATCTCTATATAATAGATTGTCCCCGCAATGTGCTCAATCTCCATCAGACAATCAAACATCCTACAGCCTCTTCTCATTTGTGAAGCCCTAGTCTTCCCTATCTTCCATCTTTCGATTACCTTGGCCAACTTCCAAACTTCCAATATGCTTTTCAATCAAGTTATCGCCGCTGCCATCTTGGCTTCCGTCTCTCTTGCTGCCCCCACATCGAACACAATCACAACCTCCACGACAAGCATTGTTTCTCCCCCAGCAACATCTGCACCCTCCTCTTCAACCCTCTCCCTCACACAACAACTCTTCCTCGCTGACACAGCAGCCGACCGCTTTGCACTCCTACCAAAAGACAGCCAATTCGTCTTCGACTTCGGCAACCCAGCACTCAAAGGCAAGGGTGGCAAGGGTGGAGATCTCATCACCGCGAACCGCAAGACCTTCCCAGCACTCGTCGGAACCGGCAGTGGAATGGCAGTCGGATTCTTGGGCCCTTGCGGCTTCAACACACCTCACGTTCATCCTCGCAGCACTGAGCTCCAGATCGTCACCTCTGGCCGCTTGGTCACTGAGATGCTCCCCGAGAACGGGGTCTTCAATAACAACGCTGCCGCGGATGGCCGACGAGTCATCACCAACACAGTGACCGCAAATCAAATGACACCGTTCTATCAAGGCTCTGTTCATACTCAGTTCAACCCTGACTGCACGCCTACTACATTTGTCGCAAGCTTTAATAGTGAGGACTTTGGCGCTGGCCAGGTTGCTGATGAACTGTTCGCTATGAGCGCCGACGTTGTGTCTGCTGCTTTCGGACAAGCGATCGACGGAGCCGATGTCGCCAAGTTCAAGGGCGCTATTCCAGCAACCATCGCGAAAGGCGTCGAGATGTGCCTCAAGCAGTGCGGCATTGCCAAGCGATAGTTTTGAGTTGCATTTTTATTTTTAACTTTTTAGACTTGTTGACGTAGCGATTGATTTTTGCATAGCGATCGGTGTCTGCATAGCCATGGCGATTTGGCATTTACACGGGCGTTTCTGTTGTATTGTTATTATACTTGTATACATAATGCTCTCACATTCGAAAGAAATAATACATATTTGATCATTATAATCAGAACAATCCACTGCCTTGTGGAAGTAGCCAGGTGGCTAACTGAGTGAGACTCAGATTGAGAGCTTTCTGGGCCCTGCACTACGCTCTCGTCATGAGCCATGGATCCCTCAGGTATCCGTTCGTACCTTCCATTCCTCACCAGAGCAAACCACGGATCCCAGAAAGTATATCTGCCTCAAACCAAAACCTCGGAACCCACTAAATCACTAGCTCCGCACTACTCTTCTCTCTCACAAACTCGAATACCTCCCACCCCTCTCCCATTTGCCTCTCTCCTCCTCAAAACCCCTGGCTCTACAGTCCTGGATACGCTAGATAGGATCCCCGCTTTCTTATGATTTTTAGAGGTGGGGGTGGGGAGGAATAGGTGGATGAAGTGGGATGAAGAGCTGCTTACGTACACTTCGAGGTTTTTAGCGTGGACTTGGGGTGGTTGTTCGGACCGATACAGAGATGGGTAGGAGAGGTGAAAGCTGGGGCTGTAGGTATAGGGCTGGATGGTTTGGGCAGATTTCGAGTGAACACCTAGGTAAGATGAATGTTTGTGAGTGTGGTGGCCAGGTGGGGTTGAGGCACGGGAAGGCAACATCAGTGGGGAAATCATGGTGTGGGGATGAGGCAGAGATTCCTCAAAAATGAAGTCTAGCTTTTATGAAATTAGCTTTGGTAAAGTTTTATGGGCTACTTCCCTTATTCTCGTCCAGGTTGAAATTGTATGCAGGTCGAGGACTCGAGCGCAAACTTGCGAACCGTGTTTGCCTTGCGGGTTTGTGAGAGTCTTCTCAGCGCTAAAATTGCAGTGCATTCTATTTAAGTCCTTGAATGAGTGTCTCGTTGACGCAAAAATTGCAGTGCGCGGGTGGGACCGCGCTCACGCCTTAAAATTGCGGGTCATGCTCACGCCACCAAGGAGGATTGATTCCTGAAGAGCATGGAAATTGATTATTGAGCTATTCATAATTACGCTACCACAAGACAAGTTAAGCATCCACATCCCCAGCTGATTCCTTCGAAATAACTCATGTGATAATAATCTACTTGGCTTATCTGGACGAATTTAACAAAGAAATTTCAGACAAATACCTTTCACTGATTTACCCTTTCAAGTTTTATCGAGCTAAGTCTCTCTCTTGTGTTATCATCAGTGAGATGTCCAATTGATAGGTACGGCTGAGATCACGTGATCCAGAAAGGCGATGGTTTTGCCGAAAATAAGCTGTACGAGTATATGCACACCGACTTCGTAAGACGAGCATTCTCCAACTTTCCTCGAGTGTAGTGATTGATATTTTTAAACGGCTGCCTGTCGGTTCACATGAATCACCAGGTATCGAGGATCTGCCTGGTGGGTAAGGGATTGCATGGGTCCCTCCCCGTTTATCATCTCGCCCAGCTTCGCGACTTCCTAAGCTCTCCCATACGCGTAAAGCTACACTACTCAAACAACCTTCACCAATCTTGTATTCATACCGGTCGCTTCAATCTGTCGTATTATCGTGTTTCTTGTTTCGTTGGACACTTTTGTATCTCAAATCGCAAGCCACAACCATTTATCGTCGCCTCAAATGTTTTCCATGCGGTCCATCCTCCAGCACCCCTTCTTCGCTGCTGCCAGTGTCAGCTCGCATGGTAATTCAAAGATACAATGGGGTCCTTGCAATGCAACCGAAGTCAACAGCACTGCACCCATAGCGTGTGGTAACCTGAACATCCTACTCGACTACACCGAGCCAAGTTCAAACGCAACACTCACGCTCCAGCTTGTCAGAGTTCCTGCTGCATTGCAGCCATCAAAGGGGAGTATCTTGTTCAACTTTGGTAGTCGGGGGGTAACGGGACGAGGGTCTTTAGGACTTCTCGGCCCAGCTTTATCAGCGTGAGGGTTCAACCCAAACAGACCATGCTTCTCTGCCTGTACTGGTCTTATCTTTTCACATTCACCGGTGGTTATTATGATCTTATTGCTCTTGATCTACGGTAAGCATTCAGCACTATCTTGGATGATCTTTCTGTCATTCAATGTGACCCAAATCGTGCCTGCATTCAAAAGTGTGGCTGAAAATCCGCCCAAATATAGGAGAACTGGAAATACCATCCCGTTTCCTGCACCGATAATAATGTTGACACGAACAATATGTTAAACGAGCTGATGTGAAGTCAGGTAACTCTTCGGACGTTGCCTTGGGAAGACCTTGGACGCAGGGGGCAATCAATTCAGACCTTTGCTTCCAGAAGTCAAACGCAACCGGGAGCCTTATTTGCACAGCTTTTGTTGCAAGGAATTTGGTAAGTGTTGTTGACGCCCTTGATAAAGGTGGGATGCTCAGGTACTGGGGTGAGTAAAGAGTGCAGAATCACGGAACCGAAAAGCCTCTCGTATGGCACGACCTTGGGTGCAACTGTACGTGCACCTCCTGGCACAATTTTCCTTCTTTTGGTCGCATTGCAGTTCAAGTGAATTTTCAGCACGTCTTCGGAACAGTCAACCCACAAACTCGCCTACTGAATGAGTACTGACTCTGAGACATGAACACCTCAGGTCGCTTCCATGTTCCCCGAAGGATCGACAAGATGATTTTAGACGGTGTTCAGAATCCACATCAATATTACCATTCTGCTGCGTACGTTCTTTCCATAGAGGCAAATAAGACACTGACCACAAGCCCCCCACAATGATTTAGAAGAGTGGTCCTCCTCGGACAAGGAACTCTCAGGCATCTTCTCTAGCTGCGTCGCGGCTCCTGATCTGTGTCCCCTGGCTCAAGGAAAAGTACCGCGGCTGAGCTCGAACAAGCTGTCTGGAACCTGATCGATACCGTCAAATATCACCCTACCCCTCTAGGAAGTTTCATGCTCGACTACAACGTTCTGAAAGGAATCATAGTACAGAGCATGTACGGGACCTTCTACTGGCCGTTATTAACCGCCTCCTAGATATGCTGATCACTGGCAACACCAAGGATGCACTTCCTGTCTTGATCGAGTTTGCAGGTGGTACAAGTGTAACAGATGAGTCAAAGCAAGTTGTTCTGGGCGTCAGGGGAATTCATTGCGCAGACAGGACAGTGCGTGTGTCAAAGTTCGACAATTTTCTCCCAGTGGTCGACCAGCTATACAAGACGAGCAAGTTTTTCGGAGACGTCACATCTGCGATTAGCATGATTTGCGCGCAGTGGAAGATGAACGCCAAGAGGTTTACCTGGTCGATTTTCACGCAAAAACGAAGAAGCCGGTTCTGTTCATCGGCTATACGGGCGATGGCTTTACTCCCCTCGCCTCTGCCTACAATGTTAGTTCTGGATTTAAGGACAGCGTTGTGCCGGAGGTCAACGGCTACGGTGTATGTACCAGATCCTCTCTTAGACGGTCTCCAATTTTAGGTCAAAAGTCATCAGCTTACTATCATGGAATATTTAGCACAGCTCTCTTGCAGTACCTTCCACTTGTGATTTCAACATTCTTTCTACTTATTGGTTGAATGGGACCTTCCGCAATCTTACATCTTGTGAAGTCCAAGGAGCAAAGACACTGCCCTGAATCTACTTCCCACCAACACCTTCTTTCTCGACCCCTAAACTTAGATTAAAGTCAAAGCGCCATCCATGAGTGCTCTGCAAGGTCTCTCCGGGATGCAACAGAAATGAATCCAAGCCACTTTCGTGAATCAATCTTTGATTGATCAGAAGTAGCCATTGACCCCTCAACGCTCGTGTATTGCCTGAGCTCGACGAAGTAGCTGGACTTAAGGCAGACCAATGATCATATTTAGTCCCCCTGACATTACCAACTCTTCCCGTTCATAATATAAGGTCCTGGGGGCAAACGCAGTCCTCTATTACCAACGGCGGCAAGCCGGCCTGCTGCCTTGTCCATGTTATCCCCTCCCGCCCATCTGGAATCATTGCAATAGGAGTCTGCAGAAGAATCTCCGAAGTCTCTTTCACCAAGTCCCGTCCTGTTGTCGTAATCCACCACATCCTCGGATCCTCCCCATACCGACCCATGAGCACACCGAAATACATGAGCACAAACAAGGCGACCGGCTCCTGCTTCCGGATCGCCCAGGTAAAATCCGCACCCGCGACCGGGATGAAGGTCAGACAATACCCTGCAATCAATCCCCGTGCGTCCTCTGCAAAGCAGTACTTCAACTGCGCAATCGCAAGCCAATACATATACCTCTCACTCTCCGGCGGACTAGGGACCTCCTGTCCCGCAACATAAATCTTCTCCATAGCAGATAAGGACTTCGGACTCATCTGCCGACTGACAGATGTCATTCGGTCAAGCGCGAGTAGCGTCTCGGAATCCAAGATCTGCATCGTCACTTCCCCGAGGTTGAGGACTGTGCCGACGGATATGGGGCTATCCATGAGCCATTGCATGTTCGTCGCTGCTATTTGTACAGCGCCGATCACCATGTCGAATGCGATGCCTATGCGATCTATGGCGCTCATTTGCTCAGGCGGCAAGGCGAAGTTGAAGGTCGCGGCTATCATGGCGAAGTAGTAGAGCAGATGTAAGTTATCTTGCGTGATATTACTCAATTGGGCGCGGAAGGAGGCGCTGGCTTTGTTGCTATATTCTAGTGCTGCGGGGAGGTACGTGGCTGGTGTTCCAGACGCTCGAGCTAATTCCAGAGCTGAGAGGGCCAGGATGCCGTTCATTATGTAGGTGCTGCGAAGAGCAGCGCGGGGGAGACTTCAACGAATTAGCAACTTGTTTCTTTCGAGGGAGAGAGCCGGGAGCATGTCTCACGCTCCCGACCAGTGAAATAGGGAGCTCGGGGCATGGAACAAAGAAATAGGCTGATTACTAGTCTTGTAGGTGCGCTTGGTCTTCGGGGACGGCGATGAGCCCCATGTAAGTCCTCGACGTCCATCGATGCATGAGTTCCAGTTCTAGGAGTCTGTGTGACTCAGGGGTGCTTGAGAAGGCAGCTGGCGAAGAGACCAACGAGCTGGCTGGAGGAGAGCCTATAGATGTCCTCGAGTTGATACCCGAAGAAGAGTCTGA
Source organism: Hyaloscypha sp. PMI_1271 (assembly GCA_021399465.1). NCBI lineage: Eukaryota > Fungi > Ascomycota > Leotiomycetes > Helotiales > Hyaloscyphaceae > Hyaloscypha > Hyaloscypha sp. PMI_1271. The sequence continues at coordinate 124,638 of JAJTUS010000092.1, forward strand.
TAAAAAATCCGGTGGATCACTTCTTGCCGTCTTTTTGGGACGTCGAGTAAGTGATGTGGTAGATGAGCTCGTGCTGGACTCTGGAGGAGACTGGTAGAGGCAATCAAGCTTGCGAACTATACAATTCGCACAAGTCGGAACTTGCTCATCACACTGCTCAAGATGTCAGCCTTAGCCTTTTAAACCTTTGGACCAGACAACGAGATCAATGGAAAGCCCTCCTAGTCACGTGCCTTCACATGTCGCTTCTTGCAATTCTGACACCCTCGCCGCGATTTACTATGGGCCTCCCTTCTTTTCCTCTCCATTTCCGATTATTGAAGACTGCCCTGAAATATGCTTAAGGTTCAGGGCGACGTGGCCTTCAGATGAAACCATTCTGGGATTCTTGTTCTACGGTAACCGTCGATCAGTGGCTGCCTAAGAATGCCTCTTGTGGCGCAGCATTCTTTAGTCGAAGACAGCATTGGCCTCTGACCTGCTTTGAGTTTAGGTTGGCTACCTGCGACTCTGGACCACGTTTACGACTTATTGAGATATCGAAGACTAGGGGATCTCACTTGAGATGAAATCGATCTATCACGGAGCGTGGGAAACACAATGTTGATTGGCATGAATTCCTCCACCTAATGTTCTAGGAGGCCTGGATATCTCAAGGACTCCTCAAATCGCGCCATAAAGCCCATTTATATTCGGCCCGCCACTTGAAGCAAAAGCAAATGGGTATACATTGCGCCAAACACTGTCATACATTTTGGTCCCGAATCCCATCGCAATGCACTAAAGCAAACTCGCGCCATGTCATCAAACCCGCTCCTGAAAATCCCACGCCATATTGTACATCAAACTCCCATTTTACACACCGGGTAGCGCCTGGTCTGCATACTTCTGTGCCGAAGCCATACTAGCTTGCGCATCTTGCGTTTTCCCTTGCACCTCATAGCACCGGGCCAGCATCCCATCAGTTACACTCATCCAAAGAGTGTTGCCGGACCTGGTTGCTTGGACAGAGGCAGCTTTCGCACTCTTTTCCGCCTGTGGGCCAATGACACCATTGAAGAAGCGATTACACATGATGCTAAGACATATGCACATCTGGTGTATATTGGCAGTTGTGTTGCCACAAGCCAATGCTGATCTCAGTCGGCTCTTGATCTCGATTAATTCGAGGGGAGGATTCGTTGGAACTGTTGCGCCAACTAGGTGAAATGCCATCCTGATGTCCGGATTCGGGTGATTTACGCAAATTGGCTCGAGCTTCTCCTTCACTGACAAATTCCGATCAGGATTTTGCAGTCCTTTGTCCTGCACGATCCAGAGGGAGTTGAGTGTAGCAAGAATAGCTATATCACGCTCGACTTGGTCCGCCGAAGTCAACGCGGTACTCTTGGCTGTGGTCAAGCTGAGCTTGGGATCCCCGAAGATCTGTAAAGCGGAATCAAAGTCTCCGATACCTTGATGGTAAATTCCATCGAGGTAAAGAGCAAGACTTGCTAATGGGCCTGTCAACGACACTTCGAATTTACGCACGGTGGTCCTGAGATCGTCAATATATCGTTTTGTTTCTGTCCAATTCGCGAGTCCGGCACAACAGAAAGCCATATAGATCCGGAAATAACATGAAATCTCGCCACGCCATTGGCGTTTTGACACGAGATCTGGAAGAAGGCCGGAGGAAGATCTGGCTGATCGTATGTCCCCTAGCGAATATTATAAGTAATTGCAAGCTGTCAATCCAGATGAGCCATACCTTCTAAGGAGTCCAAGCCAGCCTGCAAGTATTTAAGCCCTTTCTGGTCGCTGGAGTTTTTGTGTAGGAGAACCATTCCACATAATAGATACCTGAGATAATTAGTGATGGTTAATTAAGGGGCTCGATCTTGACTTACGTGATGGAATAAGCATCTTTCTTGCCCAGAAATGTCATCATGAGGTTGTCCCCGCCATCATTTCCAATACCCAAGATCATTCGGGTGTCTTGACTGACAGTGTGCGAGCTCTTCGGGGTTCTGTTAATCGGAATAGCAAAAGTATCATTCGTTGTGCCCCAGGTGTTCTCGTGAAGTGCTTTATCCATCATACTTTGCATGTCCTTTAGTTTGGTGAGCATCTCAACCGAGTTTCCCTTTATAATGGCGCAAGAGACGTCGAGGATATGGGTCAAGCCAACGAGTTGCGGAATATTGCAGCTTTCGTCGTGTTGATAGCTCCGAGCCTGGGCAAGCGCCGTCTGAACGTGCTGGAGGGATTCAGGACCCGGAATCTTCAAAAATGCCAGCGCTTCCATAAGAGATGCCGTGAGATGTATAGCATTATCGTTTTGTTGCTTCGCAAGATTCGCTACAGCTCGGAGATTTTGTACGGCGGCATGGTGATCTGTAAGACTGCCGGATTCTAATGCGTGTGATGCTCGAAGGAAACGGAATACATAGACCCAGGAAAAGTGTTGGTACCTAATAAAGTTAGTCAAGATATACAACTTAGTCTAGCAACTACCCACGTTTGTGCATCAGATATATGGCCATCCAGAGCTTTCATAGAAGCCTTTGGGTTCTTCTTCGCCATGAACTGTGCTAACAAGAATTGCATGGCGTATTTGAGGTCGTAATAGTGATTCTGAACGCTGTATTAGCCCTACCCATGCCCCAAAATAACATGAACATACTCTTTCACATAGTGCGATCCCCTTGCTCAAGGCAGTCTCTGCCTCCATCGAGTTTTCCGTCTCCTCAAACAGGACCCCTGCAAATCTCAACCGTATGTTTGCCTCCATCCTGGGTTGCAGCTTGATGCGCTTCAGCGCCGTATCCAAACAGCCTAGACCCGTAGCAATCAACCCCTCGTAGGCCTCGACATCGGCAACCGTCATAGAAAGCGCCGCGGTGGGTGCAAGCTCTTGCGCCGCCTGAAAATATTCTTCGGCTAGCGAGACGAGAAGTTGGGCCATATCAGGCTGTGTATTCGCAGGAGTTAAGGGTGCCATTCTGCTCGAGTTGTAGGATGCTGGGTTCGAAAGGGTTCTTCCGCTGGGTGTGTTCTGCGAGGGGTGGGAGAGAAGGGAAGGAGCGAGTGGTTGCTGGAAAAGTTGCGCAGGAGAGATGAATTGAGGTTGCTCAACTTGCTGCTGCGGGGGGACCGGCGCATAGAGGCCGTTGTTCGCATAGTTTGTATTCATGCCATATTGCATCTGCCCGTTCTGGTTCCAGTACTGGCCCTCGTTGGCGGGAGGTTGATAATGGAGAGGGCCATTTTCTAGGAAGGGCGAACGTGATTGCGGAACTCCGTACGCGTTGGGAGGATCTTGGCCAGGCCAGTATTCGTTGCCAGGCGGTGGGCCGCCATGATACGACATATTGCCAACTTCACAACCTCCGCATGGTGAATCCAGGGCTTAGGTTGATCCTCCCTATGAGGTCGTTCGAGATCTCGCTTAATCTTATCGCCGAAACTTGTCCAGATCTAGGTGTTCGTCCGCGCCTCGGCAAGGGATCTCATCATTTTGAGGTTTCACTCTCTCCAAGAGGAACTTTCTCTGGGAATTTTCACTTGTGATCTTTTTCGAGTTTTTGTTTTAAAAACCAGACTCTTTTGTCGCTTCCACATGGGCAGTGTGCTTCTAGAGCTCAATCACATTCAAAGGCGATTTCCGAAGACTCGAGGAGTACAACTAGAGCTACATTGAACTCGCTGCGATGGAATGGCTAGGCCATGCCAAAACGACTTTCACTCACTCTCCAACTCCTCTTCCCCTTAACAAGAAAGATGGAACACCCACTGATTTGGTCTCGATATGCTGCGAAGCAACTCCCCCTTGTCGTCTTAATCCTCTTCTATTTAATGGTCACCTCCAAACGATGTGGACAGCAATAAAGAACGACGGTCCACCTATTCATTACAAACGCGGGCTTTTTGAGAATGAGGATCCCAATTTCAAAGGTTCATTCGCAGTTGATTTCGTTGTTCCTCCCTTCTCAGAGACAGATGAGAGTCTACCTCCCAGAACTGTGCATCTCACGGAGGAAGAATTTGGGAACATTGGATCGTTGGATACTCGCCCAATGTTAGTAAATCTGCATGGGCTAAGCGGCGGAAGTCATGAGAACTACCTGAGGCAGGTTCTAGCTCCTCTAGTAACAGCTGCAGGGGAGCGTGAGTGGGCTGCGTGTGTAGTCAACTCCAGAGGTTGTGCTATGCATAAGCTCACCAGCAATATTTTGTATAATGCAAGGGCTACGTGGGATTGCCGACAAACCGTGAAGTGGTTGAGGAAGACGTTTCCGAATAGACCTTTGTATGGGATTGGATACTCCTTGGGAGCCAACATCTTGACCAATGTAAGTTCATCTTGGTCCATGTGCAATAAATCGTATTGATCCAAGGACTTGTAGTACATTGCCGAAGAAGGTCCATCATGTATGCTCAGAGCAGCTGTCATTGTTTCAAGTCCATGGAATTTGGATGCGGGAAACCGGGCTCTTCAACGAACTTGGATTGGAAGAGAGATCTATTCCAAAACAATGGGCACTAATATGAAGAAACTCATCGACCTCCACTACGACCAGGTATCCAAAGGCTCTAAGCTGGATTTTGCCAAGATACGTCAGGCCAAATATCTTCATGAGTTTGACAGAGAAGTGCAAGGACCGACTTGGGGCTATCCAACAGAAGGAGCATATTACCGAGATTCATCATCTGTCGATTCCTTGCTCGCAGTTAGAATCCCATTATTTGCCATCAGTGCCAAAGACGATCCGGTAGGTCAAATCTTCCAAACGCTTCTGCAGATATCAACATTAATTCCTTTCAGATTGCGCAGGATGAAGCTCTGCCATACGAAGAGATGAAACGAACTAAGTATGGTGTCCTGTGTACAACAACGATGGGGGGTCATTTATCTTGGTTTGAGACCGGTGGAACTAGATGGCATGCTCGCCCGGTATGACACTCTTCTTGGCACTCATTTTGAATAAGAAACCGACTGACACTTAACATAGGCAGTGAATTTTCTCAATACCATGGCTTTCGAAGTGGAACTTGATGCTCCTGGCAATCTTAATGCAAACGGATCCGTCAAAGGAGAGGAGGTTGGCGATATTCGATTTGAACCCATGCACCGGAAATGGGCTCCCTAGAAAAAGGTCCGTCCCGATCGCTGCTGTACAAATAGACGCCTACATGATAGACTGTACATACTAGACGATACTCCTGGGTTTGGACATGCTTTCAGAAAGACAATGATACAAAGAAGTCAAGCACAGATTAGCACTCTGCTTGAACATACCATGCAGACTGAAACTACGAATACGAGATCTGGTGATAGAACATTTTGGGTAATCGAAATTCCTGAACCATACACATATCTGAGAAATGCTGAACCGATCGCTGTAGAATGCATTCATGATGGGAGAAGTGTATTCCACCACTTTTCCATACCTAATCCCACAATATAGCGCCCAATTGATGCTCATGTTCCCAACACCCCCCGCCAGAACGCCTCAAAATGCCATCAATCCATACAATGCCCCTCAAGCAAACGAAACGCTCTTCTTCTTCTTTAGCTTCAACGGCCTCGTCCCAGCAGCTGCCTCACTCCTCGTATTATCCTTCTCCTCTCCAGCACTAGGTCTCTTCCTCTTCTTCCTCATCCCCTCTTTAGTCTCATCCAACTTCGCCTTCCGAATCTCCTGCCTCTTCTCCGCCTCCGCCTTCCTCGCCTCGCGGATCTCTTCCATCTGCCGTGCCTTCATCATCTTGCTCTCAATCTGGCCCTCCTTGTCCGCGTTCACCATGGCGAGAATTGTCATCATGCTTTCCTATACATCGTCAGCCCCTTCCCCTCAAATTATTCGCAAGGACCTACTCTATCATCCACAAAAACTTTCCCCTTCTTCTTCCCCTTCGGCTTCTCGACACCAACAGGGGTAATCATATTCAGTGCTGGGATCCCCAATTCCTTCTCCGTGTACACTCTCCGCTTCTTCTTCAACGTCGCGAGATTCCCAGCGCTCTTTTGTGGTTTCGGAGGTGGGCCTTTGCCTTTCGGTTTCTTGGATTTCGAGACGCCATCGCTTTGTGGTTTGCTACTTGTCTTGCTATTCCTGATTCCTGATTTATTCGCAGCATGTTTAGACGCATGCTTGGATTTCACAGTAGACGTTCGTGAGGGTGCCATTGTACCGGATTGTGTGGTTGAGGTGGCTGGGCTGCAGACTATCTTTTATCACGATGGAAATATTTCTTGAAGCGGCCGCTAGCGCGATTGCGGGGAAAAAGTCTAGATTTTGGGAACAGCTTGGGATGAAATAGATGGGTATTTTATCAAAGCTAAATTCAAGTACTCAATGTCCCTTTCGTGCTTGGAATCTCGCCCTCTCGTCCAGCTACTCTCGTAGTTGCAGCTCTGATAGCCACTGCCAGACTCTTAAAAGCTGATTCTGCTCTGTGATGATCATTGTCGCCTCTTATACAATCAACGTGGATTGTAATTCTCGCCGCCTGCGCAAAGCTCTGAAGACAATGCGGTATCATCTCACAGCTCAGATCTCCAATCTTCTCCCTCTTCAATCCCAGGTCTATCACGCTGAATGGCCGGTTCGAGAGATCCACCACTGCCCTTGACAGAGCTTCGTCGAGAGGAGCATATGCAGATCCGAACCGTGCCAAACCTGTAGGTGTGCCAAGAGCATCTTTGAATACTGAACCAAGTGCGATACACACATCTTCAGCGGTATGGTGGTCGTCAACTATTCGCAGAACCCATCAGCTTCAATTCCCCGTGAATAGTGTCTCCCGTATTCTAGAAACGTACTGTGGAGATCTCCCTTGCAATTGAGCGCCAAACTCCAGCCCGCATGCTTTGCCAGTGCATGCAACATATGATCCAGAAATCCAATACCAGAATTGATAGCTATGGTCTGGCTTTTCGAAGCCTGCGTAGCATGGCCCTCTCCCCCATTCATAAGCTGGCTGTCCGTGTCCGAAGGGAATTCTCCTCCGTCCAAATTGATAGCAAGCTGGATTTTCGTCTCATTTGTATCCCGTGAGAGAGCCGCTGAGCGGACTCTCTGTTCAGTTGATGCGACCATCGTTGTGGTGTACAATGGGTTGTGGTGACTCTTCATGGAGAGGGAGACATTTTCAATGTCCCGCGAGATCGGCGTTTGTTCGGGACAATGCAAACAGAGCAAACAGAGTTCATGACGTTGCTAGCAAGTCTCACGCAATCTTCAATAAACAAAATACAGATGTGAGACGACACAGATGCCTACTTCTGGTGGTCTTACGAGTGATGAGGCAAACAGTGCTGCTTGGGAGGCTGGAAGAGGGGCGGTAGCTGGGGCTGCAAAAGTACGAACTTCCTCAAGGTGGGGAGACATATGGACTAATAGGGTCAGTGGGGTGCTGGTGCTGCCATTCTCGGTGCTGCTGGATATGCAATGTCTCCTATCTATCGAGGGTTGACTATTCAGTTCAAGGTGTAAGTTTTTCTGAGTAATGCATTTCTTCAATGGCTGAGTATCTCTAGGTTTCTTCAGATGTCAGGTACTTTCCACATCATACATCAATGCATTTGTAACTAACCATCTAGGCATGATAATGGGCTCTTGTTTAGAAGCTGATCACAGCATCCGGCAGTACGAAGCCAAGGTCCGAATGGAGAAGCGTATGATCAGAGACCGAGCCGTTTGGGAACAATATGAGCAGGAGTACGAGCAAGCTCCCGCGCCAAAGAAGTCATCATGAGGAGAGCCAGTTTACGAGTAATCGAAGTTCATGAAATCTCAGCTTCATGCAAGTGATATGGCTATGTACGCCGACCAACCATCCTACACAGACCCCATAAACGCCTGACAATGCTTTCCTATCTCCGTTATTTTGGTGCAATGAACTTTCTCGAATCCATATTCAGCCTTGCCAACCTCGCGATACATCCACTGAGCTGAAGTAGCGTCTGTACGCCTTCCAAGATCTTCATATGTGTAAACCCAATCTCCTTAATGAACTCTAGCTTCGAGTGCTCACTCAGAGTGGGAATCGTCTTGGTGACTCGGAACATCGTGCTGATAATATCGTGGCTCGAATATCCCAAGTCCCATAACTCCTTCAATGTTTCCAATGCAGCATCAACTTTTCCCTCGTAGCATGCCTTGATCATGGCCTGGACCTTGATTGGATGTGGTGAGTCGACAACCTTGAACACATTGTCTCCGCTCACAAATCCAAAGCCAGCAAATGTTGACTGTAGATTGTTGATTGCTTGCCGCATATCACCCTCCGCACTGAAAACAAGAGCAGCAAGCCCATCTTCACTGTACTCAACCTTCTCCGCCTCAATGATCTGCAATAGCCTCTTCACAATTTGTGCGTCCGTCAAACGGGAGTATCGAAGGATGGCGCAACGAGACTGGAGGGGTTCGATGATCTTATTCGATTGATTGCACGCAAACGCAAATCTTGTTGTGGAAGAGTAGATCTCCATCGTACGTCGAAGTGCTTGCTGCGCCCCAGAAGTCATACTGTCTGCTTCATCGAGAATAACGAGTTTTTGTCGGCCTTGAGGAAGAGTGACCTTCTTCTGGGCAAAGCCTTTGATTCGATTCCGCACAACGTCGATACCTGAACACTGTCTTAGCGATTGCTTCGTAACTTCGAGAGAATTGACCGACCTCTTTCGTCACTAGCATTCAGCTCTAACACGGCCTCCTTGTAATTATCTCCTAAGAGCTGTCTGGCGAGACACAGGACAGAAGTTGTCTTCCCAATACCCGGCATGCCAGAGATAATCATATGAGGCATATTTCCCTCCCTTGCAATGATCTTCAGTCGTTCAATCGTCTCTGTATTGCCCACGATGTCATCCAGGAAGACGGGACGATATTTCTCAACCCTGAAATGTTCAGTCCGCGATGCCTCACTAGAACGCGGGGTCCCTACCATGGTAACTCATAGTTTGCAATTCCGTTAGAGTTCGGCTTCAGAAGTTGCTTCGCCGCAGCGGTGGACGATTCGCCCATCTCGTCGCCCTTTGTGACAGCCATGATGGTCGAGGTGTTGAAGTTGCTCGTCGCGTCTCGACGCGGTCTAGAAACCTGGAACAGCTTTACGCGGTCGAGTCACGTGCCGGAAAGTTTCATCTCAAACAGGACGGATTTTTGGGCTTGACAAGATGAAAGCTCCAATCGGTCCCTGGGAGTTGCTTATCGCGAGTCCCACGTTTTGCTTTTTTCGGTGTGTATGCTTGTACTATATGACCAAACTCCCGTAAATCTCTTCATAAACCTTTCTCTTGAACTCTTTTCCTCTTTGCTGCCTTGTTTTCATCCTGCTTTTGGGCTTTGGTCCGTTGAATAAAAGTCATGTTGCTTAACTTCTTCATAGCCATGCTGGCAATGGCCTCATCAGCCACGGCGAGATATTTGATGTACCTAACAGGGTATGATCTCCTTCTCGATCAAAAAACCCCCGCTCATCATGTTCCCTATTCAGGCAACATCAAAACGTTCCAGAGCCAGAAATGGTGTCAGAGGTCACGCACGTTGCTATTGCGTTCATGCAATCATCAACACTCAACCAAAAGGAAGTCTCTGAATGGCCCCTTTTCACTACAGTGGAAGAAGTCCGTTCCAAATTCGCTGAAGGAACGAAAATCATGATCGCAATAGGAGGTTGGGGCGATACTGGTTTCTCTAAAGCTTCAACGACTGTTAATACCAGAAGGCTATTTGCGAAGAATGTAAAAGCCATGGTTGATGCCACTGGAGCAGATGGTACGCCATATCCCACCCCACAGACAATCTTAATTCTAATCACAACCAGGCGTTGATATCGATTGGGAATATCCTTGGTATGACTAATGTCCCTTCAAATGCTGTAGATTCTAATTACAAAATAGCGGAAATGGCGAAGACTACAAGCAGCATACAAGCTACGACAGAAAAGTAAAAGAATTTAAACACTATCCCATGCTCCTTGCCGAAATCCGCTACGCGCTCGGCCGAAACGCAATCCTCTCAGCTGCAGTGCCAGGACTCAGAAGAGATATGTTAGCTTTCACCAAGAAGAGCCTCCCAAAGATCGGCCTCTCGTTGAACTTCTTGAATGTCATGACATACGACTTGATGAATCGAAGAGACAATGTGACGAAGCATCACACTGGGGTCGTGGCTTCGTTGGATGCTATCAATGCTTACCTTGAAGCTGGAGTCCCTCCAGAGGGAATAAATCTTGGATTTGCATTTTATGTAAAGTGGTTCAGGACTGATCCAAATGGTGGGTGTGAGAAAAATCCTATCGGGTGCAAGACGGTGTTGATGGAGGATCCAAAGACTGGAGCAGACCTCGGACAATGCGGAGCGTTCGCATGGAATGACAGGGTGCCAAAGGAGCTTGCGTTCTCGTTCAGACTGGCGCAAAGGGATGGAAAGTATGATGAAGTTGGCGGAGGATATTACTATTGGGATTCGGAGGAGAATATCTTCTGGACTTGGGATACGCCGGAGGCGATTGCGAGGAAGTTCCCGCTGATTGTTAAGGAGAAGGGCTTGGGTGGCGTGTTTGCTTGGGGACTTGGGGAGGATGGAAGTCAATTCAATCACTTGAAAGCGTTGACGGATTTGGTCAGAGATTATAGGAGGATCCATCCAGATCCAATAGTCGAGGAAGTACCGGAGCCAGTGCTGCCAGAGCCAGAGAATGATTCTCACGATATCAAGGACGAGCTATGAGCATATAGTTGGGTTATCTATCGCCACGCTTTTCAGGAAATGGTGTGGATGGAACCAGATGTTCGCCGGTGACAGGTCAGAACGATATGATGATTTATTCCATCCCAATTGGCCATGATTTTAATGACCCCCTAGAACTATACAGGTTGTAAATGCTCAAACATGAAGAATATATGCAATTCCACCTTCAACCCCCACCACATAGCTCCATCCTTTTCTACGCTGATACTGGCACATCCTCACCCCTCATAGTTGCCTGAACAACCTCCCAAAACCTAGCCTCATCCATCACAGCACCAAACGCAAAACAATTGACCAGCTTCGCTAATCCCTTCTTCAACTTTGCCAAGAACCCTTCATTCCCTTCGCCTTCCCCACCGCCTTCCACCAAGGCACTAACACCCAGTCTGCCCATGAGCAAGAACCACGCTTGAACTGGCGTGATTTCCCAGTCGCCTTTTGGCAAGCTTTGCGACATATCGTAGAGCTGCTTTAATTCTGGACTTGGTGCTGTCCATTCAACTTTTTGTGTGGGAGAAGTGTTGGATGTGAGCGGTGGATCATTGAAAGAAGAGAAAACCGGAGGCGGGGCGTGCGAATAGAGAAGTGTGGAGGCCATCATTTCGTGGCCTGAAGGGGAGCCTTTGGGATCGAAGGTTTGGTCGTGGGCGTGAAAGCACATTCGGCACGGGTGTTCGAGCCTGTGAGGAATATCAGCTGAGTCGAATTTCAAGAAAGAGTACAACGAGAGAGTGTGACGAACGCTAGGATGAAGTTTATTGCGATTGTGGAGATGTTTTGAAGAACTTCCTGTGATATTGGGGCTGTCGCTTCATCTGGAAGTTTGGGTAGAGCCTTGGAAAGCGCTGGATTGAGGCTTGGGAACCTAGACGGAGGTGTTGGCTCGGAAGAAGCGACTGGCACGTAAGGATTCGGAGGGAGGTCGAAGATTTCGGGAGAGGTCAGGAATATATCACTGTCCGGAGCAAAGTTGGTAGGTGGAGTGATTTGAAGACAGCTGGCATTGATCATTTCGTCGAATATTATGCTCACAAGGCTATGGCTGGACGAAGTATCGGATTGCCACTGTGAGTTTTGCGGAGAGCCTGAGATACTAAAGTTGCTTTGGGGGTATTGTTCTATAGGATTCGGTGCAGTGGCGGGTTCGGAGTTTTGTTCAGACACACTTCTGGTGACGGGCGCGATAGTTAAGATCGGGATGCTTGAGCTCTGAAGTGTCGCTTTGATGGCTTCATTCTCGTGTTTGAAGAGCACAGACTGGGTTTCTGCTTGGGCTATCATCTCGCGGAGGTTGATCACGTCTTCCTCTAGATGTTTGACATAGTTCTCTTTCCTCTGTCGGTGTTCTCTATGTCTTGTTAATAATACTACAGGTTGGAGCCCGAAGACTTAAACTCTTGCTCGAAGGAGACTGACATTTGAGCCTTTCTTACTTGAGCTCGTCGGCGTTGCTTCTGTGTTAAAGTAGACGAATCTCCTTCATCTACGGATTTGCCTGTCATCCCTGTCAGTCAATGAACGAAAGTCCAAGACGCATTGTCTCAGCCAATTTTCGGCGAATGGAGAGCCACTAGGCAAACTTCTTTAGCTGCCCTGCAGGAATGCTAGGGGGGACAGGACGAAGAAAATGTAGATAAGGGCTCTGCTTGAATTGCCATAAATGAAAAATCTTAATTACCATTTCCGGGGTTCGTCACATTTGGCATAAACTTGACTGTCCTGGACGATACTTTATCGATTGAGCGCTGCCAGAAGGAGCCGAAGGAGCCGGAACTTTCTTCAGTCATGGTGGTTGTGTGCTATCCGAATTCCAAATTGATTCCAAAGGATCTCATTCGAGTACAAAGACTGACGTTCTCGATCCGTAATAAGCATCACCTGACTGGACAGATGTGTGTGTGAAACATAAAAGAACCACGCGAAGCCAAACGCAACGGACTATGGCTCTTCCGTATCAAGCAGAGCCGTGCATCAAACTAGTAAGTTTCATCCAATTACATGGTGGTGGTGTGTGTTTCTATCTCTGGCCAACTGAGATGTGTGGTTAATGAAGGTGAGAAAGCCAACAGTATTGTGTGAGTTGAGGAATCAAATTCCCTAATCGAGACTAGCTTATTGTCACGTGATCTGGTGGTTGTTTCAGATCTATCAAAGTGATCCTCACTTATTTCTGCAAGAGCCCTTGTGGCTTCGCGACGGGTATCATTGGAGTCTGCAGGATCTTCTAAGATCTTCCCAAACAATAGGTAGAGGCTATATCGCCTGGGGGCATGCGCCGAAGCTTCAATTTGCAGCCAAAATCTCTGCCGCGCCTTGAGCTGGTAAATCTTCAACTCTTTCGTCGACCTTCATTCCTGCCTCCTTCTTCTTCTTGACTTCATCCTCATGGGATTTGTAGCTGGCATAACGCAGCGAAGTCAGGACCATGAAGGCCATGAAAAGGATGCCCATCACGGATCTCCTTGTCAGCACCCATCTTAGACCTTCGACTTCGGATTTACTGTCGCTGTTGAGCATGACAGTAATCTTGTAATTCAACTCTTGGATCTGCAATAGTGTGAGTGGAATGACATTTGAAAAGGGGACACCACATACCTTGCTCTCCATCGCCCTCTGTTCCATTCTCACATCCATCTTTCGATCATCAAACATCCCTTTTAGCTCATCTTTAAGAGCAAGAAGCTCCTGGGTCATCTTCTGGTTCAAAATATCGACTTCATGCTGCAAGAGTGTGCGCTCACGACGCATAGTCTCCTCAGTCTTCTTGCGACTATTCGATATTTCTGTCTTCAGCTCAGAACATGCTGCTCGGAAGAGATATGTTTCCTAATTTCATCAGCCATAATTCCTGCATTATAAAGCAATGGCCGACTCACATTCTCAACGTCGCTCTTGCTGACTAGACCTGCTTTCGCGACATCGAGGTTAAGCGCTAGCAACCCTCTCACAGCCTTCATAGCCGTGATACTTTGCGCTTCTGTAAACCCTCCTGCCTCGACCTGCTGTACTAATGTATAGGTATCGAAATGATGAACATATGGTGGCGTCTGCAGATGCGGCGGTTTTGCTGCATTTCTTTCCTCTGCAGTTTCAGGCGGAGGCATCTGTAATATCGTTTCGAGCGGTGGTAGAACATCCTTCATGTTTGAAGCAGCTGTTTGTAGTGGCGTCGGTTCGTCCACACTTAGTTTCTCATCAACAGGCGCGCCATCATCTCCAGGCAATCTAGCAGCCGCCTGTGTCTCCTCTGACAAAGGCGCAGACGAGGAGGGTTCCCGGTCCAAGTTCCCGCTATCTTCATCCTCGTCCGTTGTGTCCTGCAATTTCTTCCCTGCTTCCTTGCCTCTGTCACTCTCTTGCCCACTCTCCTCGGGCGTGAAAACCTTCAGACTATCTTCAGTTTCTCCATGGTGAAGAAAAGGTTCCACAGCTTTGCCATGTCGCTGGACAAATCGTTGCCCCTTCCTCCCTGTCGTTAAGAAGCTTCTCGTTTTCAAGCATTGCTGTTGAGGGCGTCGTGCGCGTAATCGTACAGTATTTGTCGCAGGTTCACAGACCCAGATTGAGCGAAATAAATGCGGATACAGGAAGGTAAGTCGTGTCGTTGACATGACTTCGGGGTTGTTGGGGGGTGCTGGCAAAGTTTGAGATTTACTGGTTATCGGGAATTCGATAGAGACATCCTGCCACGTGAATGCACCCCTGTCGCAAAAATCAAGCCTTGTCCGGAAGGCTGAGCAAGCCAATGAACACGACGAAGAGCGATTTCTTGATGAGTATTGGAGCTGATATTTTCAGTGATGTCTATGATAGAAGTCCAAATAACAGACTTGTCCTTTTCCAATATTCTTTTGCAACTTGTTGAAGCCTCTTCCGTGACCCTGGGTCAAGATCTAATTTTGAATGTATACTCGCCTCTAAAACTTTTAGTTCATCCTCAGCAGCTAATTCCGACAGGTCAAGAGCAGATTGTAGGACTAGAACATCAAACAAGGTCTGTTTCAGTACCTCCTTGGTGTTGTTGTGCTCAATGACTGTGGGAATGTGCTCTTGCTCGATGGGTCTGTCCAGGTGCTCTTCGTCAGCTTCCCCGTTTGTTGCATTGCCTTTGACCTGAGTTGCATCCTTCTCCTCTTGTACTTTCAGGGCTGCAGTCCACCGTTGGCCCAATTCCGCACGTAGATTCCGTTTCAACACCCGAATCGCTCTTGGACTCCATAGATCCGCACCAGCTTTCGCCATATCTAAAAGAAGACAGTGTAGAAATTTGAAAGTGCTAGGGGAAGGTTGCACTGGGAGCTCAGGATCGCCTTCCCATAACGCTCTTCCAGTAACGCTCTTCCTGGTAAATGTCCCACCAAAAACTTCGAGCGATGTCCATGAGGTTGTTTTTGCAAGCCTTTCGTGTAAGGCGGGGACCAGTGAGAGACCGAATGTCTGCAACGAAACGTTTTTGGGAAGTTCTGAACGAATGTCTCGAATCATGCGAAGAACATAAACAGATATTTGCCCAACATATTCGCTGTCTTCGTAAGCTGCAATTAAAGAGGCCATCTTCTCGTGAAGAGCTGTATAAGCCTTGCTTAAACTCTCATCCAAATGGTCCTGCAACATTTGTGGATCTTCGGTGCTCAGCAAAGCATTTCTTGATTCCAAGCTGAGATCATCCTCGATATCTTCCAGATCATCGTCCCATCTTTGTTTCTTCAGCTGCTCTAGGACAACAATAATCTCATCCACGAGATGTCGCCATGTCTGATACCCTCGGAATGCTCTTGATACAGCATCGTTTCTGCCATGAGTGCGGGCCAGAACCCCCTGCTTGAAGAGGGCCGCTCCGTTACTGATTTCCATTTCCAGCATGGTGTCGTCCCATAAGCTTTCGTGTTTGTCGGTGATACCTTTCGTCCACGAGCCTAACGTCGCCTCAATTTCCGTGGCGACCAGATGTAATTTGCTGACCCTTGATTCAAGTAGCTGTACCATGCGATCATTTATCACTTTCCTCAGCCCATCTAGGAACACCGAAGGATCAAATCCCTTTGCCTTGCCTCCTTCCTTGATCCAAATCTCAAGAATTTCCGTCCGAAGGTCTACGACCGCCTTGAACTCGGCCATCCGTTCCAGAAGTTTTGTCAGTCCGTCTAACGCAACCTCCGACGCTCTTTTGGCCCACCCCTTGAGCATGGATACGGCGTATTCTCCCTCTATATCATCGTGTCGGATATAGGGAATGAAGAACAGGATCTCGTCCCCAAACCATTTCTCGCAGACATCTAGTCGCAAGCCTTCCAAATCCCGAAGGGCCTCGTCTTTGAGCAAGGGCTTCGTCTTCAGGCCTGCGAGTGCTTCCGAAAGTCGTCGAGGAACCAATGCTTGCACATCAAGCATCGTCTTGGTGTAGAGCTCCAAAGATCTCAAGATTGCTTGACTATCTTGTCTGGGGTCTGCGGAAGGTTCAAGGGTTAGAGCGAGAGCATCGCCCCGCACACGTAAGAAATACCACAGCACGTCTTTTGCTCCAGAGCTATTAGCCAGGCTGTATGCAGAAAGTGCTTGGATGAGGCCGGTCCTCTGGCTGTCTGCAACAGTTTTCTCAAGTGTCCTTTTGATCGCTCCGGATAGTCTTCTTCGCAGGGAATCCAGTTTTCTCTTGACATCTTCGACCGATGCCT
Organism: Hyaloscypha sp. PMI_1271; assembly: GCA_021399465.1. Classification (NCBI taxonomy): domain Eukaryota; kingdom Fungi; phylum Ascomycota; class Leotiomycetes; order Helotiales; family Hyaloscyphaceae; genus Hyaloscypha; species Hyaloscypha sp. PMI_1271. The sequence continues at coordinate 141,058 of JAJTUS010000092.1, forward strand.
TTTCATCTGCGCTTCTTCGTGATGCTGATTCAAGGACACTCTTCATCAACAAACGGCTGAGCACGAGGACCTTTGCAGCCAGCACAAGATTCTTCCCTCTCCCATCTGACGATTCGGCATGACCATCCACATTCTTCCTCAAGAGTTTTCCAGCAACAACTCCACACATGTCCAGAACTTTCATTCTGGCCGACCACCCCACCTCTTCCGCATCCTTGCCCCCCTTCGTCTTGTCTTGCAGCTTCCCCAGACCGCTCGCCATTCCCCCAATGATACCCCTCCCACAACCTTTACCAACTCTCCCAAGTTTGTCCTCGACATTGCCAATGTCCTCCCTCATCTGTAGAATCATCTCTGCTGTTCCCAGCAACTGTCTGTAGCTTCCGCCCACAAGGGTCCGCAATCGTGTATTCTTCTCATCAAGTTCGGCCGTAAGACTTCGGTGAAACTGTCGGACTTGCGGGAGAGGGTATCTGAATGCTTCCGCAGCGGTGGTGCACGTAGTGGGATCGAGATTCTTGTTCGCTGCCATGTTGGCAAACTATTTGGTTCGTACGAGGGACATCGACGGCGAGCTGATGAGCCCCAGTCAAGACTGTGCGCCAAGCAGATTCTTCAGGTAATTCCTTGTCATTCAGTCCCAATTCGCCGCCGTATGATTTCTCTCATGGCTGTGTTGTGTGGTAAGTTGGTGGGGATGTTGCTCGAACTTGAATTGAAGCCACGAATTCTGTCTGTGCGCAGCCTTCCTCGCGAGGCTCGGAAACCGCTCCTCCTGCAACAGCATCCAACCCACAAAATCTCATGAAATAGGCAACAAAACTCGAAAAATTTCTCAAGAATAAGTCTCGTCTGATTGGCTGTCTGAAATTCTGAAATAATTCCCTGAATCTTCACCCGTGGCCCACTTGTGCTCACGTGATTCTCCGGAGATTAGGTTGGGGCATGAATTGCTTTCATTCTTTGCGAGCAGAACCTGTACGTAATTCGTAAATAGCCGCTCAGGGTCTATTTAAACGACCTAACACCTACACCGCGTTACTGAATAAGAAGGGTGTTGTGCATAGGGCTTTTTGGCCACTGGGAGGCCTGAGATTGGGCGGGAAGTTTATGTCAAACCCTCTGTTATTCAGTAACGCGGTGTAGGTGTTAATAGTCCCTTCGAAAAAGGAGCAGGCGAAGCTTGAGTCCTTTACGTATTCATTTAGCGAACTTTCTGCCGACTGCGATTGTCGAAGATCAGCCTTACCAGCCAGTGAGCGGAGGGCTTTCGTATGTTTGTACAGTAGTTGAACCTAAACAGAACTTGAGACCCTGAATAATTACAGCGTCGGGGAAATAACCGCACCGTTTGAAAAGGGCCGGGCAGCGCAACAGGCCCCATCTTTGGCTTGATCGCCTGGGGTCAGGTCCACCTCCACTGCAGGGTTACCCTTGAGTTTTCTTGGAATTTCCTCTCTTGCGCAAGCAAGGAGGGTGCATATGGCAGCAATGCAGCATGTGAGGATTGAAGTCGAGTGGAGGTGCCAGCTTGGCGAGAGGGAAAGGATGAAAGCGTTGGAAGTGGCTGTGGTAATAGGTAGAAGTCGAAGCAGGGTCAATGATATTATTAGATCCTCCTCACTCTCTCCTCGTCCGCTCAAATGCGTCTACCATGACAGGAACATCAATCCTTAGTCGCTCACAAGGCTCGAAAGTCCTGTCTTTTGCGAGAGGATAGCCCTTCCATTGAACCAAATAGCAATCTTCTCCTCCGTGAACACTGCGTTCCAATATAGTTTCCAATATAGTCTCCACTTCGTAGATAGGAATCTTCTCTTCGATCGACTCACGGGATGACTTCCAGGTTCTCACCATTTAAGGCGCAGAAGCTGCGAGGGAGATTTATGGTTCCCAGGTGGAATCTTGTTTGTCGTACCTTTCCCATTTGACCAGTATCTCCAGTCCTTCAGAGGTCAAGCGGTCTGCCAGAAACTTTTCTATCACATAATTCTCGGGTGCACTCTCAGCGATTGGATCCACCTTTTGAACGACATTCTTTTCCGCATACACCACTTGATTATGACTTCCCTTGCCAGTCCGCCGCTTCCTCAAAAACTCTCGCCAGGACAGCTTTTCGTTCTTCTCAGATGACTGATCCCCAGTTTCGCTTCCATTGAAAAAGCTGCCACACACAGACTTTTGCGCCGATGTTGAATGTATTGATGCCAAACCCGACTCAACTCTCGATCTCTTTCGTCGAGAGCTCTCAATCGAGTCCGCACATCTTTTTGTGGCGTATGGTATTGGCGGACTGCTCATGCACCCTTCTCCAGAATCCCCCTCTCGGACTCCGTTTGAAAGATAACCTTTGGGGTACTTATACGAAACCCAGTCCATCCTACTCGCTCGTGTATTTGTTCTCCATCCTGTTTTCGGCGAATAGACAATTTGGAAATGATACCTTCCGTAATTTGGTATACGTCTCTGCGGAGTGGTGTCTTTCTTTTGCTCTGGCAATAGCCAGTCTTTAATCCAACGCAACCTGTACGACAACCTCTATTATTCGTAGAATCGTGCACCGCGAGTATTTGAAGGCTCTTCATTGTGCGCAATTGGTGGACCACGCCTGGAAAGCGTCCGCACGGTACCAGATCAATGGACAGGAAACGGAGGTTGTCCCCTTCTATTGACCCAAGAATCCGACGCCAGTGATGCCTCATCATTAAGGTACCACGCTCCAAGTTTATGTAGACATTCTGTAGGCAGGACATCTTTTTATCCCCCATCTCCTTTGCAATCGCGGCATAAGGTTCGTGCGCTGCAGTGCCTTTGAATCGAGATAGCCATGGCTTGTATATCTTAGGAATCACCTCTCTACATTATTGACGTGCAAGAGGGGCGAGGCGGCCTCTTCGAGTATATCTCGCCGTACTTGCTCCTTGTGAAGATCTCGACGACTCGGGGCTTGCACTGGTCGATTGCAGCAAGCTCGATGATTTGGAGACGGAGCTCTTTGGGGAGGTCTGAGAATTCGGTAGGCATTGCGATTCAACGATTGCTATACGCATGTTAGATTGCGAAGGGATTGCAACACTGGAGAGAAGTCATACATACCTACCGTGAGAGTACACTTCAACAGAGGTTTGCAGACGGTATTGCGAGCTCTAAGCTACCCCCTGAGAGCTTCCTACAGACACCCTCCCAGTTTCGTTACACACACCCCTCCTACCTCTTCCTCCAAGCGTTGCTCAAAGTCTCCATGATCATCACAGGCTCACAACATTATACTATAAGTCTTCTCCAGAGTCTATTGAATCTACTGCTATCTACGTTCCATTTCGTACTCTTTCATACCCGACTAAACACGCCTACACCTTCTGCATATCCCCAGGCGCTTCAATGTCAACATGCTCTGCCTCCCTCGCCACCGTTTCCCTCCTCTTTCCATCCCTCTTCTCCAGAAACTGCAACAACACACTCAAAGCAATCAAAACCACACAAAACACACTCACCCATATAAACCCCGGTTTAAACCTCGGCGCCTCAGCTATCCTCCAAACAGCATCAGAAACCCAGATCTAGTTGACATAACTTACAATACTACTGAACGCCGTCAAGAACCCCCTCATCTCATGATCATACGGCATCAAGTCCGGGAACCACGAGTAATAAATCCCCGGCACACCAGCGGACATGAAAGAGATGTAGTAGGCGAAGAAGAGAAGACCTTACGGTACGCTCCAGATCGCTATGATGACTGAGCCTGAAAGTGTTCCTGCTTGCATCACTGTGATAGCTTGCCATCGTCGGCCATTGAGTAGTGGAGAGTCGGAGAGCATGCCAGCTGCGATTTGAACGATGACTCCAACTGCTGACTGACCAGTAGGCCAGACATTTAGTTCATAGACGGAATGATGTGTTAACTTAAGATAAAGAGCGGAAGCCGGCTACGCGGATAGAAAGCTACTCTGCACGCAGAAGTATCCAACGGCAGCAGCCAAAACTGCCACTGACGCATAATCCGGAAGATCTTCGTCTTGTCCCATGCCGATGCACCAAGGGGTTTGTAGCCATCGCGCAATAGACGTTTCTGTGCGAGTTCGGCTTCTGCTGGGGAAAGATAGAAGGCTTGCGTGTTTTCTGGGAAGTCGGGATTGAAGAAATAGCCAATCACACCGACGGGCGGAGATATGATGCCACAGATTATTTAGAGCCATTGCCAGCCTTCGCGGCCTCCAACGCCGTTGAGGTTGCGGTATGCGGCGGCTTGGAGGTAGCCGCTGAACATCCCGGCCATGGTGGCGGTGGAGTAGATGAGAGTAACTCGTTTACCCCTCTCGTTTTTCGTGTCTTATGCTGTCAGCTTGTTCAATATGGGAAAATGGATAGACTTACACCAGGAACTGATCACATAGATGATAACCGGGAAGAATGCTCCCTCGCATAGCCCGATCAGAAATCTCATAGCATAAAGCTGTGGTACAGTCTTTACTGACGCACAGCAGAGTGTGAAGACCGCCCACAGAATCTCCAAGCTAGACACCAGGATACTTGGTCGAATTTTAGTGGCCAATATCACAGCTGGTAATGGTCCAACAACATAGCCCGCGGTAAACACGTTGCTCAAGTACGTCAGTTGGCTGCCCCCCATGTGTAATGCTTGTTTCATTCCGGACACATAGGCATTGTTGATATTTTGTTGATCTAGATTCTTGCAGAAGTAACCAAGGCATGTGTATGTGAGAAGGAAGAAGTCCAATTTCAACAAGAATTTCTTTTCGATGGCTGGCTTGTCAGGATCATCCCATATGTATTGTTGAATGGAGCGCCAGGTTCGATGGGCTTTCGCTTTGAACCCAGGTTGCTCCCATGGCTTTGGAGAATTGCTTGAATCGCCAGAACCATCTTGCACTGCTTCACTGAAAGATGGGCGCTTCTCGCCTTCATACAAGTTGGACAAGTTCCAGGAATGGGGAGTTTCTCCCATGGCTACTTTGGCTCTTGCTGAGCTTGAGATTGTTCTGTCCGGTCGAAATGAAATGTAATTTATTGCTTCATTGAATTCCTCAGCTAGACAGACTTATATAGTGTGCTTTGTATCTGCCATATTGCGCCATCGAGGCAGCTTTGTTACTATACTCCTGCATTCAACGATTGTACCCGCAGAGATCCGCAGACATGCCGAGCAGTTTCCGGGCCGCGCCGGTGGATTGATGAAAAGCAGATGAGAAGGACAAAGCTTAGCATTATAAGAACTACTTGGAAAGAAGAGTGGGTGGTTGATGGTACCCTCCGACCAAAGAGGTTGGGATCGCATTGGATAGTATGCACTACACCCACTGCACCCCACCTCTCTGTTCTGCCCCCTGAACTTTGATTCGCATACGAAGCACCTTGCAGGAGAAGCTTGTATCCTTTTCCAAGTGGTGGATCTCGCTACACTGTAGAAACGAAAACTTCGAAGATGGCGTGATGCGGGGTCGACATGACGCGAAATATACAGAGCTACGTCTAGATAAGGAAGACCGAACTTTGAACGAATGATTGAGAAACTACTTTGTGACGTAAAGACAGATGAGCAATAGTCGGCGGTGGTAATAAGATGAGGGTTCTGAGAGGGAAAAGGGTTGGAAACTGCTGTGGAATTGAGTTCATAAGGGCTTTTCTAGGATGGGGCGTAAGTAGACTTTCGAACTCGAAGGCATAACTCCAGGAACTCAAGTACATGCAGTTTAAACACTTGAATACATAAATCAACAAAAATCTCATCTGTTATGCCCGAATGACCGACTGTGATTTTCCAGGTGCAGCTAATTCCTGCGAACGAGCTCTCTTTCAAGACGCATGCTCAGATGCTCGACCACTTCCATCCTAACGTCGAGTGCCTCGACTATTTGTGGCAACCAAATGCCATGTCAGTTCGTTTGAGGTGTGGTATTTTTGAACTGTCGTCCCCTGTGATTGATAGGAGGCGATCAAGCGGTTTCTGCCCTCGAGATGGGCTGGATCAACGCCCTTCGTGTCCAGATCTGGGAGTTTTCGATGATGGGGGTACTGGACCTCATCTAGCTGGATCCACAGAGTTCAGAGTGGGTATTTCTGCGGCCAACACAGACGATGGCTTTCACAGTTGTAACAAACCAAGAGATCTACCAGACCGGTACATTCGGCTCTGACATGATCTTTTGGTGCGCAGCGGATGTGAGATATGAGGGGCATCGCGATCTTTGGGGCTTGGGTCTCCAAACATCGTGTATATGGGTATCTCTGATCTCTGGTATATATCTCCTTACGATTATCCCTCACCCAATCCTCTGTAAAGGGACACCTTCCCCACTCGGCCGTTGCAAACTTCGACGAGGGTGGTCTACGTCATCCCCTTCTTCATATGAATGCATCTGTCTTGTCGAATCGCCTGAAGGTCGAAGTCCCTGCATGCTGAATCTCGTTCTCAGTATCCCCAGGCTATCTGGTGCTAAAACTGATCCGCCTGTCAGGATTTGGAACTCGTGGCTTTCCACATCTTTGCTAGGAAAGTTGAGCATATAGACGCCGAAAAATATGATCAGAAATCCGCAGAGAAGGCGACCGGTTTCTATGGGATTGGTCATATTGAATCCTTGGAATAAGACGAAGGAGGCTGTAAGGACGGCGGTGGTGAATGTAACGTAATATATCGGGCTCACACTGTATGGAGGTATTAGCTCAGATCTGCACAAGCTGGGGTCATTATCATACATCGATTGTGGGAAGGTGTTTAATGCTTTATTAAAGTAGTTCATCTGTACCACGATGCAACCAATTGCAACAACCGCAAATAGATATGTCGATGGACGGCCGAATTGATTTGCTCCAGCAAAGGTCAGCTTCAAAGCAATTCCGAAAGCTTTCAAGGCCATGACCGATACTGCTCCTGTTGCAGCACAGATTGATAGGTAGTATAGAGGATTCGTGGTGCCGTATTTGGGGGCGACGGAGTATATCATCATCACGGAGAAGACCGCTGTGATGAGGCAGAAGAGCACAAATCCTAATAACCAATCAATAACTCCCTTCTATTGTGCTCATACGTATACGCACCTGGCTGCATAGCATAATCCAGAATTTCATCCACAGTCTGAATATCCTTATCCGCCGGCGCATTGGCAACAATCAACACCGAGCCCACGATGCACAACGCACAGCCTAGCTTCCCCAGTTGTCCCAATCTCTCCTTCAGGAAGTATGCACCCAATATGGTTCCTGTCAGCACGCTCAGCGCTCCCAGGGGAGTGACCAGGACAGCTGGCGCAAAGGCATATGCTGCAAAGTTGAAGATCTCTCCTGTCACCAGCATGGTCATGCCTGTCCACCATAAGGGGTTCTTCATGTATTCGTGTCCGTCCCCTTTGAAGCCATGCCGTTCGCTGGCATCTCGAAGCCCGATTTTTGTGGTCACGTAGCTGGAGCCGATGAGTCCAGAGCCAGCTATGGCGAGGAGGACACCGATATATTCATCTCGCATCGTGTAGGGTTTTGGTTGGATCGAGGGTCGTTTGGGTCTCTGTGAAATTGGTAGCGGTTTGGACGGTGTTCGGTAGGAGGTATTTTAATGGGGGTTTTATTCGACAATGCAAACCCGATTGACCGTTGTGTACTTCGGATGAGGACTAGTTTCGGGGATTTAATGAGCGTTCTCTACTATCCCCCCCCATGAATAATTACGAGTGGGTCCTTTGGTAACGCCACACTGAAACTTCGTCAATATCCCCGAATTAGGAAATATCAGGTGCTTTCGAGAACTGCGATTCGCTATAGACCCTTGATTGCGTGCCTTTAGTGGTGTGAATCGTGGCATGAGAGTGTGGCGTTACCAAAGGACCCACTCGTAATTATTCAAGGGGGGGGATAGTAGGAGTTGTCGAGGACGGTTTGAAGAAAGCCCCTGAAACGTGGTGCTCGGTGGCACGGTGCAGATCTCGTGATGGGGTGATACGCCTAATTTTAGCAACTTCGGGGGACGGGCCGTAGCATTAGCGGGTCCAGCGAAGAGCGTGATTTCATCGGAAACGCTTTCACGAGAGGACCCTACATAAGGGCAACAAAGTCATGAGAATCAAGTGCATTTGCTGCGACTTCAAGGCTATTGTCTCAATAACACACGATCTGCCTTTACTCTGAATCTCTTTAGGCTCTCTGCTGTCAGTGACAGTGCTCGGTCGGAACACACTGGCTAGTCGAGCTTTTTGTCCAGTGAATCGATTTTCTTGATAAGCTTGTTCGACAGCTGTCGCCCCATCAGCCCAGGCTCACTCATCTCTTTTGCTTAGCCAGAGCTATGAGCTCGATAGGTACAAGTGAATTACAATACGGAGTCTCAGGTAATACCAAGAGATGTAGAAGCTTATTTCCGAACTTGAATTTTCGACCTCGAATAGAGGCAGTGGGACTATCGAAGCACCGAGTATCGACAATTGCAGTACACAAAAATTCAGTACATTTACCGAACCAAACGCCCCGGAATACACAAAACCTATACCGCAGTAATATACATTATCAACAAAAGTAGCTGAGATTTAAAAGTGCTCAGTCGTTGTTGACTCGACTACCGCGATTTTGCATGACCCATTTCTTGCGAACGAGCTCGCTCTGAAGACGCATGCTTGGATGTTCGACAATCTCCTCCATACTAATATCAACACCTATCTCTGCTCCATAGCACTCTGCAAGATATGCAGCACCAATAAGACTTCCCCAAATCTCAAAGAAAGGAGTATCGTTCGTCGTTGATTCAGAAAGGCCAGAGCTGGGCGCCAGGACTTTGTTCCAGACCTTTCGTACGGCAGACTCAACACGTGCCCCAGAATCATCAGAAAGAGTCGTCGATGCTTCACAAAGATCATCTAAGTTCTTCGTTGGCGATTTGGCTTTGTCGATCTTCTTTCTCTGACATCATCACCGCCAAGTCATTGGGAATGTACACCATCTCTGGGGAGAATGGTTGTTTGATGTGCGATTGTGTAGGAGAAGTCGTTTCAAGAGTATTCTCAAGTAACGGCAAGGGTCCGGACTTGATGAATTCTCCATAAGTTATAAATGAGAGCAACCAGTCGTCTATTGCCCCCTCCGGCTCCATCATTGTCGATGGAACAGAAACTGCTAGATCAGACGAGGTCTTCACCATGCTATTTCCCATGGTTTCCAAGATCTCTTCGTTGTCGAGAGGAAGGCTTAAAGTCGCTCGAGTTGTCCATTGATCCCGCAGCTTTGCAGATCTGCATTCTTGACTGAGCTGCAGAGGGTCAGCATGATGCTTGAGCGTGGTACCACAGCGACTCGAAGATCAAACTTTGTTCTTGGTATTCGTGACCCATAAATTATTGGCATTGTTTTGATTGGTGGACTCAACGGAAGCACTCTGAGTATAGGAGATATGAGACTTACTCGGAGTTTTTCTGCTAAGACCGGTTTGTAGCCGTAAATAACTTTTTGCGGCTCAGACTCAATTGGACCAGATCGTCAAAGGAGAGAAAAGCACCTATTCTCTGGTGTATGTCGTCGGTGAGCTCAGTGAGTTTTGGCAGAGGCAGACCACGGATTTCTCGGTTCTTGCGGTCTGGAGGGGAAGTTGGTGTCGGACGAGGTCCACCTACCCGCACCTTCGTTAGAATGCAGAAGGCGCATCGGGGAACACCGCACTCAACACAACAAGTGATAAGGACACTGATACCTGAGCGTGCGCAGGTACATTGTTCAGGTGTTCGTTAATCTCGGAGAGGAGGGTTGTGGCTTTGGGCAGTCACTCACGCATTCCCAGACAAAGATATAGCCACGGGGTTTTCTCACTCTCCTGGCCCCGACAAGAAGCGCAGCAGCAGCAGCAGCAGCAGCCAGTGCGGGCACTGCGAGAGGACGACCAGCAGGGACTACACGGCTTGAACCATCATTTGTGGGACGCGAGCTGTTTGCAGGCTGGTTTGCCTCGAGATCTCTGACTGGTGGTGTTGCGTTTCTTGGCACTTCTTCTTCCGGCATGCCTTGGCCATGTTGTTCTGTATCGTGTCCATCTCCAGAGGAAAGCGGCGGTGTTGGTGCTGCAGGGACTGGTTCTGACGTAAAATCCGGGAGATGATTATTATTGTTTAGACTGGGGTTGACTGTGCTTGGTAACTCAGTGATTGTGGTGTTGCCGCTTCTTCGATTCTCGGGCTTCAGCTGTTAGTCGGAGTATATTTTCAAGGCTTCGAACAATTCACGGCCCAACTTACTCAATGATAAATACAATGGAAGAGTTGCTATAGTTGAACGACCCATACCCATCATTGTAACATTGCGACTTAACAACGATGAAAAGGATGACCCAGAAGGAGAACAATCGGAATTTTGAAGAAGTGAGCATATTGAACCGCGATGCCTTCTTCAATGAGAATGGGAAGAGGGGATCGAAACCACAAGAGAACCGTAGCCCATGACAGCAATTGATAAAGTAGTCACGGGGAAAGGAAATAGAGGTTGAATGTCACACAAAAGTGGTAAGGCTCTCTAGGTTTGGAGGCACCCCACAACCCAATTCTCCGCACGTGATGATTGGAGGCCTCCAACGCAAGCAACAGAAAGATTAACGACCAATCGTGATCAAATCTCAAAGGATCACAATCTATTGGCTATTATCATTTCATACCCTGACATGATACTTGGCGGGAGGCCTCCAAGATGGGTTTTATTTTCAACTCCTTTCTCGTTTCTTAGGATGCTTGAGATCCTCTCGACCCACTTCCTCAAGTTCGAATGTTCAGATGCTCCAGATTCCCAGACCTCTCGCTATGCAATCTACAATAGAACTCTACCCATATGCTCAAGTAACCCAAAGAAATTTTTTACAATCCATCCATCACTGACATTGATCGTGCCTGTTTCAAGCCCAGCCAAAAACTTCACCCACACTCAAACCATTAAACCTCACCCCCACAAGCGCAACACAAATCCCAATAACATCAACAACCACAAGCACCAACGCAGCTGTCATGAACTTCGGGCTAAAGATCCGATACAACATCAAATGCCTCCTCAGATGCCCAGCCCACATCGTAGTCGCAAGACACACAATAGCATAATACGTCACATGCCAACTCAATGCCGTGACCACACTCCTTAACAATCCCTTCTTCCGCGGTTTCTGTTTCCATAGCACGAGTAGGGGAACAGCGGACGCGGCCAGGATCTGCGCACCGAAGGAGTTGAGCGCGACGAGGACAGGGGACCAGGGATAGCGGATTGTGTGTAAAGGTACGAACGCCGATTCCCATTGGATACTGGCTAATGTTGCTTGGTGCCCTGTTTTGAAGAAGTGGAAGGAGCCTAGGAGCGCTAAGACGATGGGCCCGATTGGGGAGGAGGTTAGGGAGAGGAGGTCGAGGATTTCGAGGAGGGTGAGGATTTGCCAAGCCATGAGGGAGACAGCGCCGGCGCCCATGGGCTTTTGGACCATGAGGACGCAGAGAAGGATGTTGGTTACGAGGAGGAGGTACCGTGAGCCGTGGGCGTTGGCGAAGCCTAGGATGGTGACTCGGGCGCCGGAGCTGTTGGTGATTTGAGATCCTGGTGTTGGGGTGGCGGTCGTGCTGATTGATATACAAGGAGGAGCGTAGCCAAAGACTATTGAGCCAGCCACAAGGGCAAGGGCGAAGACCGTTTGGGCAATTGGGACGCGGATGTTTTTCAGCAAGCCAGAGGGGAAGTTGGGAAACCACTCGCCATCATCTGCAGCATCTAGTGTCCAGAAGATAGCACTGAAGACGAGACCGAATCGAAAGGCCCATGAGATCCAAGCCGGTGCCAAACCTTCATAGGATCTGCTGCCAGTGTAGAATGATTTAACGATTGCAGGCAGAACAGCTGCAACGATGAATGGAATTATCACTTGCCATGGAGCGGAGGTTGATGAGGTTGCCGAGGCGTAGTAAGTTGAACGACAGTATGGCATCTGCTCTTCTCTGCAGAGTTTTGAGAATGAAGCTGCCCAGCCCAATACAATAAAAGCCACTGAATGGTAGATACCCAAGGCTCTATCAGCAGCATTCTCAAGTCTAAGCGACGAAAATATCGAAGCAACTCCAAATGTAGCAACGAAGAACAACAGAATGGAGTCCTCCCAGATGGTATAAGAATTCGAGGCAAAGCCAATGGATTGGCTTACAGTAAAGATGACAGCGAGCCATCCCCAGATAGTGGTAGGTAAAGGATTGGCAAAGCTCATTCTGCGTCTCATATCTTGGTACCAAACTCCCAGAAGTCCAGATATTGACCCCACAGCGAGACCGAAATCCAAGACATTCTCGCTCTGGTTCATGACCCAAATAGCCGGGCAAAGAGCAACACCCAAAAGACTGCCCATTAAAGCTCCTCTGAAGAGCAGTCTAGTGGTCGTCTCATCTTCGAGAGCTGTAGCGTTTCCCTTAGCAAAATTTTCCAACTCCAATTGCAGCTCCGCTCGATCCAACTCAGGATCATCGACCGCATCCCCATCATTAGAATTCCCATTGGCATAAAGCATCAAGGCGAGCACTCCTCCAGCCAAGATTCCAATCCCCAGGATTATACAAGGAACATCGAATCTCGCCCATAAACTTCTGCAAATCCTGAGTGTCTCTTCCTGGAACGCTAGAAAGGTTGTATATCCGTCTTTCCAATTCTGGCGCTTTCCAGCCCCAAGAGTCGCTTCTGCCCTGGCCCACAGTGCCTTTGGCGACCCATCGACTGTGCTTTCGTCCACGCCTCTTGCTACATAGTACGCAGCTTGATATCTCTTGATGCCAGCAGCAGTCATCCTCGCCACAGCTGCAAGATTTTCCCACGCATTGCCCTTCACACCCGCGAACGCCTCCTCAATCGGTCTTCCCAGGTTGTTAAAAGGAATTGGTAACCCAAGCAATAAAGCAAGAGTAGGCACCAAATCAATCTGATTAACGGGCCTCTCCTTCGCCGTCGCTGGGGGGGTCCTATAATCGCTTTTCGTCCTCCCAAACACATCTCTCTTGGAGTACATCCACAACGCAGCCTCCACTTCATCATCGCTCTCCCCACCATGATCCCCCTTCCCATCCATGCCATGATCTCCCATGACAACCAACAATGTCTCCTCATCCAGCGCCTCGGCCACATCTCTCAGCACGACATTCATCTGCTCCAGTTTTGCAGTCATGGCAGGGTGATTAGGCCCATATCTATGCCCCGCGTGATCAACGCCCAAGAAATGCGCTATCATGACATCCCACTCCCCTCTCTTCTCCTTACTTAGCAATGGCATGATATGCTCCGTAACGCCATTATCAACAGTGTGGAGATCCCAGACATTGAGGCTATCATAAGCCCTACTGATCCCCTCTTCAAAATACCCCGGGAAGAGCGCAGTCCATGTATCATCTCCCAAATGTACGATCCTCCTCCCTGCATCCTTCAATTGCATGAGAAGATTATCTTCCTCAATTGCCGTCCCAGCAAAGTTCGAGCCTGCATCTACAAACGTAGGTAGTGTGCCGGTAGTGAGACCTTTCAGCCTCTGCAAAGTCGTGGTAGGCGGGTCCGCAATAAACGGCAGCAAGAAGGCATTCCGAGGCTGCTTCTCCGCCGTCTCGTATAAAAATGGTAGGGCATTATGGAATGCTTGGCTCGGGTTATTGGTGCTGTTCTCGAAAAGTACCGTAAAATCGTAACGCAGAGCATCAACGATGATCACCACCGCCTTGTCGAACGTCTTAGGGTGCCAACATCCTGCTTCTGGTGTGCCTGCTCCTTGAAATTGGGTGTTGAGAGTAATGGGTGGGTTGGTGCAAGAGGATTTCTCTTCTAGGACGAGGCGGGTGAGGAGGAAGCCTTTTGTGAAGAAGTAGAGTCCTGTTGCATGTATACATCTATTCCAATTCATTAGCCCAGTCCCTTCCACCGCTCAAGTCCCCACGTTTCCATGCAAGCTTGCAAGCCTCTCATTTCACTGAAAATTGGAAAACAACTTACAGCAACCAAACCCAAAACCCAACAACCCACCCCCACTCCACTCTAAACCTCTGTTCCTTCACCTCATTCAACCTCTCGAACGCGCCCTTGCTTTCCTTCTTCGCCCCTGCCCTCCTCCCCTCACTCTCCCCACCTAACCCAAAACCAGCCAATATCCCCCCAACTTTCCTCTCATCCTCGCTCTCCTTCGCAGCTTTGGCTCTTGCGTACTGCGCTGCAATACTATTATGGTTCCCCAGCGCCGCTTTGGGGACTGCTTCTTTGAAGACTTTCGGTGGTTCTGCCATTGTGGGGATCTCTTCCCTGATCAATGGTTGAAGAGGGGTGAGGGAAGGCTATCGTAAAGAGGTAGGGTTGTCTTTGGTGGCCATTGGTGTTGTGGTGTTGGGTCTGAATTGGAAGTCGGGTCGAAGTATGTTCCGATGTTCTGTCCTGAAGTTCGCGAAGCTTTTGGTGGACGCGCCTCGGAGCTCCGCTTGAGGTTTGTGGCTTGGGGTGGCGTCAATTGTTCTGAGAGTCTAAGATCTGTGCCGAATTTTAAAATGCAGAAGTGATAGTCTTTAGAATAGAGTATCTGCTTCTTGTATACTTGGAATTCAATTGTTAAGAGTTGCAAGTTCAAGAGTGAGGTTTGACATAATGGTGCTTGGTGAAGCTTTTGTAGATGGAGAAAACGATTGAGTAATGAAAAATATCGCTTGATCGCTCACGCTTACATCAGAGTTATAACTACATAAAGAAAGAACGCCTGAATAGTTTGTTCCGTTCCATATTGCATGCTCCATAGCCTCGTTCTCATCACCCACCCGTTTCCGCCTTGCCTTCCTCAATCCTCTACCCCGCCAATTCCCGGTCCATTCTTACTAGCTGAGCTCTCCTACAGAGCCAAGTTATAAGAATACTCATCCTCCATATTCTGGCTAATCCAAAGCACCACCGAGCTATCACCATTAGCACTCTTCCCCGCTGTCTCACACACACATCACTCACCTCAACATAACCAAACCATTAGCCGCCACATTGCTTACCCCCATACTAAGCGTCGGCCACACGGTCTCCGGCACAATATACTTCAACACCAGCACCGTAACACCCCCCGCCATGCCTCCCGCCAGGCTGGCGAAACCGAGGAACAGCACCACCCTCGCCTTCCACGCAACACCATTCCCACTATAACTGAAACTGTCTGCGGAGAGTCGGGTCTTCTCGATAGAGTTGATGATCAGCATCCCGAGGGAACTAAAGATCAGGGGCAGCCAGTCGACGAAGTTGATGTGGATGGGGGGGTCGCTGCCGTTTTTTGCGCTGTGAGACCAGACGGCTGCGTCGACCATTATGAAGAAGGCGAGGGAGAACTGTACCCATTAGCATCAATCCAATTTCATCATCAGAACATCCTCCTCTCGAGGAGGGCTGAAGTTGAAGCGATGTTGGCTGGAGGCGGGGAAGGCATGAGGCAGCCTGATGCCCTCTTCCCCCAACATCATTTCTCTGAGGTATAGAGGGACATTAAAGACATACCAGCGCTCCAGCCGAGTATACGCCTGCGCTCCTGGCCGTCGCACTATTCATCCATTCCGGCTTCCTGAACTTCCAGAGGCGCTCTTCGGGCATCGTGCTTATCGATCCGTTCCGCTCTGCCGTATCTTGCTATTCCTTGTTCTGCTCTGCACTTGCTGCGTCTCTCAGAGAGCAGCCCGATTCAAATCTGAGTTCCTTTGAGTTTGTGAAGGTGATCAGAGTCGTGAGCTCGTTGGGGAGGTGGGTATCTGGAGGAGCTTCGTGAGCTTGCGCGGCTGACGATGAAGCTTGGCAATAGTCACGTGCTAAGATCCTCGATCGAGGAGGTTGTCTGGTTGTCAACTCACTTCCTCTCAAGTTTACATAGTACATTCGTGTCATTTGGGAGAAACTTTGAGAATCAATCGATTCATGCCTTGTATTCAGTAGCGATCCCCGCACTCATTACTACCATTCACGCCCATCCATGTTATGCGCCATTCCCAATGATCAAGAATTGACCATGACTGCAGAAAAGCAAATGCGCTCCCCTCTTTCTTATCACCCTTTCTCATCATGTACATACAGACACCTCTCTTATTTTCTTTCTCGCTCTCATTCATCCCCCACCAATTCATAGCTCAACCCCGATGCATCCGCAATGAAGAAACTCAAACAAGACAAGCCTTTCCCATTTAATTGTACAAACAAAGCTTCCCATCCCAGCCAGTCAGCCAGCCAGTCGGCAGAGAAAGAATCGAGCATCCAGCACTGCAAGCCTGGCCTGCGGCTTCCGGAAAAAAAGGAGAGCAAGAAACTCGGTCTGGGACGTCCACTTCGTATATGCGATTTGTTTTCACTACGCCTCGTAAACCACTAGCACTCCCTTCTCTCGTTTTTGAGAATGAGAAGGAAAGAAATCCTCCCAATGCATGCCATTCAATTATGACAGGTTTTCTTAAATGGAGCAAGAAATCCCTTATAATTCGCGCCTCAAACGCCTTGTTCCATATCGATTTAGAGAATTAGGAAAGGAGGGCCGATCCTTAGATCTCAACCGTCTTCATCGTCGTGTCGTCTTCAACTGTGGCCGTCTTCGCGTTGCCATTTGTCATCACCTTCTTGAGGTTCGAGTCGCCGGCCTTCGTGTTCTCCTTGTCATCATCTAGCGAAACAGGCTCGAGTAACGACTCCAAAGTCTTGTTTGGCTTTTGGTCTTCACTCGGTCGTGGTGTCTCAACGTCGACAAGTTTTGCTGGCTTAATGCCACTTGTGTGAACTTTGATAGGTGCCGAGCTCTCTTCTGTCACTCTGGCCAGTGGACTGGATTTGCCATAGTTTGGACGATTTGGACTTGGGACAGGCGAAGCTCCACTGAATCGTTGCATTGAACGTCCTCGAGGTTCTCCAGTCTCAGCTGTCGGGCTGGCATAGGGTGATCCCGACGGAGATCCACCGGCTTGACCATTCGGTCCCTGTGGTCGGCGTCGAACTCCTTTGCGGCCATACTTCTGATCCATTCTCCATCTCAAGATATTCAGATATCCAGGCTCAACATTTTTCGACTTGAACTCTCTCAACTTGAGCTCATTGGTCTCCTCATCAACAAACCATTTACCGCTGTTCAGATCGTCCGCAACTGTTGCCAAGAAAGCAGACCACGAGCGTGCGACAACGTACTTGCAGTCGTAATCACGCCCGAACAGAATAACCTGACCCCACTTCCCTGCTGGACCAGGCGCCAAATCAACAGCCAAATTATTTCCACCCCAATCTCGGACCAAGGGAATCCAGGACGGATGTGCGTAGACCTTTTGGATGGCATTTGATGGTTGAGAGTCCTGGCGAGCAAGTAGATCTTGTCTCCAGTGAAGATTTTGTCCAGTCTGCAGCGGGGGTGGTTTGGAAGAGGAGGATGAGCTGCCACCGAGGGCCTTCATGGGTGTAGCTGGCTTGAAGTTGACGGGCTCAGTGAGGTACTCGAGATTCACTTTCTTCCAGTTATCCCATTCCTGAACAATCTCCTCGCAGTCCAGCAGCATGCAACCAAATATGATACCTGTAGGCATGCCGCCACGTTCTTGGCCATCATGAACCTGCAATGACTCGCGCACCTCCATAGGCAACGAGCAGTCTAATTGGTGTTCTAACTCGTTCAGGTCATTGTTTGTGCATCCCTCACCAAGCTGGTCATAAAGCTCTTGGTAATTCTCTTCTGCCCACCGATCAATTCGCTTCCACGAGTGCTCGACAGGCGGAGGGGGAGGTAATCCTTCTTGGAACGCCTGTAATTGTATCTCGCCCGGGGTGACGTTCTCGAAGTTCTCATTTGCACTGTTGGTTCTTGCGAGGGCAGCACTCGATCTCATGCCGGGAGAATATGGTGAATGCGGGGCCGGGCTTTGCGGTTGACCGACAGGTGATCCGGGATAAGCACCCCCATTCAACGCGGATGTTGAGTGTCTACCCGTAGCATCTTCCTGATAAGGAGAATTGATATCGGCGCGTGATTCGGAGGCAGCGGTGGCAACTGACGTTAAGGGATCGTGTCGGCTTTGTCCGAGGGGGACGTGTTGACCTGTTCGGTAAGGGGAGTCGTAAGAGGAATCTGTTTACATCGTTAGACGGTACATCTTTGAAGCTGGAAAACAAACATACGTCGGTCATAGCTTGTCATGGTATGCCAGAACGATCGTATGGCAGAGCCGAACCTGATAGCACAATCATTGTCAGTGACGTCGCGTCATTTCGTTTCAGGGTGTGGATAGGGAGTGCTGGGTGGTGCGCAAAGAAAGGGGATCAACATACGACGCCATGTCTGGCGATGGTTCAGTGATTGCAGACACTTTGAAGATTTGCTAACGACGTCTGCCGGGTTGGCGGTGATGCAGAGAGAGACGGACAGCAGCTCACCAACAAAAACGAATGTGGTGTGAAGAAGATTTTGGAGGCTCGTTGGTGGTGTTGTGCCAAGCGGACTCCTTTGAAGAGGTGTTGGTGGTGGTGGAGCGCCTTTTAGATCGATTGTTAAATTTAGCGTGTTCTGGTTGGCCAAGCGGCGCTGCAAGTGAAATATGCCGACGAGGGGAAACGGCGACCGAACACAGGGCCTTTATTTAGTTTTTCTGCAAAAGAATCACTGGCCTCTTGATAGGGGAAGCGAGTGATTCGAGGCATGGAGTGGAGTAGAGCAGAGTCGCGTTAGAGCCACAATTCTACAAGTAGGTTAGGTCCAGCTCCAGCTCCACATGCTATTTTCAACAATGTGGCTGCTCACGTTGAAGGAGATGTCGACGTTCTGTGCTGCTTCTTTCGTGAATCTCGGGGCCAGTCGGTCAGCAGGTGCTCGATGATTGGCAGATCATCACCAACCTTGATTGCCGTCGTTCACCAGGTTGTCAATCTCGGTTTGAACCCCCGTTTGGATGGTGTTGAATTAACTGGTTTTGCAGCGGTGCAGGGGTCCCTCCAGCGAGTGACGTACGGCCCAAAAGGCCAAATCTCCTCCTGAACCTGGGTTTGAAAACCCTATTTGCCTGACGTGCAGGAGAATTTACACACAGCAGCAGTCAGAGGTCTCAAGATAGGGAGGGTGGGGGTTGCAAATGTACATCGCACGATTTTATGGAAGCTGGGTTTGCAGAAGCGCAATAGAGTTTGCGTTTATGATCCATGGCTTGCAAAGGGAGGTGTGTTTCATCTTCTTCAACATCGCCTCGGCCGACGGATTTCTGCAGGTCCCCGTGCGGCGCCTCTTTTGCAGTGAGGTGCAGCAGCTCCAACCGTTGCGCGCACAAAGAGTGGCTGAGGAGCGGTGTGGTTGGCGGCAGCCAATTGACCTGGGCATCAGGGCGTCATGATGCAGCTGTCGTGAACCCCCAAAAAAGCCCCTGAGCTGGTTCGCTTGTGTGCGGGCTGAGGATGGCTGATGACTCGACGAGAGGGAGCATGTGCTAAGCGAGGAGATTGGCCCTTTCAGGAGTGGAATATGGAATCCGTTGATGGAGTTCACTTACAGGATATATTTAGACGATTTATTAGAGTGACGGATGATCCAGAAACTGGCGGTACTGACGATACTGGCGATACTGGCGATCTCAGGGGCGCAGCAACGGAGTTGTCGTCAACCCCGCATTCTCAAGACTGAGATATGATGGTCTCGCCACCCAAATGTCGATCTTCTCGATGGCACTCGAACATATCGATAACTGTCATCGAGTTTATACCCGGAGAATTCGGAACATTCACTATGTATGTCAGGATCAATTGTATCCAGTTGGATCGATTCCAGGACGTCTTTTGATACAGCCAGCCATTGGCCTCTATCTAAGGAGGTCACCCCCGCTATCCCAATTCATCCCCCTTGACTCCACGCCAAATGCACGAGATCGACTATCAAACAAACCCCCTAACTTTGCCACATGTATTCGCTCAACTGAAGTAGATGCTCGCCCATACTTCTCTTCGCCACGCTGCTGATACCTCTCTCGGGACTGGAAAGCTTCTCGCTGTAGCACAGCTCTAGCAGCGTCTTTAGCTCATCATAACTGAAGAGCTCTTTCCCACCATTGCCGCTCTCTTTCTCATCCTTAGCTTGCCTGACCACCGCGTCTGGCCCTGACATGAAGAGGTCGAAGAACTTTGCGGCCCGCTCTAACTCAACGTCCGACTCGATGTTCTTAATATTCTGCTGCAAAACAAAGATGTTGAGTTGCATTCTTCCACAACCATGAGCATTCATGGCTTTTACCATGCCGGCGTTGGTGACGAGGAAGCTATCAATAAGCAGACCGAGACCGGTGCGAATGAATGATATTTCCTTTTCGCGGAGGAAACGAACAATTGTCTCATCGTAGGAGACTAGATTGGCGTTGAGGCTCAATATTTTGGGATCTGAGTCTTTCACTTCTTGCTCGAGCAAGTAGGGGGCAGATTCGGGTGATAAGGCAATGGCCAAGGACTGGACTATCTGGCACCTCGCTTCCATGTGGAGGGTCAAAAGAACAGTGCCAGCCAGCTCCTGGTAAGAAGAGACGATAGAGTCAAAGGCGCTGAAATTTGGTCAGCAATGCTGTGAAAAGTTGATAGGAAATAACTTACACTACCGTTTCTTGTGTCATTGGTAGGTAGACAGGAACCTGGTCGTCTTGGGCTCTGGTAACATCATTCAACAATGTCCATCGTTTGGTTGCCGGCTTGGCATTGGTGCGAGAAGAGTCTGCGTCGTTGCGAGTGATGTGACGAAGCTGTTCGATTTTGATAGCAAGCCATTTCATACTAGTGTAGAGAACACACAAGGAAGAGATGACCTCGCGATCTTGAATAATATCATCTAATCGTAAAGGGGTTTCGTTTGTCTGCAATATGAGCAGACCTGTCTCCTTTTCCAGCTGCTGTCGATCGGCTTCCTCTGAGGTCCAAAGCTTCTGCATCGTGTCGTGGATGTCACCAGGTCCTTGGGCTAGTGATGCCGAAAGCTTGAGGGTTGTGCCATCCGAATCCCGAACTCTTGATACAAGTGATCTGAACCAATCGCAACAACGATCGTAGTACCGCATCATTTGAGTGATGATGAGCTGGCTGAGAGCTTGATCATGAGGTATTGTATCCAGCATGCGACAAAATGCGGTGATGAGGGCGAAGAATGCAGAAGTCCCTTTGAATACGGGCCTTCGAGCAACCTTTGACCATTGAGGATCCTGTTGGAAAGAGTCGGACTCTTCGAAGACCGAATCACTGAGTTTTCCCAGGGTCTCATCGAGCTGGGGAAGAAAGACGTTGAGGAGGAAGTTGTCCAGGAAAGAGGTCAGTGTACTGGTAACAAGATCAGAGCCTGGCGGCACTATGATCTTCAGCCTCTGTAAGAAGCCGAGAGTTGGCGGCAAGAGCAAGCTCATGTTGAAGACACTGGGCTCCACTAATGACTTGTGAGCTCCGATAACACCATTTTTGGCATCAAATGCAGTGCTAGCAATCCGTCGCGATTCATGACGCTCAGTGGTGCTCTCCATCCTGTTGGGAAGCTTTTTACCATCTGGGCCTTGCTTTCGGCCTGACATGAGACCTGGAACTGCGGCTCTTATGATTCCTTCCAGCTCTTGATATTCCGTAGTCATCTGGACGGATTTCGAGTCTGCATCGGCAAACTGGAACAAGGTTTCTCGCTTCGAGTCTTGTTTCGAGCCTCCAAGCTTCGGTGAGGAGTTGAATTGATACACATCCGCATCGGTAGTGACATAGTTGTGCAACAATGACCGAATCTCATTCTGATACAAATTCCAGAGCTCTCGGAAACCTCCAAGCAGCGCTGATGAGTTTGTCACGCCCTCCCTTCGTACAATAGCCTTCACAACGTCATTGAGCACCCGGTGACTTTCCGCAATAGCTTCGAATTTGGCATAGAGTGTCCAGAGAAGATCGTATATGACATCTGCGCGAATATTGTTCTCGCGAGCGCCAAATGCTTGGTTACCTTGGGTCTGCGATAATCCACCTCGCAAAGAGCTGGGATGCTTCTGATCAACCTCGCCGTTGGTTTCATTGACAATGCCAAATAGTTCGACTGGTAGCCGCTGTTTGATGGTATTCACAGCTGACTCGAGTCGACCGAGCTTGTTCAGTGACTCTACCAATAACTCAATATAATAAAAGGTGTCTGCCTCTGGGTTCCTGGACGGGTCCTCCACTATCTGCTCGGTGAGATCCATTGTATCCAGCACCTCATAGAATGGGCGTATAGAAGCCACTTTGTCGGTCTTCTCCCTCCCTAGCGCTCCTTGTTCTTTCGCGAGAGTCTGCCATCGTTCTTGGCAATAGGGTGATTTCAGATAGAGATGATCATGGAGCTCTTCAATCAAGATATCTGTCAAAGCAGTCTCCTGGTTTGTGAGATAGCTCCTTAGATCGTTCAAAGCGCCAATCTCGTCCAATGCCGGAACCCTAATTCGCCGAAGGGCAGTCTGCAATATATCCACCGCTGTCAGAAACCTCTTCTCGGATATTCTTGCCTCCAGCTGATCTGGTACCAGCCGCAGATCCTCAATTTCTGAGAGAGTGTGTATTAAGTCATCGTAGTTTTGTGATCCTATCGCTAACTTCTTCAGCTCCGGATCCGCCGTTGCCAGACTCGCTTTAGACTGTCCCAAAGACTCTTTCAATGTTCGTACCCGCTTTTGGGATGCTTGTATGCTCGACTGGATCTTGTGAAAGGTACCAATTGAGCTGTTAAACCCTTGATGGTGCTCGTGAACGATGGCTTTCAGCGACTCCTGCAGATATCTGTGTGTCCTCTCAAATTCACGGTACTCGTGTGCTCTTCCAACAGAACTTGTGTCTAGAAGCTGAAGTGCAACATGAACCGGCAGACATTCATTCTGGCACATAGCAGGCCAATCCGACTTGATGTGTTCCAGAACGACACCTATCTCCTTCTCTGCCTTGCTCTCGGGTGCCCGTCTCGGACGGGAGTGTTGGTTTCTCGTCGCAGGAGTAGTGTTTGTGGGGATTGGAGGAGCGCCATATCGGTCACCATAGTCGTTGCCATAAGGATCATAGTCGTCTGCCTCTCTGATGGGTGGACCATATCCTCCAGTGCTATTACCGTTGGCATACGGGTCCTCCCCAAAACCACCGTAACGGTTGCGGGACATAGCTAGTCATTCGCGATCGCTTCTTTTTCTCGAGATATTGGTGCCATTCGCAGGTCTCTCGTCGAAGTGTCGATTTACTCTATCTCCTGAGACGCGAGATGCAAGATGCGGTCACAGAGGTTTACCTCGCTCCGGGACTAGCGCAGGAAACAGCCGAGCTCTTCCATTTAAAATCTTCATAGCGTCTCCAAGGCAAACCTCTTCTGCCCACAAACAACACAACACAATTTTGAGGGGAAAATGCTCGGTGTCTACAATTACCTCTCAAATAGGCTATCGAGGAGGGAATCTTCCCAGGGAGGTGTCAGGCCGAGTCAACCAGAGTTGGCTTCCTTCTCTCTCTTCTCTTCTCTGCCACCGGAGCTTCGACGAAAGATCTGGCATCTGGCTCTGCCTACGCGACTCATTGAAGCTTCGCTAGATTTTCAAAGTATGCAGTTTCCTCTGATCTTCGAACACTCTGACGTGTAAACCAGATGAACAATGCGGTTGTTGTTTGAGCCCGCCAAAAACTGGCAAAGAAGACCGTCGACAACTACCTGTGCTCTTCACAGTCAACGTTGAATCCCGAGAGTTCTGCCTTGAGCAGTACATTCCCTTCGCAAATACCTATATCCACCCTAAGCTCGACCTGATTTATATCACGTGGCTGAACGCGGACCTCGTTACTCCACGTCCGAAGTTCTATCCTATTCAAGATCAGCCTCTGAGGAAGCTCCACACCATTGCAATGACAATACAACGGGGCCCTAGGAGCCCAGAGAGATTTGGGGCCTTTGTCAATTGCCTGCGTTGTCTCGGGTGTCCACAAGAGATTCAACTCTGCCTTGTTGGTCCCAAACTGCCCTCTCTATTCTCCACCACCGCCGGCTTTTCCATTTCAAATGGGAACATGGTTGTGTTGTTGGACTGGGCCAACAAGGTTGAAGAGAACATGTCACAAGAGGTGCGGTCGCATGTAATGAGAGCTCTTGAGGCGGAAGATGCTGCAGCGCCTGGTTTCAGCATTCCCGCGCTCAGTAAGAGGCTGTATTACGTATTTTCTGGTCCTTAAATGTCCTCTCCGTCCTCTCCCTTCTGCTCTGTCACCTTTTAATGCTAAAATTCCAGTGCTACCTTATTCCCCATCCTGCAAATATTCTCTTTTTACAGATGTTTTCCCCGCCTCCTGCTTTTTCATTGGTTCTGCAGACATGTCGAGATGATTAGACCTAGAGTACATAAAGTAAGGTACGTACGGTATGTTAATACCGATAGCATACTGTCTATCTTCACTATACCGGCGCCTTCCATTCCTTTCCTTTTCTGGTCTGGACTGCGGCTACACTCCCCAAACACTCTGGCCCTTACCCCCTTTCCCTCGTGGATTGGTTCAACCTGTGGTATAGGCCTATTTTTGGAGGGAGAAGATCGATCTAGTCCGATTACTCACCGCGGTATCTTCCTTCGGGCATAGATATGGTGGTCCATATCTTTCTGGCCAACATTTAATTATTACAGCGGTGTCGATGTTTTTTGAATGATCTTCAGGGGCGTTCGCATAGGGATGACTAGCTCTTATCTTGCCCAAATTGTAATGCGGAAGCCTCTCCCCGCGATTCGTTAAATGAATGTCCCATATTATCTTAATTAACCGATCTCACGTTTTCTCTCCCCGTTTAGTTACCGTGGCACGCTGTGCCTCAAGTTAATTCAGCCTCTATTTGAAACTATCGGTACCTAAACCCCCGCCTTTCCACGATCAATTTCGAACGGCATCTGACAATACATGGTTGTATCTGTTTCCTTTGCAATGAATAAGTAAGGTTTGTTCCGCTCTTCGCCATTTATTTTCCTGCTTTTTTCTCTTCCTCTTCCTCATGTTATTTTCACTGTATATATTTGCTCAAATCGTCATGTTATCCCTCCTTCCCCTCCTTATTACAATCGCCTGTGCCCTCCCGACGGTGACTGTTGGTGATGCAGCCCTCAAGCCTTACCAACTCCGCGGCGTGCAATCGCCAATCTTCCATCTGTATCTCCAATCCTTTCCAACTGCCAATAGCACACCTGTAATGGGCCCGGAAGCAACCAGTGAATATTTCACCATCGGTTCTAGCATCCAATCCCTAAATTCCTCTTTGTTTCTGAACATTGGTCCGGGTACTGGGAAGAGTTACTTGCCCTTGAGTCTGGATACGGTTCCGACTACGACGGCTTGGGGCTTGGAGGGCGATACCGTCATTACTACTGCGGCAAGTTCTTATGGAAGACGTAAGTTGACCATTCTCAGGAGCTGTGAGTTCTCGGACAGCGGATCGAGGCTGATGGATCGAATAGAATTAAACTTCTTGGCGTGCAATTCCGCCACGACCGGATACTATACACTCTATCTGCAAAAAGGAAGTGATACGCCCAGTGGACAGAATTGCAGCAACTATCAGACAATACATACGCCTTGCCTGTGTTAGGGAAGGAAAGAAACGATGGACTGCAGGTTGGAGCCTGGATGAGAAGAAACACGGAGGGATGCCGCTGTAAATATGGTGTTGAGAATGACGATGTAACTACTAAAGCAGTGACCGAGACCTTGGAATCAACAAATGCCCAAAACACTCCGAAAGTCCCAATTGGGTGACCGAGAGCTGATGCTCACGTGATCCTTCACCGAATGGAATCGAAGAGCGCCTCAAAGCCTCAAATCTTGGTTTTCCATCAGTTTCCTGCTCGAGAGGCTTAATTAAATATCGAAGATACCAATCCTGTCAACATGTAGTTTCACGGAAACGTCGGATTCATGCATAATATTCCCCATGCTCAAATCAAGTGATTCCATTTACCCCACTACGAATTGCCCCTCGATATTTGCACGAAACAGCGGTCTGAGGCACCGTAGAGACACCTGCTGTCCGAGAAAACCGAGCTGGCCCTCCGTCTGTGGCTGGGCTTGGAGAACTTCAAGCGCAGCGCTGGATCTGGTCCTGAGTGCTGCCCTTGCATACGCAAGCACTCGTGAGCCATGTACATCCAGCACGGGGAGCTGAAGGGGCGGCTCATGAGAAAGCTCGAGAGCCTGCTTGGCAAATATAAAAATATGCTGGGGGGGTTCACCAGGGATGTCTTCTTTTGACGCGCGGCTGGGGCGAGACGGGATACACAGCATGAAGCTTCTTTGTGGCTGCCTCGAAGGCTTCAGAATAAGAAGTGAAGTCATTGATGAGGATTCTAAGCTTGCTTGGCGGTGTGATTATAAAAGACCTGGTCTGCATTAGGAGGGTGGTTGAGCTGGACCGCCATACGTACAGTCAGCATCCTCATTATTTAGAACAGGAACGCACCTGTCCTGTCCACTGGCTGCTCACTGTCTTCTGGAATCACTTCCCAGTTCTGCGCACCCATTTCTATTCTAGGAAAACTGTTCGCCGCCCTCAACTCTCCCCTCACTGACTGATCAACCTCCTGCCTGGCCTTAAAGCAGCGGGCCACTATCCGTCGCTTCGCCTCCCGAACCAGCGGTCGCGGCCCACAACTTCATCGTGACATCGTTCCCAGCCGTCCTCCTTTAACTTCACTCCGACCAGAAATTTCCACATCCCTTCAACCATCTCCTTTTGACCACGAACATCCGTGATCTGCCCCTTCATCGTATCTGTTCTCTCGATTCTATCGTCGCGAGAACCTCACACCGCCATATCCCCCGAATCAACACTTTTATTTGACGCTTCGTCGTAACCAGCAGCCATGGAAGGTAAGCTGAACCTCCCGCACCCAGTGCTCTTGGAAGCAACTCCTCCTAGAGATCGAGGCAAGATGACCAAACACTTGCTAATGCTCTTTGTGTTCTACAGAAGAAGTCGCAGCTCTCGTCATCGACAATGGGTAAGCTCCCACATTCCCAGGCCCGGTCTCGAAATTGGTTGGGGGTAGCTGTTTGAGGCCATTCAGACCGAACACCAACCACCGTTACCCTCCAGCCTTGAATACAAGACCTTAATAAGGATCTGGCTGACGAGCTGTGTAGTTCAGGAATGTGCAAGGCCGGTTTCGCTGGTGATGATGCTCCTCGGGCTGTTTTCCGTAGGTTTTACCCCGCCGCAATGTCCTGCTTCGCAATCTGGACAACTATGTCGGACTGCGAAAGATCGGTCTCACAGATCACGATTACTGACATGCCATGCAGCCTCCATTGTCGGACGTCCTCGTCACCATGGGTAAGAGCCCCGAACCCCGCATCATTCACCTTCCCCTGCCTGTGTGGCACAAAGAGTGTCAACTGATAAGGAATGTAGTATCATGATCGGTATGGGTCAGAAGGATTCCTATGTTGGTGATGAGGCGCAATCCAAGCGTGGTATCCTCACCCTGAGATATCCCATTGAGCACGGTGTCGTCACCAACTGGGATGACATGGAGAAGATCTGGCATCACACCTTCTACAACGAGCTTCGTGTGGCTCCCGAGGAGCACCCCGTCCTTCTCACCGAAGCTCCCATCAACCCCAAGTCGAACAGAGAGAAGATGACCCAGATCGTTTTCGAGACCTTCAACGCCCCCGCATTTTACGTCTCCATCCAAGCCGTCCTCTCCCTCTATGCTTCCGGTCGTACTACTGGTATCGTTCTCGATTCTGGTGACGGAGTTACCCACGTTGTCCCCATCTACGAGGGTTTCTCCCTTCCCCATGCTATTGCCCGTGTTGATATGGCTGGCCGTGATTTGACCGACTACCTCATGAAGATCTTGGCTGAGCGCGGCTACACTTTCTCTACCACTGCCGAGCGAGAAATTGTCCGTGATATCAAGGAAAAGCTCTGCTACGTCGCTCTCGACTTCGAGCAAGAAATCCAAACGGCAAGCCAATCGTCCAGCTTGGAGAAGTCTTATGAGCTTCCCGACGGACAAGTTATCACCATCGGTAACGAGCGATTCCGTGCCCCTGAGGCGCTCTTCCAACCGTCTGTCTTGGGTCTTGAGAGCGGTGGTATCCACGTCACAACCTTCAACTCCATCATGAAGTGCGATGTCGATGTCCGTAAGGATCTTTATGGTAACATTGTCATGGTAAGTTCTGATCTGCGAATTGCTATCTGAACTGTTCTAAAAGAGCGCTACAGTCCGGTGGAACTACCATGTACCCAGGTATCTCCGACCGTATGCAGAAGGAAATCACAGCTCTTGCACCATCGTCCATGAAGGTCAAGATCATTGCCCCACCCGAGCGAAAATACTCCGTCTGGATCGGTGGTTCTATCTTGGCATCTCTCTCTACCTTCCAACAGATGTGGATCTCCAAGCAAGAATACGACGAGAGCGGACCTTCCATCGTTCACCGCAAGTGCTTCTAAGGTATACTTCTTCTCCTCGCTGTCAAAATTACTGAGCTGACGAGCACTCTCCAGCATTTCCCGAACTTTCTGTGCGTACATCACGAACTTCACGAATATGATCAAGACGAAGACTCGAGCAAAGCATGTGTCCCTCCTGTTTTGCTGTCCCACGACGTGTTTACATTCCGAAAAGTTCTGGTAGCGATTGAGCGAATGGGTGGTCTCTTTCAGAGAGCGGATATCTGGCTGTTCTTAGCTGGCTGTTTTCTTGGAGGAGTGGTCAACACATTGTGTCTATCGATCAATTAATCGGTCGTCTATCATACAGAGTTTCTGCTTTCAAGGTTTCCCTGAGTATGTCGTTTCGAGGTTCTTTCCTTTTCATTCATGGCACGTGGATGTTTCTTCTAGAGAATTGAAAAGGTTGTCACTGAAAAGGCTCTTCCCTATTGTCCTTCTATATGACGCTCTTCTGTGCCTTTTTGCCCCTCTCTATTATTGAATTTGTACCACGCTCCGGCTGCCGGCAACAGGACCATTCATAAGAACCCCACGTCAAGGTCGTATTGAAGATTGAAATGCAAAATCGGTGGGTCGATATCATTTCCAGAAATCTGCAGAGATTGACATACGGAGTACGAATAGTGGGGTAGATTAAGGTTGGCGGGGTCAGGGGTGCCACACAAGCGAGTCGTTTTCAGGCTCTCATCTCCGACGTTCCTCCTGCAAAGCGCTGCTCTTCTCACCGCAATTTTTTGAGCTCCCACGTGGGTGAACTTGCTGGTGGTTGTGTTAGAAACTTGGAGTTGGCAAGATGGGGGTGACGTGTTGGTCCGAGGCTGAAGGGTCCCAATCGGTTGGGCGCGCCGACGATTCGAGTTTATATAAGTGAGCTGCTGCTCTTGGCATCAACCTTTTTTTTGTTTTTTGGAAGGGCACCACGGTCGATACACTCGTTTTTCAGTACTTAAATCTTTTGGTTGGAGAGAGCAAGAGCAGTTACAATGGCAGTCTTTCGTTCAATCAGCCTCGCGAGTGTGACTGTGCTTCTGGCGCACCTTAATGGGGTGCAAGCTACGACATTCTTGGCCCCGGAGCAGGATATCGTGCTGCCTGCGAGTGGCTCGGCAAGTGAGCCGTTGGAATGGGCGGGTGCTAATAGTCCTTACTTTGCTGGTGAGTTTTCTTCTTCTCAGGCATCGGAAGCTCTGCAAGATTGGGGGGGATAAAGACTGATGGAATTAGGGCCCAATATCTACGGCATTAGCAATGCGGTTCCAGATAATTGTGTGGTTGAGCAGGTGGCGTATAATGTGAGACATGGGAGTCGATATCCAGACGCTGGTGCCTACGCACAATGGACTGCTTTGTATGCAAAGGTGAAATTCCCTCTGGATCCCAGTTAGGAGGAGAAATAATGGTGCTGATCATGGGCAGATCCAAAATGCTACCTTCACAGCAACGGGCGAATTGGCTTTCTTGCAAGACTGGCAGCCAGTTCTTACGAACTCGGCTGCGCAGATGTCACAGGAGAGCACCACGGGGTACAAGGAAGCATATGATTTGGGATATCAAGTGAGAACGAGGTCAGCATCTGCATTCGATTTCTTCAAGCCAAGCGATACTTATATGTCTTCAGATACCCCAAACTTTACGCCTATGGCACACCATTCATTAGTTGGGCAAACCTTTACCCTCGTGTCGTTCAGACTGCCCAAAACTTCGTTCGAGGTTTCCTTGGTCAAACTGCAACGAATTTGGGATTGGTTATTTCAATCAACTCAACAGGATCCCCTCGAGCACTGTTCGATTCGCTCTCGCCTAGTGATCAATGCCCTCTCTTTGCTGATGGAAATGGTGGGACTCAACGTGAGTTTATTGAAAATATCTGCTGATGATCTGTGCTGACTTGGCAAACAGAGGTGTCATGGAACAAGATCTACCTTCCTCCCATCCTTGAACGAATTCAAACCATGATCACTGGGAATCTGAACTTTACCACAACCGATGTCAGCATCATGCCTTACTTGTGCGGTTTCGAATCCCAAATTACCGGAACGCTCTCTCCCTGGTGTGGAGTTTTCTCCGACGCCGAGCTCAAACAGTATGAGTACTCGCAGGACCTCCGATACTACTATGGAATGGGACCCGGTACTGATCTTCCTTCGAAGATGATGTTACCGTATCTCAATGCCTTGGTCGGAATGCTGGCCCAGGGACCAGGAATCAACGGAACCTTTGCCAATGGTACCAGCTTCACTCTGCCAAAGATCCTCACGTCGTTCATGAACGATGGTCAGATCACGGAATTGGGTGCTGCAACTGGAATTTGGGACAACACTACCATCCTCAGCGGAACCGAGATTCCAGAAGGTTATGATTATATTTCCAGCCACTTCGTCAGCATGCGCGGCACAGTGGCATTCGAGCGTCTTAACTGTTTTGTTTCTCCTGCCGTCAAGGCTAGAGACCATGTCATGAAAGCCAGAGGGGAAGTCAAAATTGATGAAGAGACGGTCACCATCACCATCTGCCCGACCCAGACTGGTCCTTTCGCCACTCACACCAAGCTTGCGAAGTCCTCACCAACATCCATCATCACGGAGACTCAGGTATACACTATCACCTCCTGCGCGCCTGAAATTACCAACTGCCCAGTTGGCAAGAAGACCTCCACGGTCGTTACCTCAAAGACCGTCGTCCCTGTGGAAGAGACGTCGACTTCGACAGCATGGCAATCATGGACAACGTCCACGACACTCGTCACTGCATCGTATACGGTTACCTCTTGTGCACCAACGGTGGCTGGCTGCTCAGTTGGGGCGCTGACTTCCACCATATATGAGACGGTTACTTGGTGCCCTGTTACTGCCTCTGCTTCCCTCTCCGGATCATCAGGCTCCGCCACACTCTCAGCAACCAGCTCTTACAACAAAGCTTGCACAAACAAGCCCAAGCCCAAGCCATCCACATCCCTCTCAGCAACGGGATGCAGCTCCCCAACTACATCTGCAACAGGGATCTACAACACAACCTCCCTCTCGTCTTCTACCTCTGTACCTTATACAAACGCCACCTCAACCCCTGCCCACAGCAACAGCACCTCAACTTCATCCCTTCCAAAACCCACGCCCACCTCAGGTTCCACAAACCAAACCTACATCCGCATCCTGATCAACGACGCTGTCTACGTGGTTCCCTCATGCCAAGACGGCCCTGGTCGTTCCTGCTTGATGAGCGAGTACGTAGCGCTTGTTAAAAACAAGGTGGCAGCGGCAGGTGATCTAAGAACGAGATGTAATGTTACCAATGCAGCGAGCCCGACAGTGTTGAAGGGTGCGAGCTTCTTTACCAACTTGGCCGATAGTTGGTTGGCCCAGGTTGCTCCATAATAGGTGTAATGCGTGATGGGGAAAGAAGGGAGAATGGGGCGGCATATAAAGGGTTCAGGATAGTTTTTAATAGTGTATATAATATGCTTCAAGTCTGCAGTACCCTACAATCATGGCAAAGTTTCATACATCTTCAGTTAATTCAGTTCACTATTACACTTCTTTCTGCTCATCTGCTGTATCTTGCACTCATTCACAACCCCTTATCCAGAAGAACATCCACTCCATCCTACTCCAAGCCCGGGTCGCCACCACTCAACTGTACACCAATGAACTACCGGTATGCTAGCGACAGTGGTAAATTGTGAGGTTGGACCTATTTTATTGTCTAATATCCTGAGGGAGGAAATTGTGTCTAGTGTAGCTATCCCCTCACTGTCCCTCTTTACCTGTTCAAAGATTCCAGCATTATATGTCCTTTTGAAAGGCAAAGGCAGTTAGTTATCTTATGCAATCAAACTTTTATACGATAGGAAAGTGTACACTCTTGTTACCGTGTTAGATGTGCATGCCTCCCTAGTCCTTCTTGTGTGTTCCTTGTGAGAGAACAGCATGGCTTCTTGAGGAGGCACGCCGGATATTTATGGTTAGGCAGTAGACTTGGTTGGTGAGGTCGGACTGGCTGAGGCATCCGTCTGGGCCATAAACCCAAGCTTCTGATACCCTGGCGAGTGTTGAGGGGCCAATCCCAATTGGTATTATCCGTTTCATTTCAGCACAGCTGAAGATGGAGAATAGGGGCTCAGTTATTGTTTCTCAAGCAGCGTCGGCTTCTGGGCTTGGTAAGAGCCGGAAAGGATTTGTTGAGGAGCCTTCATCGAGAAAGATTCCTTTAATTCAAGTTTCGTAGGTTGAGATGGAGAACTTATCAAACACAGGTGCTGGTGACCGTTAGTGAGATGTGAAGGGTGGATGAGGGACACTAACAATAAGCAGAGGTTTTCCTAAGAACCGAAGCTTCGTTGGTGAGAGGCCCTCGATATCGTGATAGTAAGAGCAAGAACGCACAGGAGAGAGTGACGTTGAAGATGATGGAGACAACCAAGGCAGGTAGCCAGTTTCTTTGCGCTTTCGGTGGGATTTTATCGACTTCATCAGATCCGTTA
Organism: Hyaloscypha sp. PMI_1271; assembly: GCA_021399465.1. Lineage (NCBI taxonomy): Eukaryota > Fungi > Ascomycota > Leotiomycetes > Helotiales > Hyaloscyphaceae > Hyaloscypha > Hyaloscypha sp. PMI_1271. The sequence goes on from JAJTUS010000092.1 coordinate 173,985, forward strand.
ACCTCGAGGTAAGGTTGCTGCCGACCTGACAATGAGCGATGCAGCCATTGAAAAGCCATTATCACGAGGCTTGGAATCGTGATAGAGTAAGGAAGAATCATCAAATTCTGTAGATCAACGGAATTGTAAGAACTATCCAAGACAGGCAAGAGAGAGAAATGTGCACAGCAGCGGACCGAATTTAATTCCCCAAAATAGAGATCGACTAGAGAACGAGCGCATAAGTCATGTTTGCCGTGACTGAAGATCCGATTATTAGAACCGAGGTCAACTCAGTGGCCCAAGGAGTAATCGAGGATAAAAGTACAAGCCTAAACAAGAAGGAGAGAAACTTATGCCTCCTTGGCACAGCATAACCAAAGCTCAAAACATGCGCCAGAAGACTTCAACCTTTTAGCGAAGTGACATCGTACTTACGGTCAGCTGAATGAACTTTTCGCATTGGTAGATGGAATAGACCAACTTCCCAATTAGTGTTGAGTGATAAATGTCGCCATCAGAGAGTGAACGAGGTTGGTAATAAGAGTTCTTAATGCTCCTTCTGCCATGGAAACTCCACAGTTATTCCATTGTTCCAGATAACGTCCGCAAAAATACTGAACATCGTTCAACACGGTTCTCAACAATGCAGAGCCAGAGCCGGAGCCAGAGGCAGCTGCGCTTTACTGCGACTAGACGGACAAGAAGCGGGATGTAGCTTGCGGACCGATAAAATGTCGGTTCCAAAGTCTCCAACTCGAGAAAACCATACTGACTTAAGTAAATAAGCTCGAGCAGTACTTTGCTACTATCTTAATAACAAAAAGCGCATAGAGCCTTGCGGGCCTTCAGCTCCTGCTCCTCGTTGGTATCCCGCCCTTCATGACCAGAACATCCAGACTGATGCATATCAAAAAGTTCTTTCTCGAGCAGTGATTTACTGCCCCATTGCTACCAAACAGCGCATGGGGCCGTGCGGACTGTAGATGGTCCTAGGTCCAGCTACTCTAGGTCCAGCGTCGCCTTTCTGCGGCAGCTGCCCGGCTGGGAAGTTCACAGTGCGGAGAGGATTGAGCCGTATCCGTATTGCAGGAACAAAATACAGCGAAGGAGTTTGGAGCAGGGATGTTGGTGGGTTTTCCTTTTCAAATGAAGTCCTCTCCGGATGTAACCTGTTCTCTTGTAACCTGCCCTTGAGGCAGATGAGCCTGGTGTGATGACACGCACTGTGCTGAATAGAATGATTTTTTCTTGAAGCCATTTAAAGTTTGATCATATCAGAGTCATTGCTGTTTTGTCTCCCCTCGGATTAGTTGTGACTTTGTCGGATTCTGTAGAAGTTGCGTCGAGGCTGACGGATGAGAGTGAAGCATGAATTTGAAATTCGCGATCGGCTTGGAAAGCTAGGGGTGTGATCTTTAATTCGCAGCGGGGTTTTAGACAGCTTTTTGCTGAATGTGAGTGGTTGAAGCAGAATTCGGAGACAGTTTAGTAAAGTCGGCATTTCTGTTTTCAACCGCCGACGAAAAATAATCTCGAGTCTTCTCGAATCAACCAGAAGTGATATGAGTGGGGACTTCACCAAAACCAACGACGCTTGTTGCCTCAACTTTTTTAAAGAGAACTACTTGGTTTACTCTATGGTCTAAATCTGGAAACCCCAGCTTCCTGGATTTCTTTCCAACAATCTCTCTTTCGAACAATCTCAATTCGCGCAAAATAACCCCGCCTCAAGCTTGAAGTTTCAATTACCCCTCCAACACACGACCTCATCTTCCCTCCCACAATGGATCCAGGCATGAACGAGCTCCTAAAATGGAGTGTCGAAAACTCTTCCACAACAGTCAACGACCCGTCCGCAGCTCCTCCCACAAACCGCCACCTCAACCCCGACGCCCTCAACGCGCTCTTCGGCGGCCCTTCAGATGCAGACCTAATGGTCGCCTCCATGGCCGCCATAAAATCCTCGGACCCAGAAATAAGCCTCGAAGACAAACTCGTCGCATTCGACAACTTCGAACAGCTCATCGAGAACTTGGACAATGCAAATAATCTGCAGCCATTGGCGTTGTGGACGCCCTTATTGGAGTGCTTGGCACACGAGGAAGCGGAGATCAGGATGATAGCTGCATGGTGTGTGGGCACAGCGGTGCAGAATAATGAGAAGAGTCAGGAGAGGCTGTTAGCTATGAATGGGATTCCGCCGTTGGTGAAGCTGGCTACTGGGGAGAAGGAGGGGCAGAAGGTTAGGAGGAAGGCGGTTTATGCGTTGAGCTCGGCGGCGAGGAATTACCAGCCTTCGATGGATGTTTTGATGGAGGAGTTGGGAAAGTTGGGAAGGAGTGCGGAGAAGATTGATGCGAGTGATATGGATGCTGTTGATGTGCTGATTGGGGGATTGAGAGACGAAGCTTCGAAGGCAACCTAGCGTGGATGGGGACTCTGCATTCCAATGGAGTTAGGGAGTTTGGTATGGAGGATAGATGGTACGAGGGCAGAAAGCCGCAGGCTGTGGTTAAAGTCTCAAATCACTTGCAGATACCCGATGTAGAAATGAAATGATCCGAAGCCCAGAGACGTATTCCAGCACGCAGTTGCTATACCTCCGATTCTCGACGGGAATGACTTCGATGCAACACTGGCGGAGCAGCTTGACTTTGTACATGAATGTGTTACACTTACTTTACAAATGATGTACAAGTCTACCACAATTTCCCCAACTCCAGCCCACGATCTTTTAGTCTACCAGTTTCCCATAAAATGGAACGCCTAGAGCGCTGAGAAGCATTCGTGCGTGTCTATCCGAAGTGGCAGTGGTCTTCACCGTCACGTGAAATCCAGGAATCAACTTTGGTGGGTACATCTGAACATGTGTAAGCAATGTGAGCACTCATACATCCTTGGCATCACTTACGTCGTAGTTGATCTCTACTTCTGGAAACAGAATAGCTCCCTCTCTGCTAAAACCCCAGCTGATGTTTCCACTGCTGTCACCAGTCGTTCCTAGCTGCCTTAGCATTTTGTCAATTTCACTAAGAAGCCATTGCTTACCCTCGATACCTGGCCAATCTTTGATCCTTGGGAACACCAGGTTTATACATTTATCCACGAAATTATACGCCTGCTCACCTCGCATATTGCAGGTGAGAGAGACTGGCAACCCTTTTCGAAGTCCCCATCTTCCTTCGTTGTGCTTCGACTTGTGCATTGTCAGCCGTACGCCAGTGACCGATTGTAACAGCATGCCCGCAACGTGGAGATGTGCCGAGTCATCTAGTGCACCTTTGATAAAGCTGTGCACTGTGACCTCCTCGATTTTGGGGATGTTTCGCCAATTGATATCTTGCTCAATTAACCGCAGCGTGTCTCCTGGTCCTCGAGGCCCACGCTTCGGTCTGCCCTTATGATATGGGGAGCTGTCATCCCAAGTTCGTAAACGGTCTGCTTTTGGTACGGTCACAGTTCCAGGGGGTTTGTGGACATAGGTCAAGGTCATCAGATCCGGGGCAATCGTGGATTGGTAGGTTTGTTCGAGTCGAGTATAGGAGAATGGACCTGGAACGAATTCTCTTGATGAAGGATCGGATTTGGGAGGAGGTTGGTGAGGATGGAGAGGTCCTCGATAGTATCTCGGAGACCGGTATTGATATCTAGAGGACATCAGCTATTGTTTGCGGTGCTGGGTTCCTTCCACCACATACCGACTGGGAGGAAGCTCCCTCCTTCGTCCCTGGGTCCTCTTTATTGGATCATAGGCCTTGATCTTGTCGTCTGGGGTGAATGCCGTAAACATAGATGTATTGGATTCAAGATCTTGGAAATCTTCCGACACCTCCTTTGGAGCAGCTGCTACTGCTTCCGCGGAGGTATATCTGCGCCAGGATCTTCCTGCTACTGCCGCGGTTGGTCGTGCATCTCGTAATGCCAGCCGTCTGAGAGAAGACGGCAGCTCTCGTAAGGCCATTGTGAGTTGTGGGAGAGGGTGTTGATCGATCGAAACTCTCCTATAATTTTGTGCAGGCATATGTCGTGAGGCAGAAATAAAAGCGGGTCTATCCATATCTGATTGGTCGTCGTCTTTTCTGCTCGGACCAGCGATATGGGGCGGCCGAGATGTGGGTGAGGGAGGGGCTTCGCACAGTTCGATGTCATGTTTTGACACCACCGAACTCCATAATCCGCAGGAAGAACAACTGTCGCTTTCGCCGGCCTTCCGGGACATCTGCCTCATCCTCCAAATATATCCCAGCACCGTGCCACACGACAATGGGCGTCGTCAGTCATTCTAGGCAACGTTGAAAGCACTCTGGAGCTTCAACGACCCCACCAAAGCTCCCGCTGTGAATGATGCCAACCCAAACAACGAATGTACAAGAGGCGCCAGTCCCTGCTTCGCAACCATCTATCGGCGAGATATTTTCGAAGCGTGCGGCAAACATGAATCGGCTCCTCTCTCGTCGAGAAAAGGATGGAGGAGCTCACAGACGGGCCAAGTCAAGAGACAAGTCGGCGGATAAGAAGGTAAAGTGCTGAGAAGATTTCTTCTCCGGCCCTCACTCATTATGGCCAAGCCTCTCCATTCTTCTCAATCTGTTGCCTCTCTTTGTGCAGCATTTCCGGAATCGAACGGCAAAAGCTCGCCGCTTCGTCAGCTTACCCAACGTCTCATTCATGCAACAACTGCTAATTCTCGGCCTGGTTTCGTTCTACAGACCCGACCGCTCTCTAGCGATGGCATTATGGGACTCTTTAAGAGTGATGCCCATAAAAAAAATGAAAAGGACCAAGAGAATACCAACATCGTATACCTCCCTCACGACTTTCTTCCCACGTGTGTAAGGCTGAAATGATTCTAGATCCATTCACTCAAACAACGGCTACATCAACGTGGCTATTCCGGCGTTGACGATGAGCAAATAAACTATGCCCTAGGCTCTGGCTTTGCAGAGGGAGACGTTGACAAGGCTTTCGAGCTTTTGGTCCTATTTCAGGAATCGGTGGAAGGCATCATCAAACGCTACGATGCTTCTGTGCCAATGCTTGGTGCTGTCAACCGAAGCAACGTTACTTGCTATCTGGACGCGCTATTATTTGCAATGTTTGCCCGGATGGACAATTTCGAACCAATTCTGTGCACAACTCTAGAGGATGAGCCGAAGCGCCGCTTGTCGACTTTGATACGTCTTTGGGTGAACATGCTGCGGACGGGGAAGCTCATCCCGATAGATATCGTAGGATCCAAGCATGTTTATACCCTTCACTTGCTGACTAGAAACACAGACCCAGCATTTGCAGGAAGCCCTTGCTGCGTGTGGTTGGCAGGAAGCCGCCAAACTTGTGCAACAGGATACCTCAGAAGCGTACAACTTCATCACTGAGGCCCTAAAATTACCACTTCTCACGTTAAGAATGGATCTATACCACACCGGCACCGAGGAGGATCCAGATGATCACAAGTATATACACGAGCGTCTTCTCGAAGTTGCAGTACCTGATCCACCTGCAGATGGCGGTTCTGTCTCACTTGAGGATTGCCTCGAGAGTTTCTTCAACAATCAAGTTGATGTGCGCCGTTACATGGATGTTCTCGAGCGTACTAATACCATGTCATCCGTACGCTCCGACCGTTCGCCCCTGGCAGAGAAAGAATCAGAGCTAGGAGAACTCTCTCAGTCTTTGCCCAACACCCCACTTTCACCTCTCGCTCCGTCGTCGCCATTGTCTCCGGGGAACCGGCACCGCTCTCCTAGCATTATTAGAAATATTGTTGTGGAAACTACTGAGGTGGATGCGAGGTCAGACTCAACTGATAATCACAGCAGACGCGGTTCAGTTCGAAAGGGAAAGACGACAAGGAGAGAGGTGTCCATGAAAGCCTGGCAGTTTTTCAATCTAATACGTCCGTTACCTATTTATTCCAATCTTCAGCCACATACTCCTCCCCCTGATTGCCCTAGAGTACTAATTGGGAACATAGCGTGGGTAATAGGGCAAAACTTGCACTCGTCCGATGGACGCATCCCGGAAAACCTTAGCTTGTCTCCCGCTGTAACTATATGTCTAAAGAGATACGGAATGTCGACGGATGGAAAGCCTATTCGCAAGAACACACTTGTTGACATCCCACTGGATATTCGTTTACCACACTTCATCGAAGATGACAGGATTCCGGAGGAAGGCCCCATGATTAGGAGGTTCAAACTCTCTCTTCAGTCTGGGTTGTGCCATCGTGGAGAATCTCTCAATGCTGGGCACTATATAGCGTTTGTTCGTGAAGCTACTGCAATACCGGACGGCGACTATCAATCTTCTCGAAGACAGAGTGATAGCACTGCCCCGCCTCCGTACTCGGAGGAGAAATGGCTGCGCTTCGACGATCTGGCCAATACCAGGGTGGTGACAGTGAAAATAGAGGAACTGTTGAAGCAGGAGATGCCATACCTTCTCTTTTATCGTGTCGAACCAATTTACGAGATGACTCCAGCGTCTATTTCAGATCCTCGACTTCCTTCTTACTCTGATGCGTTTGTCGAGATTAAAAGCCACAATCAGGGTCATCATATAGAGGGCACAGATAGCACGATTGGCCAGCAAAGTTACTTTGACGGTGCGGGAGACGCAACTACACCAGCAATTCGATTATCAGCTGAAGTTGAAAGCCTTCCAACCCCCAGACAGAGCCTAAACCTCCCGGAAGACCGTCGGGGCAGCCTAGCATGCACAGAACCTGGTTTGACAAGCTCAAGGAGCAGCATTCATGGTCCTATGATCACTCAAGCGACGTCAGCACCAGCGACCCCCAGTGAGGAGACCGCCGCCCAAAGGATGTCTCGAGCCGCTTCCAAAGTCCTCAAATCTACGACGAAGAGTCGACCAACTAGCCAGTCTGGTGAAGGTCGAATGAGTGGCGCTTTCTCGCGACTGAATTTAATGCGGAGCAAGGACTCGTTGAACAAGCCATCCGAAAACGCGAGAGATCGTCCACCTGTCACTGACGGCGTCGCTGAACCTCGCACCTCCATCGCTATCGACGAAGGATCCCTGCGGCCACACGAAGATGGAGTTAATCGGTCGAAGAGTAAGAAGGAGAAAAAGAAACGGGATAAGAGTCAGGGCCCGAGCGAGAAGATAGAGCATCCTGAACACCATCAACATTCGCATAAAGGGAAAGGGAAGGCGAAAGATGTTCCAGATCGAGAGTGTGATGTCATGTAGATCGGCGTTTTTGGGATTTTTGTATTAATATGGGACGGCAGGAATTGGCATTGATAAGGGCACCACCTGGCATAGCGCATTAGAAACGGGTCATTGGCGGCGTTTGACAAGAGGACTTGCAGATCATGTTTCTGGGTATCACTGAATGGCAGGCTTAGGACGGGCCCGAATTCGTGTGGACTGCATTGTGTCAAAGAGACCTGATGGGTATAGTTGGAATTACAACAAAACATATGCCGCTGAATAATCTCGTTAGTTCAATTCTTCCTTATGACTTAGACCCAAGTAAACGCCACCTCGGAAGTTCGAGCCTGTACAGCCGCTGAAGGCCTAGAAGGAGCAGCTTTCATACAGCAAATACGCGCAACAGCTTATTCGATATCGGAATCTCGACATGAGCATTTTCCATTTCCGTCTTTGAACCTGAGCTGTTGCTACTACTATCCCCCCCCCTAAACACTTATAGTGGGTCCAATATTTGCCACACTCTCATGCTTCACTCACGCCACGCCTCACCCCATTTTTAGCCAATCATAGCACGTAGAAGCTTCCAGCTTACGTACAACTTGCACTATAAGAGCGGCAGAAAGCCCAGTGAGTACTGGCTCACTCGAAGTAGAAAGCGGTAAAGACTCATTGCGTGCCTTTAGTGGTGTGAATCGTGGCATGAGCGTGAGGCGAATGTTGGACCCACTATAAGTGTTTAGGGGGGGGGATAGTATCCCTTCGTCCGTCGGAAACTGTCCAGCGCTAGCAGGGGGGGTGTGGCTGCACGCAAGCCTCACCTCGCTTTGTTACGCTTCAAGAGGCTTGCGTGCAGCCACACCCCCCCTGCTAGCGCTGGACAGTTTCCGACGGACGAAGGAATAGCCTGAGCCAGGCTGAGCAAGTGAGCCAAGGAGGTGAGCCCACGGTGGACAGGGGCGGCCCGTTTGAGCTCCTCGGTTACGACTGCCACCGGCTAAAATTAGAAAGAATAAGGCAGGGGTTCTTTCGGGCCCCGGGGACCACGCCGCGCGAAACTCCAGCCTACTCGTCTTGCCCCTAAGCTAGTAACCCAACTCTTTTGCAAGTAAGCCAAGGAATTGCTTCAATCAATTGCATGACTTGAATCTATCATGGTATTCCACAAAGTCGATCTAAGGTTACTAGCAAGCCATTACCTGTTTCGAATAGCTCCTGTATCTGCAGAGATCAGGCTGCTGAGACTAGTACTACTATCCCCCCCCCCGGTTCAAAGCGCCCTTTTGCCACTGTCTCCTTCCACGCCTCACTCCACTAAAGTCACGCAATTGAGTCTTCACCGCTTTCTCATTCAATTTTGAAGCTATTCGCATTTTCTTCTCTACTTTATAGCTCAGTACTTTGTAGGCCCACCGTGAGCTTCCTTCACAGCCTCACAGCATCTCTACTAGCTGTCATATAAGCCCTGAATATACTCGTCTGGCACTACGTCCCACGTATCTTGTATAATCTTACAGAGTTGATCCAAGTGGATCTTGTCTGGCTCGTATCGTGTGTGCTAGTAGTGCTCCTCAATCCAATTCTTTATCTAATTCTATATATGCTCAATGAGATTCAAGTCTGGTGAGTACCGAGGAGCTTGAATCGTAGGGATATGGCGAAGGAGCAGGTTTAGCTTCGTCTCGTACGAGCGATGGGAAGAAGCATTATCTTGCCAGAACCTATACCGGCTAAGTGGATAATCACGGAAGAACTACTCTATTATTGAGAGGATCCTCTCATCGTATCGTGTGGAATTAATCGACCCCTACTCCTTCTCCCAAAAGAGAAAAGGCCCCTTCTTCCCTTTAACGATACTACCCCAGAATATCCACGTAGGGAGCTTAGAGTACTTGTGCCGTACGTATTCCGGAAGGAGACGATCGCTTCTATCTTGTAAGTAAGTAATATAGGCTGAAGTATGTGCTCCGCCAAAGGCCTATACTTTGTCTATGAAGCAGATACTTTGTACACGTGAACGTGACTACGTGCTTCCGTCCTCTACTAAGTCTAGTCTCTCCTGACACATAGTAGGATCATCTGAAAACCCCTTCTTTCTTGATACCCGGCGATAGTAGCCAATATCTTAAATAGCTGTCCGGAAGGCCTTCTCCTTAGCGTGAAGCTGTGGTAGATAATGGGGCATCTTATAGTAAGCCACGTGGCGGTGAGAAGGAGAGGCAAGAAGCTACTTCTTAAGCTCCTCTTTTTGAGGAGTATGAAGCGTGACGTATTGAGCTTTACCCCCTTTTTGTGGTGTAGGGCGGTGGTTTCTAGCGTACTTGATCTGGTGGTCTGTAACGTCAAGTACTTACTTAATCTCTGCGTGAGGTATGCAGAAAAGGAGAGCTATTTGAATCTGGAGCCGCTTATCACGTGAAGTCTCAGGGGCACAGATATAGTGGCGATTAGTCCCTTGAGAGAGCTCTTGAGAGGAGTCTACTTGAGAGTCTGGGACGAAGAGAGGAGGAGAAGGCTATGTGAGAGAGTCTGGTAGAAGCTGAGAGTCTGGGAGAAGGTCACGTGAGTCCTAAGACTACGTAGGCTGTGATTTGTCGATATGAGGGCTATTGCGAGAGTCCTATGGCTGTGTAGTCTTTTGCGAACCAGGGAGAGAGAGAGGAGGAGAGCGAGGCTGTGTAGAAGGTGGAGTATCTGCGTTATAAAGGTTGCCGTAATTAGGCGGTGGGGTAGTGAAGCGTGGATCTTGTGAGTCCATTTTAAATTGAGGATATAAGTAAGTAAAGGATAGCCAGTGGAAGCTGTGTTTTCTGCCATACTTATGGTGCAGCTAGTAGGTGAGCTGGAAGCTTCCACGTGCTCTGATTAGCTGAAAGTGGAGTGAGGTGTGGCGTGAGTGATGCATGAGAGTGTGGGCAGACGGTGGCAAAGGGCGCTTTGAACCGGGGGGGGATAGTACTATCCCCCCCCCTAAATGTTTGCTAGCGCGTATGTTTTGGGTATAGGTACGGATAAGAATCCAGGGTGTTTAGCAAGTGAGGAAGTGCCTTTTAAGCCCACTGCCAGGGTAAACTGTCTTCGTGAACCTTCTACGCACACCCCTGGCCTAATACATAGACCACTCTTTGCTCTGTGCAAGAGATCCAAAAGCCCTCCAACCAGGCTTATCCCTTCGTCCGGCGAGACATGTTCACACGCTAGCAGGGGGGGGGGGGCTCGCTTGGCTGTGCACGCATAATTTTATGTACCCCCGCATACTAATTTATTAGTAAGATACATTAATTAAATGAAATCGCGCCTAGCACTCCCCCACCTTACATAAATTTACATTACAGAACCCATAACCTCTAATTAATCGCTTTGCTCTACCATCAGTAGCTTTCCTAAGGGCCTTTTTACACCTTTGATCATATAAACACTAAGCACACGTGCCTCTATAGTTAGTCTGATCTAAAAGCAACAAATAAAAATAAAAATCACTATAATACTAGTTGATATAAATCGTATTAATTAAAACTATACTATATATACTAGGGATTAATTCTATACTCTCAAAATTATAATATCTTTATTATTAAGGGAGTTATAATATATGTAATTAAGCGAGCAAATATATTCGTGTATTATATAGTCGTTTTTTTTTTTTACTTTATTGTCACGTGACTGCCCCCCTTCGTTGACCGCTCTTCTATAATTATATTAATATCTCAATAACCACAAATATAATTAAGTACCCCTATTAAATACTTCTAATAGCTACCTCTATAAACCTTTAGAAATATAAGCGAGCTAATTCAACTTTCGATTCAATTACAGTTCTCACTATAGCTAAAGAAGCTATAATCCAAGCGACTATTGATGAATAGTATAGGAAACCCTCTAATATAGAGGACAATTCTAATAATTCAGATATCGAACCAAGTAATAACGAGCTTGAAGATTCGACCCTCTTTTAGGTTTAGTAGAAGCTTCTTATTAGTAGAAATAAGACAATTATTTTAGAGAAGCTTATAGTTATATAGCGAGATCAGAGACTTATAGAACAAACTAGTAAGTTTCTTACTTATTTACTTATTTTATATTATAATATAAGTATATTAAGGATATTTCTAGCTTCTAGAGGCTCGTATTACTCCAAATTAATAGAGGAATTAGTAAAGCTATTAAGAACTCAATAAATGTATATATATAACTAGAGGGTAAAAGATACTTAAGCTATAACGTAATCTAGTAGGCTTAAGACCCCTATAATTATACTATCTTTTAAATAAAAGAAGCTATAATTCGATATTATTAGGGGACTAATTAATATCCCTAGGGATATATAATTGAGGGAAGAGTAAAGGCTTAAAGATCAAGATAATAGAGTAAATGAACTACTTTTGGATGCCCTTATTAGTGATACTTGTAGATATAATGAAGCTCTAGACATACGAATAACTTATTAGGAAGTCCTTAATAATGTGGATATTATAGGGGTATGACCTATATCTACTATAGATTAACGAGTAATAGACGTGGGTTATATAATTAATGTATACTAGAACTAGAATCCTATAGAATAAATAGATTATCTTTGACACTACTATAGACCTCTCACAAAATAGTAGTAATGCCTTATATACTATTATTATAAGCTTTATTCAAGCCCTATAACACTATTCTAGGCCTTTATTTCAGGTCTAGACACCGTATATAGCGCAAATCACTAACTTAGTCGTGATTACACGAGTTACTTACAAGCTCTTTAGTACACCTTACTATAACTACTGATAGATAATCTGTCTAGCGAACTTATTGAGAATACCTATTAATTCTACTCCTTTCTCGTATCAAATTACGCCTTATCTAAGGAGATCGGTACGATAGATCGTAAGGTAATCGAGAGAATCACCGCTCGTTACCCTCGATAAGAAGCCTTAACCTCTTCCGCATCAAGTAGCCGACGTTCTATAGAACTAAGCCCCTTTCCCTGTGATTAGGCTATCGATAAATCGCTCTTCCGAAGGACTCTACGCGAATTCTCATCGTAAATACGCGTAATTCCCGAGTTCTCAGCTCCCTAGACACCTTCGTACGATATCCCTAGAGGTTAGGAAGGTACGGGGCATACTTCACTACCTGCCGCAAACGCTACACGAAATACTACTAGTGAATGAAGTACTATAGAACAAAGGGAGGACTTACGAGAATTAGATAAAATAGAGGAAATACGCTAGGTCTCACTATAAACTATAGCAGAACCCCTTTCTAGAGAGGATATAGTAATAATAATCGCTAATATAGTCGCTACTATACTTAGATGATATATATGAGGAATAAGAAGCGAAATACTACTACTACTACTAGTAAACTAATAAGATCTTATAGATATATGATAGAGAGCCTCGGATATTAGGTACTTTGACTTAGATCTCGCGATATCCGAAGGAGAAAGAGACTATATATTAGTAGGAAATAATATATACTAGTGAAATGTATATCTCTTTATAGATATAGTAAAGGATAATATAACTAGTGAATATACTACTATTATATACTAGAATCTCGTTATATACCTACGAGGATTAGTACTCGAGTAGTATACTAGTAAACTAGACGACCTTTATTATATAGGACTCAAGTTTTCCTAGGATAATATCGAGTAGTAGACGAAGGCCTTAATCTAACGATTTAAGGACCTACTATTAACTATACTAAGAAAGCTATAGCTAGAAACCTATATTATAGATAATATAAGAAATAGGAAGAATATTCGTTCCTATATAGTATTAGTAGTATATTATATAAAGGCTACTAAGTTCGAAAAGCTAATTTAATAGCTCTCTTAAGTATAGAATAACTTAGCCCTAGAGCTTAGGGTATATATCGAAAGACCTACTAAGAATACTATACTTAAATAGTTTATAGATATAGTATCATCGAAGTAGGACTTATAGTTAGAGATATATTAGAAGAATAATAGACTATAAGTACTACTAAGACCTAATTATTATCTTATAAGTAATTCCTAGCTCTCTTACTAAGATTAGAATAATTATAATCGTGATTAGAATTATCGACTAGTTTAACCCTTTTATCTAAATATAAACTTCTAACCCTACTACCCTTTCTCTAATCTTAGAACCCTATTCTAATAATCCTAGTAATAATCCTTAGGAACTTCTTAGAACTTAGTTAATATAATATAAAAGAATAATTAGAAGGCCTTACCTCTATTTTATCTATATCTATAGCTAACTATAGGGTTTATAGAGGATAAGGATAAGGAAAGTAGAGATAATTATACTCCCTATAATATATTATCCTCGAGAGAAGAATTAAATAATAATCTATATTACTAATATTTCTAGTATTTTAATAATAGAAATATTATTAGAGATAACTACCTCGATATTACTAAGGAGTATAGTACCTAATACGATAATGAGCTTACCGAATATAGTTATATCTTCTTAGAAGAGCTTAAACCTAATATAGAACTAGAGGATAATATATATATTACTATTCTAGCTATATTAGCCTCTATACTAGTACTAATTTATAGGAAATACAAGGCTAGATTCTAGTCTAGAAATAAGCTTTTTAAGTATATATATACTAATTCATACTTGTCTATTATCGAGTACTCTACTATAAAGCCCTAGATATATTAGCTTATTAGTATCGACTTATCTTACCTAGAGGTTATTATAGTAAGCCCTACTTAAGGCCCTATAATATCCGATATTATTAGGTATAAATACACTACTCTAAGTATTAAATTCACACCTAATAGCGAGGTATTCTAGATCTATACTAATACTAGTTACTCTCGCCTATTAGTAGACTATAAATAGCTCTCTCAAAACCTATCTACTTAGATTAATATAATAAAGGCTACTATTATTAAGGGTATTACCTCTATTTAGGAGCTTTAAGGCTAGGCTACCTTCGATATATATATCTATAGAAAGATTAATAGCTACTAGGTTCTTAGTAAAGTTATAGTTAATATATAAGTAATAAATAACCTCGAGCTACTACTACTCTTAGGTAATGTATTCCTTATTCTATATAGTATAATTATAGACTTACTTAGTTAAACTATTATCTTCTCTACTATTAATAATTTAGAAGTCCTTATTAATATATATAACTAAGGTACTAGAGTTATTATCAATTTACCAGAAACGCTAAGTACTATCACGTGTAGTCGTGGAATACTCGTTGCGTTTATCGTTAGTAAAGTAGTATATTATATAAGTTAGGGAGTTTAGTTTAGGAGGTTAAGCTACTGAACTGCACTCCCGAACCTCTGCTATGCCTAATCGGGTCTAGTCTACGGGATAGGCCGTGTACGCAACGCGGCACGTGATAATCTATAAAAGTGTATTTAAACACTAGAAGCTCTCTAAAAACGTCGAAAAACGTAGTTTCTCATTGAATATATACCAGTTTCCTAATCAGGCCTAGTCCCACGCTCTCTAACCGTGCCGTATATCCACGTGATACCCTTCCGTCAATATCCCCGCTTCCATACGTCACTCTCCCACTAATATATCCCTCTCTCTCGCTCTCCTCCGCTCCGTACATTACCTTATTCGCGTTTAACCCACTCCTCCACGTCTAGTTATATGGTATTCATATTAATTAGGCGCTTAAGGGCGTTCATGGGCTTCAATTTCGTTATAGAATTAGCAGGATTTAATTCTCCCTTAATCCACTTAACCTCCACGATCTCCCTTTATTCGTATACCTAGCGGAGGCATATTACGTCGATCATAAGTCGCTTTTCCTATGTGGTTCCAAGCTTTACGAGGCACTCATAAAGGGATTTCGAGTCTATATAGACGACTAGCGGTAGATCGATTTCTAGGGCTCTATTAACTATCGATTTAACTATAGCGCCTATATTAAAGCCGTGTGCTATGCTATATAGCTTAGAGGCTAGTACACTTCGAGTAACTCTCCTGTACTTCGTGGATAACTAGTAGATAATATTCGTATTCTAAGCGGTATTAGCTAAGGCTAGAATATAGCCTATTTATGAGGATAGATCTCTATTATTTGCAAAGGACGAATTAGTTAATATAATTAAGCGGAGGGTCTCCTTATCTAGCTTTACGAATTATAGTCCCTTGGCGGCATTCTTAACTTACTACTAGAGGCGCCTATTAAGCGAACTAATATCGTTTTCCGTGGGTTCGATAGCTTAAGTAGCTATTACGAGGTCGTAGGACACTTTAGGTTAATAGACTAACGCAATATAGGCTCCCCGGGCTCGTTGAGCTATATATTATTCCTTGATCATGAGGTTTATACGTATAGCGCCTCTACTACTCGTCGTAGTGGAGTTCTTAATTAATATGGTCTTAAGGTTACCGCACTAGCGCTCTTACGTAAGGGTAATTCCGGTGATCTTGGTTTCTATATTTATAGTATTTTCGGAGGTTTTAGTGATTTCGGTATATATAATACCTCTATTAAACTTTAGATTATAGTTAAAGGTAAGCTATTCCCGCTCCTTAGCTAGGAATTGAGCTTCCTTAAGCTTTAGTTACTCTATTCCTAGGAAATCGTCATCGCCGATAATTAGAGTATCGTTAGTTTATAAGCCTATTATACCGAATAGTTACTTGCTATATAGGAGGCATAGGTCGTAAGTTAACTATTCTATAGTAAGCTCGTTAATATAGTGGGAGTAGTAAGTCTTAAACTAGTGGTTTCCGGCTTCCGGTACGCTATATAGTGGTTTTACGACCTTTAGGACTAAATTATCGCGTAGGTAAAAGTATTTAGCGAGCTCTCGTAGTAGTTTTACGTAGAAATCGTAATTTAGGAGAGTCGTTAATTAAATATACGCCTATGAGATATCTCGTAAGTAAAGCCCTATGGTTTTGGTCGTTATAGTAGTAATACTAAGGATAATTCTCTAGCTAATATATTAAATAGTCGGCGATTAAGTTAATATAGTATACTTCTCCTAATTATTATATACCTAAATAATAAGTCTCGATTTACGAAGTTCTTTATTAGTACCCTTATTCTTAATCTCATTAATAAACCTAGAGTTAAAGATACGTACTCCCTCTAGTACCTCTAAATATAAGGTGACCTTAAAGACGCCCTTTTCCAGGAGTCCTTCGATTTTAGCTTAATAGGAGTCCTTATACTAAATGTTATTCATTAGGTATATATCTCCCGTCCCCTCTACTTTAATTCCGTTATCTTATAGGAATACTATAACTTTAGGTAATGTTTTACGAGGTTGTCCTCTCCCGTGTTTCGGAGGAATAGCGGAGGGAATTATACTTGCTTCGCCTTAGCTATTACCGTGGTTATATTTGGGTTTAGGGCTAGGATTATCGAGATTAAGGCTTTTATCTCCCCGTAGGAATAGCTTTATAGAGGTTAATTGGAAGGAGGTATTACCTTGTAGTAAAGCTAGTACGCATAACTCACCCTCTATAGATACTAGCTTATATAGCCCTTCCTACTACCCTAGTTAACCGGTATTCCCTTCGCGCTATACTAAGACTTCTGAATTTAATAGAAGTTCATATATATTAGTTATAGAGGGTCTATTATATGTATTTAGGGCTCTTGCTACTTCGTGACTAGCTTATATCCTCTTTATCTCCTCTATCGCTTTTCTTAGGGTATTTAATCGCTATGCGACTAAAGGTAATAGAGGGTCGTATTCGCTTATTCGAGGTAAAGCGCTATAAACTAGGAGTATAGGAATGATTTTGTCTAGTCCTATAGTATTATTAATCGCTTTAAAGGCTATTTATAGTACTATGTCCTTATTAATTCTATTAATTTCGGCGATAATAATCTTATAGGCTCATTAAACTATATTATAGTACCGTTTAACGATTCCGACTAAGTAGTGGGCTTCTATAGGGATAATCTTAATCTTAGTCCCCGTCGAATTCGTAAGCTATATGAACTCTTTACTAGTAAACTACTTCCTAGCGTCTATAGTAATCTAATTAGGAGGTCCTAAATAAGTATTAATCTAATACTATTTTAGGGTATCCCATATATATTAAGTACTAAGGCTCTATAGCTATTATCCCGCTTAATACCATGTTCCTTTATCGATAACATATAGTATAGGCTTCCCGAATATATAGAAAATATTAACGATAATAGAGAAATTAAAGCTAATATCGTCCCTTAAGTTGAACTTAAATTAACTAGGTAATTTCCTATTTAATTAGCACTACTCGTAGTATCTCGTAAGGTATTTAAGGGCTTATTTATTGACTTTATAGCCTACTTATTCTAGGACGTTTTATAGTTTCTTGATTAATAGATAACTAAATTAACGGTGTAATCGTCGTAATTCAGGTTCTGTGAGGAAATAAGGGTTAGAGGTAAAGGATTCTAATATAAAGGTCTTAAGTAAGGTGTCTTATAGGAGGAAAGAATAACCAAAGCGTTATATTACTAGTATCTGCTTCCCGGTAGACGTAATTAGTTAATTCCGGAGGTTATTGAAATAGACCTTTAGTTCGTCCATATCCGCTAAGCTAAGTAAAAATAGAGTCTTCGAGGGTATAATATGGAATCGTATAAGCCCGATTAGTATATCTATAATCGCAGATCCTAAGGAAGATAATATACTAATCCCGAACTTGACTTTAATGCTCCCTTCGGTGGATCTATTAAGCTTAATACTATTATCCGTCTATTATAAAGCTTGGAATTAATTAAGTCTAGCGGTTAAGTATTTAGTAGCTCCGGTATCTATTATAATTCTGTAAAAGCGGTTAGTGCCGTACCTGGACGTACCTCCCACTATAAAGGTTCGGACGTCCTCTATAGGTAGTTTATCGGATTCCGTGGTATTATTCTCTCCTATTAATAGGTAGGTATAGGAGCGGTTCATGAGGTTATTTACAAGATCACTAGCCGTATTTAATAGCTTAGGAGGTTATAAATCGAGTGTAGTAAAGAGGGTTTTAACTAAGGTAAAGTAGGAATCCTATTCCTCGGGGTCCTCTATATCTACTAGTAGAGTATTAAAAGCACTACTTAGTTTATCCTCTCCGCTCCCATTACCCCGTTCATCTCCCCTTTCCCCTTTAATTAAAGCTACGTGACATAAATATGCCCTTATAAACTTCCTCTTAAAGTCTAGTAAGTCCGTAGCTCTGAACCTATATAGGTTTCTAGCTCTAAATCGAGCCTTCTCGTCCTATTACTCCCTCTCTATATATTTCTAGGATTAATAGTCTAGTTTCCCGCATATAAAGCACGACTTTGAGGGGTCTATATCTTAATCGCAGGGTTTATAGGGGTTCGTGTAGTTAGTGTGGTATTAACGATTTCCGAACTAGTAGCTATCTGAGTAGTTATTTGAGTGATATTATTAATTAGTAAAGAAGGTATCTGCGTTATTCGGATTAAGCTTCTTAAAAGCCGTAATTAAGGACTATAGCTTATAGAGAAGCTCACTAAGGGCTGCTAGAGGGTCTGAAATAGCGTATTTATATGCTTCGGAGTCTTGATAGGTAGTAATAATTTTGTTATAGAGAAACTCCGTTATTTGTAGGGTAGGTATAAGGCTATATTATAGTTTACGTAGTTTATTAATTATTAACTAAATGATCTCAAAAGTTAATTTTTCCGTGTGTTTCTCTAATATTAAGGACTATGTAATCGCGTTTCATTGATCTAGATTTTGTCGTTAATATCCAGGGCCTTTAAAGAAGCTACGGAGGTACATAGAGACGTAATTAAATAAGTCCTTAGATATATAGTTATTATAGAAGTAGTCTAGTGCTAGTCCCTTAAGTATAGTAGGAAATACCTTTATAATAGCCTCTTTTGGAAGTTCTATATATTTATAGATATTATAGAAAATAGTAAGTTTCTAATTAAAACTACTATTTCCACTATCCCACTTCTATTTATCCGTATAGATTCTAGTGATCTCCCTAATTAGCTTCGCTCTACTAGTTAGTAGGGGGGTAACTAGTAGTATTAGTAGAGGTTACGGTGGTTCTAGGGCTAATATATATTACTCTTAAGGTAAGGAGGGTTAACGAGGTAGTGGTTAAGGGGGTACGGGAGTCCCTAAAGGGGTTACGAGAGGTATGTCTTAGCTCGACTAGTTCATTGATATAGTAGTTTCCGTTTTTCTGACTATAATATAGGCTAAAGTAATTGGTCCCTTTAATAGATCTATTCGAATTCCGCTCACCTAATTAATATTAGCGTCGTTCTATTCGCTTTTTATTCTCTCCTTAATAACGTTAACTAAGGACTATATAATTGAGAGTCTCTAGTAGTTCTATTTAATATAAACACCTCCGTACCGTAGATAAGCTTATAGGACATATAGTTTGGTATAGTTCATCTAGCTAAAGGCTATAGTATTAAAGTCCTTAAAGTCCTCCTAGAATAGATCCTATAGGTTCTCGTTACTTTGTTGATTTATAGTATAGTAGTGTATTCTAGCTTTATAATAGTTGTAGAGATCCTCCTTTATTGCCTTACTTATATTAATCCTATTCTCCTATTTCCTAGTTCTTACCTCCGCTTTATTTATCTCTATTTTCTTAGTATATGTGTATATATAGTTTAAAGTAGGAAAAAAAGAGCTAAAGAGCTAAAAAGCGACTATAAAAGAGGTGGTTCGGTTCAAAGGTTTAGTATTAAAAGTGTCGCTTTGTAGCAAATATATGTCTACGACAGAGAAGTATATATATAGGAAATCGAAGTAATTCGGTGTAAAAATCATAGGAAAATCGAGGTTTCGGGAGGTTTAAGGTTAGAATTGAGGTGTTTTTCGGGTATATGTGTATGTATAGTGTGTGTACGTATTCCGGAGGTTCTCCTAGTATTATAGTAATATATAAGTAGAATAGATAGTTTCCAAGTTCGTGGTCTTAGTACTATAGAGGTAGTTTTATAGGAGGTTCGGAGGTTCTAAGGTTCGAAGGGGAGGTATTAGAGGTTTACAGGTTCATAATTGAGGTGTTTTTGACCGGTTCCCGGTATAGGGGATTATTATAGATAGACGGGTAGTCGCTATAGTAGGTTATAGGTGCGTTTAATCCTATAAATAGTGTTTTTGAGGTTCTCGCTCCAGGGTCGAAAAGTAATTAAAATAGAGGTAAAAGAGGTAAAAGAGTAGTCTCCGCTAACTAAGAATAGCTAAGTAAATAGCTATTTCCGTTAGCAAAAGCTAGTTATTATTCTCCCTCGGCTACCGAATACTTCAAGGAGTTAATAAGTAGTTTCCCCCTTTAACGTAGGAATAGATTAGATTACCCTCGGCTACCGAATGCTTTAAGGCTTTTAATTAAATCTACCTCTGATCTAAAAGTACTAACTAATTAGTGTTAGTTTACTAGAAATACTAAGCACTATCACGTGTAGTCGTGGAATACTCGTTACGTTTATCGTTAGTAAAGTAGTATATTATATAAGTTAGGGAGTTTAGTTTAGGAGGTTAAGCTACTAAACTATACTCCCGAACCTCTGCTATACCTAATCGGGTCTAGTCTACGGGATGGGCCGCGCACGTAACGCGGCACGTGACAATCTATAAAAGTGTGTTCAAATAGTTATCTATAAGGTCCTTACTAAGAAGAAAGTTATTATCTCTCTTAGAGTTACTATTCGTATTAATATAACCTATATTATATTATTATTAGGATATAATTATACTATAAATACGTGCTTTAATAGTATTTACGATATATTAACTAATTATAGAAACTATATTATATATATAAATATTATAAATAAATTACAAATAATTCCCTACTATATATAACTAAGTATAATTCGGGACTTTAAGGAAGAGGGTTATTATATTATTTCTTATACTAATAAGCTTAACGATAATACTATAACGAATACCCTAGCTATACCTAGATTAATAAAGAGTATAGGTATTATAAAGCCTACTAAAGTACCTAAGAAACTCCTTAGAAACGATATTTATATTTATACTAAGAACTAGATACTTACTAGTTATATCGAGGCTATTATAGTTAAGTTCTAAAATTATTAAGAGGATAATAGATCCCTAATTAATATCCTAGAGAATAAGTATATAGAAATTCCCCTTATTAATAGTTAGTAGGAGAAGAATATTAGATATAAGATCTATCTAGTTAGAGTATATAATTATTAAGTTATTAATAAAGTATTCGATAGCCTTTATACCTAGAATAAAATATACTTCCTATGAGGAGCTATACCCTTTAGTTAGCCTATATTCGTTATCTAGAAGAATATTAATAAGAAGCCTAAGGGATACCCGGTTATAGACCTTAGGGTACTTAATAGCTTTAAGATCCCTAATAACTACCTAATACTATTATAGTAGGATATTATTGATATACTTAGAGGAGCTAGCTATATCTCTATTATAGATACATCGTTATTCTTCTACTAATTCCTTATTAAAGAGGGGTATTAGGAGCGTTTTATAGTAATTTCTTACTAAGGATAAGAGACTTCCTATATTATACTTATAAGCTATTATAGATTACTAGTATATATCTAGTATTTTATAGATAACCTCCTAAAGAGACACAGCTACTTTTACTATTACTTTATTAATAATATTATAGTATTCTCTAAATTATAAGAAGAGTATATTTAATACCTCTATACTACTCTTATACTTTTTAAGGAAAAGCGAATCTCGCTCTCTAGTAAAAAGATATTTCTAGGATACTTGTCTATTAAACTACTTAATTATTAGGTTAATAGTTTTAGAATAAGTATAATAGAAGAATAAGTAGTAGTAATAAAAGCTATCTAATTCCCCGAGAATCTCTAGTAACTCGAGCGTTTTATTAGAATAGCTAGATAGCTTTATTAATTTATACTATTCTATATAAAGATTATTGAACCCTTATAGAAGAGAAAGACTAAACTACTCGTAATTAGTAGATAATAGGGCGTAACTAGTATAAAGAGAAAAGGCTATATGACCTAAATTAAGTAAGAACCTAATAAGAAAGAGATTACGTCTTTCGAGTCTATTAAGGCCTATCTCTTAGACCCTAGGACACTAATCTACTATAATCTAGTAAAATAGCTATATTTAAAGATTAATACTTTAAATAAGAGAAGCTTTAGTATCCTAGTATTTTATCTTAAGGAGGGCTATATTATCTCTTCTAATCTTAGTAAAATCGTGTCTATAGCTATTTAACTAATTCTGTTTCTTAGTAAATTACTAAGTATAGTAGAAAAGAACTATAGATCTACTAAGCTTAAAGTAGCTTATCTACTATATACCTATTATAGATTACAAGTAATACTTTAATTAGCCCAAGAGCCTATTATTGTATTAATAGACTATATAGCTATAAGAGGTATATATAATTAGATATTACTAGTAATGAATAATATAAGTAAGGTAAATATAAGACTTATTATTACTTCGTAGTACTTGTCCTAATATAGACTTAATATTTGGTATATCCCTAGTAAGTTAAATATTATTCCTAATGTATTATTATGTCTTATTATACTCGAATTAGTAAATATATCTAATAATAACGAACTCGATAATATCTATATATTCTCTAAACTAAATATTAGTAAGGACTTTAGATATATGCTTTATACTAGATACTTAATAGATCCCTATTTCGTATATATCCTATACTTACTTAGGTTTCACGACTTAGTACTAGAAGGGGATTTCAGCCCCTAAGTATATAGTATTAACTTTATAATTAAGAATAGTCTTCTATACTATATTCCTCTCTCTAGTACCTTATAATTATATATCCCTAATAACTATATAAAGGCTCTATTATTAATAGTCCACGATAATTAGTACTTCGGCTTCGATTATACTTATAACAAGCTTCGCGGTTTCTATATCCCTTATATAACTAAGAAGGTCCTTAACTATATTAGATTTTACCCTAGCTACTTAGTAAATAATATATTAAGGATACGACTAAATAGTACTTTATAGCCTATTATTATACTACTAATCCTATTTCATATAGTCGCTATAGACTTTATCTTAGCCTTACTAGAGATTCCTATAGTTACCCCCTAGTTAATTAACGGTTTTAGTATTTTTAATTATATAATAATAGATACCTATAAATTTAGTAAGAAATCACTTCTTATCCCTAGTTATAATATATATAATACTAAGTAATAAGCTATTATCTTAATCCGTATACTTTTACTCTATAACTAGGGAATCCTATATACTTTTATCTTGGATTATAACCTTAAGTTCATTTCTAACCTATAGAAAGCGATTTAGTCGACTATAAATATGAAGCTACTATTCACGACTATATAGTACCTATAGGTAGATAGTTAGTCCGAAATCAAGAATTAGAATATCGAAATCACTATTCGATATTAAGTATATAAGTTCCCGGATCTACTATAGTCTAGGGGTATAATCTCGCTCTAGGCGACTTTTAATAATACTCTATTATACCTAATTAGCTATAGCCCTAATAAGGTTATATAAGGAAATAAGGTAAATACATTAATATCTCTTTTAATACTAGATAATAATAAGATCTTAGAGGTTATTCGAAACCTGAGATATATTAATATAGAATTAACTATCGTATTCGCCGGGAATACTACTAAGGAGTATTATAATTCTCGTTATATTCCTATCGAACTTAATATTAGTAATATAGTATACCTAAGACTTTATAAGGAATACTAGCTACCCGGAAAACTAAACTATAAGATATTTAAATAAAGAATAAGCTTATTCGAAGTTAAGAAGAGAATCAGAAAGCTTATATACGAATTAGACTTACTACCGTATTAGAAGATTTATCCCGTGATATCTATCGCTTATCTAGTACTAGCCTCTAATAGTAATAATCCCTTCGAGAGACTAGTCACTAATCCTTAGGAACTTATTAAGAATAAAGGTAATAACGAGGACTAGAAGTTATATGAACTCGAGAGAGTCGTAGATTGACGAACTACGTGATATAAAGGAAGAAATAATACTAAATACCTCGTTAAGTTCAAGGACTATAGTAATTAGTATAATAACTAGTATCTAGAGGAACTCCTTATAGATATATAAGAACTCGTTATAGAGTATAAATAGAAGCTAGTAGCCTTACTAGCCCTATATTAAAGTAAGCGTACTTCGATATAGTATTTATAAAAATTTCCCTTTATATGAGGGCCCGGTTCGACTAATAGTATTATAAGTATTATTAATATAAAATATTATATTTACTAATATTTCTTTATAACTCCCTTAATCCTTCGTAACTTACCTTATAATCACATAGCTTTACTTTATATTCTATAATTACTATATATAATACATTAGTATATCGGGATCCCAATTACTAGCTAGGAATTACTCTAAGCTAGAAATAGTAAGGATAACTTATTCGAGCTAGAAATTAGTAAGTACTAGGATAGATAACGAATTAAATACTTTAATAAGTACTAAGCCTATAACTTATATAAATACCTTTACCTAATTATTAAGTACCCGTACCTCTTACCTCACGACTAGTATTAATAGTATATTAATACCAAGTCTAATACTCCTATATAGAAAGGCGAAGTATTAATAGCGAATATAGTAAAGAAGTATAGTATAGAGAAGGCGACTAAAAATAAGGCTTTGGGATATAATACTAACGAGCTCGAGGAGCTACTACTATTACTACTAAAGAAGTTATATATATACGAAAATCCCTTTATACCTATATACTATCCTATCGTATCCTCTAACGAGGAGGATATTCCCTATAATACTAAGAAGAAGGATAAGGGAAAGGCTATTAAACGGGAAGATAAGTATGAGGGATTTAATACTAAGAAGAAAGGAAAGGCTACTAAGTACGACGACTCTCTAGTTAGTATAGATATACGATACTCTCTAAGAAAGAAGCCTATATAATATAACGACGACTCTAATATAGCCCCTATTAAGATACCGCTTAAGTAAGGTTAGCTAATTATACTATCCCAAAGTAGGGCGTATCAACGAGTATTAGATATAATAAAGGCTAGTATATCACTATAACTAGACGATCTATATAAGCTTAAGTAGTATATAAGTAGCGAATTCATAATATACTAGAAGTATAAAGTCGCGAAATTCGAAAAGAAGTACTATAAGTATATAGAAAAGATAAAGAAAGAGAAGATAATTATATCTAATTTATTATTAATAATATTATCTTCTACCTTAGACTCTAAGCCCGCTATACCTAAGCTATTATTATCCTTAAAGAAGTACTACCACGAAGAGCTATCTATTAAGATACTATTAATATATAATAAGGTATAAATAATCTTAGATTACTATAAAGGTATACTAACTAAGAAATCCAAGTATTAATTATATCTACTTCTATGTTATTTCTCGTCGTATTATATTACTTCTACTATACCTTACCCTATAACTATCTCATCGCAAATTCGCTCTTTATAGATACGAGATAGTCTCTCCCTCTACTCCTCTACCTCTAATTTTCTAATACTATTAATATCGCCTCCTTAACTAGTATACTCTTAATACGACGGGCTTCTATAGTAGATAGAACTAGGTAGAAGAGTAGATAACTAGGTAGAGCTAGGTAGAATCGTAGTAGATATATATTATTTTCCTTTTCTCATTTATCCTTAACTAGCCTACGGGTCCCTTATATACACGTTTTCCTTACTCTTTAACTAGCTTATAAGTCCCCTATATATACGTTTTCCTTAGTTTATTATTATATGAGGATATATAATACTCTTAGGGATAGTATTTCTATAGGGGTATAACTCACATCTACTATAGATTAATAGGTAATAGACGTGGGTTATATAATTAATATATACTAGAACTAGAATCCTATAGAATAAATAGATTATCTTTAATACTACTATAGACTTCTCATAGATATAAAGCTAGTATGAACTAAAGACCCTTATACCTCCTATATAATTACTAACTTATACTTACTCTATTAGTATACCTAATAGCTTATAAAGCTAGGGCGATATTAGCTAGGAAGAATTAATATATCTCTCTTAGTAGCTATTAGTAATTATTGTTTTAATAATAGAAAGATACTTACTCGGCGAATTAGGGAGTTATTTAATTATTATTAATAGTAGTATAGTATTCCGTAAGAGGCTAGGGGTAGTAAAAGAGATAGAGCCTCTTTTCTAGATAATGAGGACGTGTTCTTAGCTTATTAAACCTAGTTAATTAATTAAGAGCTTGGAATAATATCACTAAACGATTTCCTAAATACTATCACGGGCTAGGCCTTTGTGTAAAGAAGACTAGTGGTTCAATTAACTAAATAGAATTCTCTAAGGAGGAAAGAGAAGAGAAAGGAAGTAAGGACGGGAACCGTGTTCCTTAAGGCGTCCGAGCTCCCTGAGTGACGCGTGGTTACTCTATCAACTAAAGGGGGCGTGTCACATGACTACGGATATGTCCGAGATCATGTGACCTGAGCGAGGCTTCTAGCCAAGCATATTAATCGGGTCTCGACCTGTTATAAATACTATTAATTAGGAGATTTTACCTCGATTATTATTAATAATCGATAAGCTTATTGCCCGTAGTATAGCTTACTTATAGCTCCCTAGGCTCGGCTTTTATTACTATAAGACTAAGAAAGAGCTTTATATAGATAGATATAAATAACCTAATATAATTTAGTATTATTAAGAGGTGTTTTTACTACTAATAAACGAGCTTTTATTATATATAGTTTAATATGAGGAGGATAAAACTAGTATATAATATATGATTCCACCTATACTACTGTGATATGTAGCGGGTTATATGTAATAGTAGCTCATGTGATATACCTCGGCTCTTGGGTAGTATAGTCGGCGATTAGGAGGATTAACGATCCTATTATATTACAGGAATACTACTAATTAGTAGGCTAGCTAGTGCTTATTAATTACTAGATTATACGTACGTTATTCTAGGCTCCTATTTACAGGAGCCCTCCCTGGACCTCTAATAAGAGATAGAGATTAGTTCTATACTAAATTTAATACTAGTGATTTTTAATACTATAACTCT
Source organism: Hyaloscypha sp. PMI_1271 (assembly GCA_021399465.1). Taxonomy (NCBI): domain Eukaryota; kingdom Fungi; phylum Ascomycota; class Leotiomycetes; order Helotiales; family Hyaloscyphaceae; genus Hyaloscypha; species Hyaloscypha sp. PMI_1271. Next base: position 201,169 of record JAJTUS010000092.1, read on the forward strand.
AATTCTACTATTACCTTATTACCTACTAATAACTACCTTATAAGCTAATCTCTCTACCCCTTAAGGGAGGTAATTCAATAAGGTAATTATGTTACGGAACCCACGAAACGTATAGTAGCCCGTCGTTAACCCTACTCCTAAGGAAGAAGTTAATTAGATTAATCCGAATAGCGGAAACGGCGAAGGTTCTTCTAATACTTTTAATAGAGCTATTTAGGTACCTCCTAGAGGTAGCCCTAATAATAATAATAATCTTAGTAACGAAATCGATACTATAATTAAGGCCCAGGTTACTACTACCTAAGCTATAGAATAGACCCTATAGTATAAAGTCGAAGTACTCTAATAAAAGTAGGAATTAGTAGATATGATTAATTGATGTATCCTTTAGTTAGAATAATATAAGGGTACCCTTTAGGATACCTTAAGGTTCTCTACGTCTCATTTAAGTTCTACTCATGAGTCTACTCTATCCTTAATAGTAATTCCTACTAGGGAAGGTCCTAGAA